>VXBQ01000900.1:62542-75600 GCA_013400175.1 Phainopepla nitens | reverse complement strand
TGAGATGCCAAGTGAGCAGCGCATCAGTTTGCTAGAAGTGAGTTTTGGGGTGCATTTTAAATAGATAATAATTGAACCTTTTCCCTTTAAACTCCCAAGCAGCTGGGCTTCAGCATGCAGCATCCTTCACTAACGGACAATTTCACAGGAGCACTTTCCTTTACATTACCAACATGCCAACTGCACGTGTTAATGTTTATCCATTTTCTCATAATTTTTTCATGTGCTCTCCATTAAAGAGCATCATATATATTCAGGAATAGCAGTTATCTGCACCTAGATTCATGATGAGTGACATTCATCCTGAATATGTCCTTGTGGAAATGTGTGACAGCTTGTATACAACCACTGACAAACAAAAGCTTCTCCACGTCCTTTTTGCACACCTGCTTTTAAAAATTGTTTTCAATTCCCTAAAGTTTTTACTTTAATATGACTGGGGACTTCCTGAATAATATACAGTGTCTAAAAATGGATCAGAGCATATCAGGTTTCTGCTCTCTCACACCATGTAAATATGCTGTTGACCAAAACAGTTTCCTCCAGACCAACTTTTGAGTATCTCAGTGCTATCATTTTTCCTCTCTCTCTCCTTCCTGATGCTACCATCAGAAAATCAGAATGAATTTAACCAGCTGGCATCAAAAAAACTCAGACAGAAATTGGGTTCTCATTCAAATCCAGCACAATTAATTTTAAAGGAGAAGATATTTCAGGGTTATTGCACAGTCCACAAAACCCCTCCAGCATCTGTACTCCTGCACAGGGGCTCATCACCCCATTTTTTAAGTGCCAAAAGAAGTTATAAAAATTGTTTAGGAATAGAATTAACTTCATAGTCAAGAAACAATACAAAAATACTTTCAGTTGGCTACGAGGTGAGCAGAGACTACAGGTGGAGAAACTGCACCTTGAAGGGAGCAAAAATAAAAAAAAAGGGGAAAAAAAAAAGACAAGCCACTTTTGGACACAACTGTTAGAAACTCTGAACCAGGCAGTTACTGTCCTTACCTTGCACATTCCTCACCTGCTCTGGTGTAAAAACAATGCCTCTTCCTCACCACCTGACCACTCCACACGGGACAGAAGTGCACTGTGGAGACACCTAGGACCAGGGAGAGGGGCCTTGTCAGGCCAGACACAGACTGGAGCGCCCACTCCTTCATGGAGGGGGCTTCCTCTGCCCACTGCAGAGTCGCTCTCACGGCTCCTGGGGTATGTGTCAACGTTAATTTAACCCAAATTCAACACTCTGAAACGAGTCAAAACCGAAGGCCCGGCTTCGCTCCCCTGCAGCCAAAAATTCCGTGGGATGCCTCCTGCTGCAGCCCTCGGTGGGTGGCACGGCATGCACGCACACACGGTGCACCTCACACACACTTCTGAGGCTTCTCTGTGAGCACCTGCCCGGGGCTCCCTGTTCCTCACCACTCTGTGCGGGCCCTCAGCCCCTTTAATTCCCTTTATTCTTGGTTCTTCAACACTTGAAATCAAAATCTGGATAATTCTGTCACGGGGATAGAAACTTTTCTATACACATGACAGGACCTAACAAGATGTATTAATATCATTGACATGATAGACCCTCTTGGAATTAAATCAGTGAATATTTTTAGGGAACCTTAATCCGTAGATTATTAACATGATTGAGCATAACTTGAGGAAGTTACTGTCTTATCGGCACGAGCTCTGGGCTGCTGTGACACATGAATCACCAGCAAGATGCACCACACAGTGCAAACAGATTTAATGACTTTTTTATATTTTTTCCACTTTGCAATACAAAAATGCGCCAAAATCCATTTTATGGCATCTGTGCATATTATGTGCTACTGTGATTTTTTTTCACACTGTAAAATGTCTGTTAAATTTGCATATTTTGGCCTCGTAAAGAATTTTCAGACTGGTTCAAAGGTTTAACAAAACTTGAAAAGATAGCTTCATATCAAGTTTGGAGAAATTCTGGAGAAATTCTCAGAATGTAGGAACTTTAATATGAATATTCATACATAGCAGTGACTGGAGAAGGAGGGGACAGAATTTTTTTTTCTCAAATGTTTTTAAAAGGCATTGGAAACCTCATTTTAGCTTGAAAATTCTATCTTCCATATTTAGATGGTTAATACTTGAAATAATCGTAATAATGTACACACTTCTGTAAGTTCACCTTCTCAAACTAAAGGAAAGAGAGGTGAAATTTTTAAACTGAATTTGTAAGCATTAAAGAAAAAAATCATCTTAATCCTTTCCCTTAAGAGAACTGCAGCTGAGTATATGAAGGGGAAATACTTCAGCAGCAAACCTTCCCTGATTATTCTCTTTGATTAATTAACCACTCACCCAACAGCTGTGGTATATCACAAAAATAACCCAAAGCTCTCTGGTTTTGGGTGTGCTGGGCTGGAGGGACGCATGCCACCAAATGTCATGTACTGCACAAAGAACGTCCGAGGCATGCGGGGCTGAGCTAACCAGAGATTTAAAACAGTAAAACGCGTTCATTTCCATGCCCTGCTCTTCTCCCCATCAGTCAGATGTGAAAGACACTGTTTTTGCTGCAGATGTGGTTCTTGACACCCCTTCAGCACGCGTGCTGAAGTCGGGGTTCTCTGAGAGATGCGGCTCTCCAAGAAAAACCCCACAGCCACGTCATCTGGAACCCCAAAATCCCTGAAACGTTCTGTCAGCCGAGCTTTCTATTCTGCTCTCTCCCCATTCCCACAGTGCTCCCAGAAACACACAGAAATGCGATTTTTGGTCAGGATGTAATCTCTCTTTAGCCCTCAATTTAAAAGCACCTTTTATTTTGTTTTCTGGGAAGCAGGTGCAGAAGAGCACAAGACAGATCAAGGCTAGGGAAAGCAGAACACTTCCTACCACAGTTACTACACGATGAAGGTAAGTGGCAGGTGATACCCATGCTGCTGGAAGGTTCTGCATCCCACTCGAAACGTCCACTCAGGTACTTTCAGAAAATTTATACCGGTTTATTAAAACTACTTCCTTCCCCCATCATAATTTAAATACACCTTTCAAATAAAAATTGGGAAAGAACTTTTAGCTAGCATGCTTTTGTACTGAAAGCTGTAGCATATAGCTTTGAACTCATAAACCTAGCAGTTATTTCAGGACTTGAAACTGTCTTTGTTTTCTGAAAAAAACCCCCAACAAATCAAACAAAACTATCAGGAAGAATATCTTCTGTGAACAATATATTCACAAATATATTTGTGAAATATATACATTTTCCTTTGCAATAGGAAAAGATTTGGGGTTTAGATTTCTTATAGCCTCAAAAATATCCAAAACTTGAAAGAGAGTGGCAACATAGCAAATTACAATTAGTAGGGGAAAATAAAAAGTAAAATCCCTTTGCTCAGCACACCAACCCCCTCTGACCTGCTGGCTTTCTCCAGGACAGCTGTGCAGGGTTGGCAGCATGTCAGGAGCAACCCTGACACTGAAAACCACTTGCAAGAGGGGTCAGGTTTGGACAACACAGAGAGTTTAAAGCCAAAATATCTGCCTGTTGATGGCCAAACTCTGCCCGAGCTCCTCCCCAGCTATTGGGGAAAGCAACCTCTCAAAGGGCAGAAAATTTTCACACACCCAAGCACCTCCCATGCAGGTATGTGGACACCATCATGCTCCAGGTATTCATGTACCCCAAAACTCACAAGAGTGAGAGTCATCTTTACCCTAAATCCATGGGTGATTCTGAGAATTCTGGGAATTCTGAGTCGCTTTCCCTGTAAAATATCCTGCTGAATGGATACTGAAGCAATGGCACATAAGGGCCCCTTCTGGGATTCCAAAATATGAGAAATACATGGCCTATTTCACAAACAGACTGTTTTGTTGGTTTTTTTTTTTTTTCTTTTTTTTTTTTCCCCTAGAGCTGCTAAAAATAGCCTTGATACACCTGGAGAGAAATTGGCTAGGTGCTGAAGCATTCCCGAGGAGCACGCTGATCCCATGGTCTGTGGCTTTGTGTCATGGCAAGTGGAGCCAGCCCTGCAGCCATGTCACAGCCACAGCTGCAAGGAAACCGCACAGTAAACCTCCTCCCCAAAATACTCCTAAACCCATCCCTTCCCTCACCACTCCTAAAACACTTAACAAAAAATCTCTGGAAACCAAATGTTCCCCCTCTCTCTCTCTCAAGCTAAAATATTTTTTTGCCAGGGTTGTACTATTTTTAATTTTCCCCTTCTGGAAGTCGCACTGCAACAGACAGAAATTGACTTTCAGGGATATGCCTCACATTTTCACTTCACAGAAAAAGTAACAGGCCACGAGGAATTTTAATAATGCACACAAAGAAATCTGAGCGCAACATTTAAACACAAAAGACGCATGTCTCTTCCTGTCCTCCATACACAGGGTCGAATCAGCCAGTTCCTGGTTCATCTTCCTTTATGTAAGCAGATTAAAAGTAATATTAACAAACTGTAAAAAAGTGGGTCAAATGATAGCTTCTGCTAATTAAAAATTCGGATGGTTCTAAAGCTCTGCTGGTGGCCATCTTGCTCGGGGAGCTTTCACACAGATGAGGCTGGTGAAGGCAGGGCACGGGGACGGAGTCAGCGTGGCTGGCTGGAGCAGCACCAAGGCAGGAAGGGGTTAGTAAAAATTAGCCATCCCTACAGAAATAAAACACTCTGTCCCAGTGAGATCTGTGTTTTAACACACACACCAACAGCAAGAAACACCTCGGGAAAACAAAAAAAACTTGCTCTGCCCGTTTTAGGGGCAGAATTTCTTTACTCGGTTGATTTTTACTGAAGAAGATACTGACACTTGCACTGTTTGACAGTGGTATGCTCATCCTGATACTGGGCCGAACCGGCCACATCCTTTGCTGTGTGGCACGAGGTGCTGTGACAAGGCAGATCAAGGCAGTGGTGAGCTCTGCAGCCAGCCTGTTCTCCACCTGACACCAAAATGTGCCCCGTGCACCCCCGCCGGCTGCCCCACCAGCACCGCCACGCATGGCGGGGACGCCGGCCTGCGTGCTGGGGCCTTCTGGCAGAAGTGCAACCTCATGCCAGAGCAAAACAGGGTCTCTATGCACTGAAAAGATATTAATTTCCTCTTTTTTTCTCCAGTGATGGAGAAAAACTACCACTAGCAGCAGCTCCAGCAGGCCACTCAGGCCTCAGAGCCCCCGCAGCCCATGGGCCAGGAGTGAGGCCGTAGCCGCTGGCCAGCGTGGGCAGCCTGGCCCACAAGACGGCCAGCGAGAGCCCCGGGCTCAGAGCCCCGGGCTGCTCGCACCAGAAAAGGTGTCAAAACAAGGGCTGTGTCCGCTGTAGAATATGTCTTGCCCCAGCGCTGCTACTCCACAGCCAGAGGACAGCAGCTGCCACAGGCCACACGGCGAGGCGCACGGGCAGTGGGTCAAACTTGAAGGGAAAGGGAATATTTTACTTTACTGTCTTTTTTTAAAGAATAAACTACAAAACTGAAACAAACAAAAGAAAATCATTGGGTGCCTTCTCACAAGTTCTTCCACCGATCTTTTTTAGGGTTATTTAGGGTTCATATTTTTCGTTTGTTAGAGGGCTGCAACCTGGCCTCCACTTAAAATGCGTAATAAATATCACCACATTTATAGCTCAAATCTGAAGTGAAAAGAGAAAGGTGCACACTGCTGTGTGCACCCTGTACCCTTCCAGTGGAGAGGGGATGTGATGGCATGTCTCGTGGAACGCGGGCTGTGTTTCTCTGGGTTTGTGGAGCACTGGGCACTTAGGAAGTCAGAGTTGTAAGCTCAGCTTCCTCGTAACCCAGAACAAAGAGCCCAACAAGGCCTCCAAACGCCTTGCGCCCAAAAAAATCACACATATCATCACTGGCACTCCAGCAAGCTATGATCAAAACTGTTTATCCTCAATCTGTCAAAGAAGTCATTGTTATTTGATTGACAATGACCCCTTTGAGAAACCTTAGTGGGTATGAACCAATTTACTGCAAATAGATGCCTACACGAATAAAACTTGAAATATATTTTGACAAATATAATCACCCTTCTTTGATATAGGAGAAATACAGAGAGCAGTCACGATGAAAATGATCTGTTAAAGTTTTAAATCACCATTTTAAAGAGGTTATTAAATAGTATTTTAAACCACAGTGGGAGTTAGATTTTTCTGCTGACTTTGATTGGGGTTTTTTTTCAGAATAATTTTAGTCAAAAGAGTTGAAAGATCAAGTTTAAAGAAAGTACTTTCAGCCACTGCTAAAGCTTTGATTATCACACAGCCCTTAGATTTAAGCTTCACTGAATGCCTTACGATAATCTTTTTTTCCATCGAAAGGCAAATTAAAATATTCCACTTAACAATCCTTTTTGCCATTTCTTCTTAAGATTCCTTGCACTGGCAGTCTGTTTTGGTTGGAATAAGATGTTTCTGCCCATACAACAAATTATTTGCAATGTGCTCAAATTTGTCACCATGGCCAACGTCAACAAACCCCACCACCATCCCCAAGAGCAGAATGGGTTTGCTATTGAGTCATTGTTCGAGTGGCCCTGCACGCCGTGCAGGGGCTCTGAGGAGTCAATAGATGGCAGTCCATCTCCTAGGAAAGTGACGGAAAATGAATGAAATAACCAAAAGCCTCATAAAGGAGAGAGGTGGAAGGCCGTATGATTCTTCACCAGCATTCACAGAAATTAACTAAGAACACTTTATAGAACGCAAAACATTCCGACAAACTCTGTGACAGGCCCCCCGTGAACGGCGCCAAAATCTGGTGTATTATCACCAAACGGAACCCCTGAGTTTGGCTGCAGCTACATGGATCTGCATGTGGGATGCTTGCCATCAAGTTACCAAAACCAGTTTAATCTAGTGGTGGTACCCCTGGCTGAAGAGCAGGAAAAGCTCTTCTGTGGCCTTCAACAGCTGGGCAGCCTTTGTGGGCCATGACAGCCACAACAGCACTTTTGTTTTTAAACATGTGGTATTTTCCTTAATGCTGCTATCCTGTTTGTACCAAAATATTTATTATACAACAGGAAAATTTTAAGATAATTTCTGTGGTGAAATACTGCTATGCTGATATGAGAGTAAAAAACCATGTCTTTTTGTTACAATCCTACAGATATATATATATATATATATAAAAAATATATATTTAAACATTATATATAATTCTAATTTAGAAGTTTTGTTTCTTGCCAGAACATTATTTACTTCTGCTCTGCTTTGGGTGCAAAAGAGAATATTTAAAGGGAATAGTAAAAGATAAATTTTAAACAATTCAAATAATGCAGTTTCTTTTCATTTACTTATTGCAAATATCAACCATGTCGTTTATCACAAAAATTTTTAAATTCCAGGCTTAACCCAACTGTTAATGAAACTTTGAGCCAAAGGTACTTCTTCATGCAAAAAATGAAAGCGTGCAAAACATTTCCCACATGTCAGAAATGTGTATTATTTGCAGATAAACTGAAATTCACTGCAAAGTAAAAATCTATTTATCAGAAGGTAGAGCCTAATGCAATACCAATTAATCTGTGAGTGTCCGTATTTGACCACGTTTCAAAACATCCCTAAAATGCACCATAAATTTCCAAATGGGTACTTTCAATAATATGCCCATTTTTGTAACCACTACATTTTCTAACAAGAACTTGTTTTGACACCTTTTCTTAGGTTTACTTTACATTATGTGTAAACCCTGATTGCTTTCTACAAAATCCACAGAAATAATTTCCTGCCTCAAGATACCTAGTACAGCACTTGGTCAAGTTTAAGCTACCCCCTGCCTTTTTTTCACAGACATATAATAATATATCTTATAAATATTTTATAAGCATTGATGGCAACTCACTTTTTGAGGAATTTTCAATGGCAGGTGAGACTAAAATTAAATTATATCTTTTATCTCAGTAAAAAACAGAACCCAGGATGTTGCTTATTTCAGATAGAAATAATCAAATATTTCTATCTGATTATTAAGTTCCAAGTGTTATAAACATTTCAGAAATTTTTTTTACATGCACCCTTAGGGATTATAATGAAAGACAGAATTTACCTTTTTCCTTCATCCAATTTAAAAACAACACAAAACAAAACAAACAGGAATACTAAGTGAATATACCTTTTTTTGCTCATAATATTTTTCTTAAAAAAAAAAGAACCAAAACCAACCAAACCAACAAAAAGTCTTTACCAAATCTGTTTAAAAGTAATTCTCAGGAAGGGTGGACAATTTCCAGGGCAGATCTTTGTTAGAATCATTATGCACAAAACACAAATGAGAGGTTTTAAGTGCAGATTTCTTCTATTCATTGAATTTTGAAGAAAAAAGCAGAAAAAAAGAGCATTCCACTGCCATGAAGAGGTGGAGGCACAAATTATAAAGCACATCCCATCTACTGCTTCAGAGAAAAAGCCAAAGATCCAAAAAGAAAAGTAGTGGAGAAACTTTTCTACTTTGTTTAGAGCAGAGCACAGGGGTTAATTATCTGTAACAGTGAAATACGTGTGAGGCCGATCTGGGGAGCAGCGACAGCAAAAGTTCAGAGAACAACAAAACCCTGATTTTAAAAGGTGTTTTTATGTTTGACAGTTTTAGAAATTAATATATTTAGGAACTGTGACACCAATGCAAGAATTTGTTTTTACTGGTTAAATACTGTACCAGGTTTTAATACTAACCAAATTTGTACGCATTTTGTTTCATTTTTGTATCTATTTTACATATGAGGAAAAATCTTAAGTAATAAACCAGTATAGTTTCATAAAGATTTATTTGCTTGTTTCAGGGATTAACAATCAACTAAGGCAGGCCAAACAAGCAGTCACAGCTATATCCTGGCTAACTAGAAATTATCTGCAAAAGTTTATGAGGTGTTTTCCCTTAAATTCACGTCTCCGCTCTAACTGAGATTTACTTCACTCATCTAAGAAGAAAGCTTTGTCACACAGAGTGACTAATTACCAGCATCTGGGATAGCTGAGATGGGATTACTGCTTCTGCTATGCATCCCAACTTAAAATTTAATGCTCTTTCTATGTGTAAATGTGGTCACTGAGAGAAGAGAGGCAAAGCACTAAATTAATTATTACAGTATTAGAATGAAATCAGAAGTTTTAAAGATGCTTAAAAAATAGTGACAGTGTTTCATTGCCTTCTTCAGTTCAAAAACTCTTCAGATGTTTATTATCTTCTCAGAGAAGATGCTTATCTATATTTTATGGTCAGCAGTTCACAGAAGAGTAAATAGGTTGGGTGTAGAAGAAAATAAAAAAGGTGTTTCTACTTACTGTTAGGTGATACTGCCTCCATATTTCTGGGCAAGCCTGGAAAATAAAAATATTGATCAGCTAGGAGCATGAAACAAGGTGCTTTACAGCCTGTTGGTTTTGGCATAACACAGTATCCACTGGTGTCGGTCACAGGAAAATAAGAAGCTTAACTGAAAGGGTCTGCATTTCAGCTTCAAAAACCCGGCTAGACAGTTTAATTGAATTTTACACTGGTTTAACACACTCCCTGCCATTGTCAGAAAGCCAGTAACAGTTTTCTCTCTGCCCTTTTTCTCCGAGGGGCAGAAGTTTGGGAGAGCAGCGTGCTGGTGACTGTAGGAAGCATTAATGCTGCAAAACAAACAGGGGCGGATTTAAATTCTACATTTTCTGACATTTTAAATTTAAATAACACTCTAGAAATTAAATCACAAGGTAGCTTCCTTTCATGTAGGAACAGAAATATTTTATCTTTTTTGTACGTATCTCTTTCCTAATCAAAATATAATTGTTACATGTAATAATCCTCAGCAGCTTCATGTCAGATGAGTTGTAAACAAGAACCATAACAGATTGCTTTAATGTTCCTATTTTTACAATGACTTGCTTGCTTTTTTTTTTTTACTTTTGATTTTTTTTTAATTGCCAGACTTTCACACAAAGTCCTAAGTCCAGCTCTTTGAAAAAAAAAAAAAAATTCAGAGCAGGTTTTTGAGTCACAGCAGTGACACAATTGACCTGAGGGACACATGAGAGAGGGTAAAGAGGAAAACGTGGATCTTTAAAACAAAGTCAGAACATGTTGGTGGTCACTAAGGCTCAGATCACTCTCGCAGGGGTTCTTAATGCTTTTACAAAATGTACAATATTTCTGACGGCCCCTGAGCCACAGACAGACACGGAAACTGTGTCACTTTTTGTCATTTTGGTGTACAGCTACTGCAGTGGAGGGCTTTCACTTCTCTTTACAACATTTACCTCCTTATTGCAACAGCTCAGTACTCATTTAAACAATTAGCAACTCGGTTTGCCAACCTTCATTTTCAGTACTTTAAAAAGAAATATAGTATTCCACGGCTTCTCCATAATATGCTGCAGCTGCAATTTCAAACACTGAAGCCTCATGACTACTTGCAAATGAGTACTATTAACATTTCTTTAGATTTAGAATAAATTTTTCACTCGTGCCCAAATTCTTGCCTTCTTTTATTTTGATGGAGCATGTTAATTAAAAAAACCCATACCACAACCAGTATCTCTCAAAATAAAATCCAAGTTTTTGCCAGTCACCCTGTGGCACATACAGTGTGTTTTTCCCAGATGTGATGGAAATGATATTATTTATTATTCATTCCACCAGTAACATAATTGTCTGCAGAAAAATCTGCAATCTATTCTCTGTAATGGTTCAACATTTCTCCTCTTACTCAAATACTGTGTGTAAATATTTGAGTTTTATATTAATATTTCTATAAAGGAAATGTGTGAAGGACATCACATTCCTCACCGAGGATCTGACAGTTTGAACACACTCAAGCTGTCTTTGAGCACAAACAAAAGGATTTTCCTCCTTCCCTAACTTAGCCAGGGTTCAGAGAGGCAACATATAAACACTCTGTAGCTTGTAAAAATATTGCACCGGAGCTCTCAGACCTGAGGAGGTTTCAGCTGTGCAGGATAGCTGTGCTGGTCTGGCTCAGGGGTAGCAGGCAGTTATTTATACATTAGTTCTGGATAGTTTTCGATTACCACAGTGTGCCCAGGCTAATATGGGTGAACAATTGCAATCAGTGAGTTGTCCCATACTGGCAAAATGCCACTCTGTGGTATGACCTTTACTCACACGACTGCTATTTAATAATCATCATTATCATAATAAAAAATTACTTTTTTTTTTTTTAATAATTGTTTGGTTGGGTATTTTTTCTGCTCTGGACACAAAGACATCACTCTGAGCAAAGTTGTGTAGCTCTGGGTGAGAACTAGAGCTGGCAGAGCTCTTGTAAAAACCCAGCCCATTTGTGGTGCTGTCCAGAGGTGGGTTTTATCCTCAGAGATGTTTTAAGGGTGAGGGAAAACCAAAAGAAGGTAAGGAGGAAGGTGGTGAGGGAATGCTAAGCATTGAGGTGGTGACTTGGGGTAATAGTGCTCACCATTTTGAAGTGGGGTACAACAGCTGAGGAGGGGTCACTGTTAAACAACAGCTTTTTAGAGATGATGCTTTTAACCAGGAACCTCATTACTTTGCATCAGCTCCGGGTTGTTGTCTGCATCTTATATTGTGGAATAACAAATAGCATGATTAACAATTACTACCAATTACTAGTTCCTCAGATGAAGCAGAGAGGTTTGCTATAGAACAGAGCACAGCCAGACACAACTGCTGCCAAACCCACACTTTTCCTTATTTATTTAAAAGAACTTAACCATGAACGGCCCTCATTTAAAGAAAAGCCCTCGTGGTACCCAGCTACTACGGCAGCGTGATGAACTACATTAAAATAAAATTGCATTTATTTCCTGCCCCAGTGGTCTGACCTTACTTGTGTTCAGATGCACCAGCACAAAAGGTACCTGCTCCAGAGGGTGGTGGCACTGCCGCCGCGTGGCCGCGAGCGCAAGGGTGACGGGAGCGTCCCCACCTGCCAACACCTTGGCAGTGTGACTGCCCCAGACTCCAGACCATGTCCAGCCAGCATGGAAACTCATGCCTGGGGCTGACCCAGTGCAAATCCCCCACCTGCCAACACCTTGGGACGTGCAACTGCCCAAACCCCAAACCCCAAACCGCGGCCACGGACCACGGCCGGCCGGCGTGGAAGGGCGACCACTCGTGCCTGGGGCTGACCCAGTGCAGGGCGCCATAATGGGAAAATCAAGACTGGGCGCTGCACGTTTTGACCCATATTGAATTTTATCAGGTGCTAATTATTGTTTTACCAGAACAACGGCTTAATGCATCTGTTGTTTAATTCCCACTTCCCTATTCTCCAATGTGAACATCAAAGAAAATAAAACACTCAATCTCAAACAGCCCCTGACAGCAGACCGGGACTCGAGAGCTCAATAGACGAGGCCCTTGCCACCAGTTCTCATATTTCCACAACAATGAGCAAACACAAAACCGGCACTAAGCGGCCTTTCCTCCTTCCCGCTGCCCTCGGCCGGTCGTCTGCCTCGCGCCGAGAGGGCCCTCGACGTCGGCGCTGCGGGGCGCGCGGCGCGGGGCGCGGATTAGCCCCGCTAACACGGAGCGCCGGCCAAAGGCGAGCGAAAACCCCGCTACTGTATTTGGCGTATGAATAACCAAAATGCACGCGCTGACAGGAGACCGGGACGGGCCCGCGGCTCCCCGGGAGAAAATGTAGCTGTGATGAGTGACAGGGCTTTCAGGAAATATGTTCACAATCACAGACAGTGAAGGCCATGACCTAGATCGTTTAAGAGCTTGTCTTGTCAAATTATCAAAAGCTTCTTCGTCTCTGAATAAAGAGTGACATAAGTGAGTGTCAGAAAGCTGCAGGCTGACAAGCCAAGCATACAATAACAGCATGCACGTCACATACTTGCCGAACACCGCCACGGCTAGCGGCAAATCTTAATGAGAGCGCGGCTGGCCCAGGAGACTTGGGTCCCTGCTGGCATAGCTACTCATCTCGCAAAAATCCTTCAGCTCTGAGTCAGTTATGGTCTGACACGACGACTACAATTACTAAACACAACTTTTTAACAGAATCCTCTGGTGCTTTGTCAAAGAGGCAGCGGCTGCTTGGGGCTGCCCCGCTGCAAGCC
>VXBQ01000900.1:25643-49856 GCA_013400175.1 Phainopepla nitens | reverse complement strand
AAAAAAAAAAAAGAAAGAAAAGCTGCAGGGTTATTCTTCCTAGTGTTCACAGCAGTCAAAGTTAAACAGAGAAAAGGAGGCAAACATGAACATTTTATTCCCACCAGAGAATAAGGTATAATATATGATTTAGAAATCCCATTGTCTATACTGTGATTTCTAATTTAGAGAAGGAAAGGCTGAACACAAATCTATTGTTCTCATAGGGTGCATCAAGATTTCACTTTTTGAATATTTTCTATATGACTGAAAAGGGAATAATACTTTACTTTGAAGAGAAACCTTTTTTAGCTATTTGATTGAGTTGTCTGAAATACCTTTTAGATTCCAGCAATCTTTGGTGAAGAGAATAATAATAAATACTAACTCTGAATTACATGTGAGAAAATGAAAACAGGGATAAAACCAGAAGTACAGTAATAAAATAAAGGGGAATTTCAGGGCACGTTACAGCCAAAAAAGGTCTTGGGCTGGTCTAAGTCAATGATAAAACCCCCTGTTCTGAGATACGATTATAATTTCAAAACAGGAATGATAATTTTAGCTTTCTAGTGTCACTCATCTGGCAAGGTGTCTGCGGCATTTGCTGTGGTAGCACACTGAGTCACTGCAGAGCTGTGCCCAGCAAGCACGGACGGACGGACGGACGGACGGACACGGAGCTGGGGAGCACGGCCAGGGCCTGGGCGTGCAGGGCCGTGAGGGCTGCGAGGCTGAGCTCCAGAGGCAGGGACGTTCTGAGATGCCCTGTGGGATCAGCAGGTCGCCAAGAATTGATTCGGCGTCACCGGGACTATTTCTGCGTTTAAGCGGCACCGATTTCGTCAGGGCTGCACCAGCCTGCCCCAGGCAGGTCACGGTGGGGGCAGGACCGTGGGGCTCCACGGGGAACCTTCACCCCTCAATCAGCTCGAGGAGAGGGGTGTGTGTGGCTGTGCCAGCTGCTGGAGCCTGCCAGCCCAGCCCGGGCACGTGCACCGCTCCGGGGATCCGCACAGATCCTCCTGGAACGGGCACGACGGTGCCTGGGCACCTGCTGAGACACGAGCCTCCACTCCTCACCATCACAGAGCATCGCAGCTGCGCCTCCTCTGCCAACATACTGCATCTTTGTTCACCAATGCAAAATGAAATATAAATGCCAATAAAAAAAGGGACAACAAAGTCCGCAGAAACTTGCTCTTGTGGTGTCTGATCTGCCAAAGTCCCTGTGGCTAAAAGAAGCTGTGTAAGGTGTGTGCCAACAATGTGACGTGTCTCCCTGCAATGAAATCCAGATTTAAAGCTTCTTGGAAATTAATTGCTTCTTGGAAATTCAATGCTTCAGTTGAATCACAAACCTAAAACCATTCACCAGTAGCTGCATCCTGGAGAAACAGCAAGGCTCTCTTGATGCTGCCATGAACAATAAAATAGGGAAATAATCCCTGAGTTGGAATGTTGATGTAGATGAATATCTGAAATTTGTCAAGCTTAATTGGGGATCTTAACTTTCTCTCTGAAATTCCCAAAATCTTTAACCCAGGAAAAAATAAATCACATTTCAATGCAGGCTGAGTGCCAGTCTTTGGGTATGGGCCAGAATTTTGGTTCAACTTTCTTTCAAGCTGATAAATGGCCCATTGGGCAAAAGCAAACTAAATCATCACAGCTCTGGTGATTCCTTCCCATGCTCACACTCAGACCAGGCTCCCACAAACAGCTCTTGGACTATGAGGAGGACCACCACAGGGTGCCTGAGAGGAGACAGACCCAAAACAGCTCTGAAGGTGGCGGTTCTCAGCACTTTCATCTTTTCCTGGGAGGACTTGAATGAACTCCAGACAAAAGGACTCCCAAAGAGCCTGGTGAGAGCCAGGATGTGGGAAAGTGCCTTACTCTGAGAGGAGAACTGCAGTGTGAACTGATGCAAATATGCAGACATGGAGTGGGTGAAATTCCTAGTTTTCAATTTTGATCCTCCTGATGATGATAGCAACAGGAATCATAAGCAGGAGGTTTCTCAAAAACATTCACACTGACCAGAATACTTCTCCAATTCGAGTAAGAGAAATTAACACCACCTTATACATTCGCTATCAATCTGTTTCAGGAACTCTCCCATGCACCCTGGGTGCCCCTACACATTAAGTCTTCTTCAAACTTGAGCTTTCCAGGAAAAGAGAGGAGTGATGCAGTGACACAGCACTCCTGACAGTGACTGCAAACAAGACACTGATGCATCTGAGGATATGCAACAGCACAGAAGCTCTGTGAGAAGAAAGCTCCAGTGTAAGCACTCTGCTCTTGTTTGGGCTTTTATGACCTTACCACCACAGGCAGATCCTTCAGTCCACCCCTGAAACACTTCTACAGCAGAAGAGTTTGAAAGATCTTCTCAAGACCTTGGTCATGGCTTGGCAGGTGTGTACCGAGATGGTGCAGCTGGTCTTCCAGGAGTCACTACCTTGGAAAACTGGTGGGTCTTAGCACAGACCAGGATGCTCTGCTCTCCAACTGCCACGAAGGACCGCAGAAATTTGGAACATAAAAGCACAAAACACCACTGGCACTCAGTGCCTGAGGGTCACATGTCTCGAGACTGGTCTTCAGCTGGGCTCTGTGGAGTGGAGATTGCAAAGACGGAGAAAGTACACAATGTCCTTTTCCACTGCAGTGCTAATTTTTTGGTGTTACTCTGTTTCACATGAAAAAGACATCCTTTTTTGGGAACAGAAAACAACTGGAAGGGACATCTTCTTAACATCAGTCCTCCGCTCGCAATAGAAAACAGGTTTTCAGAAACATGTCATTCTGTACTTAGAGGCACAATTTTGTGGTGATGAAAAATGAAGTGGCCTTGCCAAAGAACTGCTAAATCTCACTGGCTACACCAGATCTGCCTTTGCAACAAGGACCCCAGCAAAAAAAGATGTCACTCTCTTTCCTTCCTTCTTCCTTCTTCCTTCTCTTTCCAAAGAAAAGCGGGGAAAAGGAAATGTTCTCTCTATAATCAGCAAATAACAATTCTCAGTGAGAGAACTCTGTTTTTGCTGTTTAAAATTTTTTCAAAGCTGCAAGGAGATAAAATGAATCTGAGACCCCAGTTTCATCTCTGTTTCCCATGTATTCTGGCTTAGAGGTCTCAACAGCGGGGTGCAGACACCCCAGGAGCAGGGAGGACATTCCACTGCAGCGTGGGAAGAAAAATGCCTTTTTTAACCATAAATAAATAAAACAAATCAGTTTTAAAAAATACTGTATACTTGATCTTTCTCTCATTATTTTTTACTTTCTACTTTGTGCATGCCGTATAACCGCAATTGACACTTCAATGGTTGGGTCAAAAGCACCTCCTACAATGCTGAAGACATAGTTATTTAATCTTTGATCATTTGTCTCTGTGGTTTTGGTTTCTCTTCTGTTTGTTTGTTAGGCATTTTTTCTTTTTCTTTTTCCTTTTTTTTTTTCCTTATACAGATATCACAGCAATAGGAAAATCCTTCTCACTGCTACCAAAAAAGCAACTCATATTTTAAGTATGCTGTTGTAACGAACAAAACTTCCTCGCATATCTACTAAATTCAGGTTCTCTAACAATATGAGCTTCTCATACACCTGAGGGGCTTGGTCACTGCCCCTCTTGGCCAGGTGCTGCCAGGCAGGAGGCCAGGAGGGATGGTCAGCACCACATCAATCCCAGTGGGTGCTGCTCAAGGGTTTTCACAGCCCGAGACACAGAACAGAACACAGGGGCTAGGGGAGCTCACAAGTCTACACTTGATTTTAAGCATTTGAATCCTGAGAATTTAACAAGGCTTTACTGAAAATGAATTGGACAACAGCAGTACTGAATTGTTAACCTGCATATATGAAGTTTTAAAACAGCACATAGGACATTCAATAGCACTTCTTCCTGACATGCCTATAAATGGAAGGCATATTATATGTTAGCTCTTCCTACCTAAATTCAAATACTGCAAGTCTCAACTGGCTGTTCTAGTAGGAAAACGTTATGTAGTTCATATTTATATTTTTTCATTTAATTTATAACGTTTTGCTTGATTAAAGCTGCTTCTTTTTTGTTTCAATGTTGATTTTTAAACAGCAGTATTCTTTAAAATATGCAGTTATTTAATTCAGGCCAATTGCTTCATGTGACTGAGCTGAAGTGAATGTGAAATATTTGTAATAGTCCAAGAGAGCTGATGCACATCTGAAGTTGTCACTCCTTTCTGATAAAGACTCGATCATGTGAACAGTTTTGCCCGTGCACCTCAGGTGAAAGTCCCCTTGCTGCAGCAGAATCATGGTTCTACTGTGCAGATGACTAAAAACTATTTGTTTCTGTGTCACAAATCTGGGCAATAACTCCTGAAATCTTTGATTCAGGTTTTCCCCCTTCATCTGGACAAGAGGAAGGGATGTCTGAATCCACGACTGAAGGGCTGGTTGCAAAGCAGATCCTGCCTCTACCTAGCAACACTGGGAAAAAAACCCACCAGTCCTATCCCTGAAGAAAATCGCCAAGGCCTCATTTAAAATGTGCAATCAACCAAATTTCCTGAGCAGGGTGGTAGCTTGTCAGTCCTTTAAGCAAATAATGCAGACACTCTCTGTAACTCGCACCACCTTCCCCTGGGCTGTGGGCAGGGAGGAGGGAGACAAGGAATGCAATGGAACACAGGATCGATGCTGGAGCCTGCGAGCAGGGCACAGGAGCCACCACAGCCCACAAGGACCAGTCCTGTTCCCAAAGTCCTGAGAATGAGTCCTAAAGATGAGCTGGGGAGGGGGGACACGCGGGGACATGCGGCTAAGGTGAGGAGAGACACCCTTGAAGGGGGCTGGCACCGTTTCACACCAAACACCAGAACAGAGGGGTGCGGCTGTGAGGGAGGAGGAGGAGGCCGGGAGCACCCACGGCACCCTCCTGCTGACAGCTGGTCCCTGCCCGTGGGCACAGGGGGTGCTGCTCTGGTGGCCTCACCAGAGCTCCCCGAGGCTGTCCAAGGACAAGTCCTGCCCTGCTTGGCAAGGCTCCACCGTGGGGTGACCCCAAAGAGGGACGGTGCCCCTGCTGTGGGGTTCACCAAACACTGTGCTACAGAGACTGCAGCAGTGCTGGTGCTGGGGGCCAGATCCAGCCCTGGATCTCCTCACCTGAGCCGAAGGAAGCCACATCTGCTGGAAGCCCTGCCTGTGCCGGGGCTGGGCCAGCACTGGCCATCCTGGGGAGGAAGAGCATTTCAGCCTGTGGCTCCCAGGAACGGAGATGAGCACGCAGTAAAGCCACCACACGCACCTGGTTCTGTCAGCTGGCAGCTGCCACAAGGGCTGGCTGGCCTTGATGCCAAGCGCGTGGTTTAGGAAAAATAATCCAAATCTTCACTGCCAGTTAAAAACCAGAGCTACAGATTCCTTCCCATACACTTATCTAACTGAGGGCAAGACCAGAGGCAGGAAACTCCCAAAATCCTATGAATTCTGGGTGGCACTAAGGACCTCTGCTGAATACAGCCTCAATTTTATTTCAAGCGCTTGATGTATGAGCAATAAAGAAATGCTGGGATGCTCAAGTTTGCATCTCCTTTTGCCACTAGTTAGTGATTCAGATGATTCAGAATGACTGAAATCAGACATGTATTTTGCATGTACTACACAAAAATTAGATATTCATTTCCAAAAAAATGTGAAGAAAGTACATTTGAGATGCATTATTTCAACACTTGCTTTCATTTACTGTCTGTGTTTGTATAAGATCAACAAATTTGATGATGCACTATGAAAGATGTGATTACATTATTACCACTTTTTTTAACAGAGGTGCAGAGGGCAGCATAAGGGAAAGATAATCTGCAATTTGTTACCCAGCAGATCTTCAAATGGTTTTAAAAATGAAAATGAGGTATAAATGTAAAAAGCCACCTACTCAACGTAAATGCAGGCAAGTAAACACACTATTTAAAGCAAGCAGATTACATCACTCACCAGTAATATTCAAAATCTAGAAAACAAGTGGGCCAACTATTTAATCTGAGAAAGGAGTGCACAGCTAGCCTCCCTCTTTTGGAAATATAAAGAATGATAAATTCACTGGTTGCCTGAAAAGAACGTATCTCAGGAGCTGTAGAAACACTGATTTCCTTTTTTGCCATTGTCTCTGACAACACGCTCTTTGAATTACACACCTGCCTCCAGCCTTCATTATTTCTGTTTCATTATAATGAAGATTATACTTTTGACTTCCAAGGCTGCTTGCTTTGACAAAGCCCTGCAAAACCTCCCTTTCCTTTGCAATCTGACAGTGCCATAACGAAACCCACAAACAATTCCGCCACAAACAGGGTGTTTTACCCATAGCACCTTACCCTGCCACTACACAAAAAAGGAGTGCTGTGGAGAACCCAGGTGTCATCACTGCAGGTGCCACCACTGCCACTGATATCAACAGGAGTGCTCAGATTGGAGCATCTCAGTGACCTAAGCAGGGAGCAAACAAGTGGAGAATGGGAGCTGCTTAATCCTAGACAATATTTGCACTGGTAAAGATGTCCAGAAGTGCTGAAATATCCAAAACGACCACTTTTTAATTAAAATATCCAATTTTTCAATGAAATTTGAGTCATATGGTAGCCTGTGTGGGGACTCCATGCTTGACTGACATCACACAAATGCCAGCACTATGACGTTTCCGTGTGGCCCTGCGGCAGTCTCAAGGTGACTAACGGCGACGGAACGCCAATGACATGGCAAAGCTGGGTTGTGACCCCTGGGTGTGATCCAAATGGTGTGACTCCTGGGTGGGATCCCTGGGTGTGATCGATCCCTGGGTGTGATCCCTGGGTGTGATTCCTGGGTGTGACCCCTGGGTGTGACCCCTGGGTGTGACCCCTGAGTGCGATCCCCTGTGTGTGACCCATGGGTGTGACCCCTGGGTCTGACCTCTGGGTGTGATCCTCCAGGTGTGACCCCTAGGTGTGATCTCTCCCTGGGTGTGATCCTCCAGGTGTAACCACTCGGTGTGATCCCCTGTGTGAAACCCCTGGGTGTGATCTCTTCCTGGGTGTGCCCATCACGCCCTGGCCCACAGCAAGGCCTGGCTGCCACCCACTGACACTGGAGGTGCTCTGGGTGTGCAGGTGCTGGCAGGTGGCACAGCTGGCTCTGGGGTGGGCAGCACAGCTGGCTCTGCACCAGACACCAGGTGGCACAGCTGGCTCTGCTCTGGGCACTGAGCAGCACAGCTGGCTCTGGGGTGGGCAGCACAGCTGGCTGTGCACTGAACACTGGCCAGCACAGCTGGCTCTGCACCACATGCTGGGTCGCACAGCTGGTTCTACACTGGACACTGGGTCACACCAGGGGTACCAGGTGCCCTGGACTGCGCCCAGGGCTGCCCTCTGAGGCCACAGCTGCTGCTGGCACGTGCTGAGGGACGGCTGCTGGGCACCTGTGGATTCTCAGTGCTGACCTTCTCGTGCTTTTACTCAAGGCTTCTGCTTGTATTTGCTCTTTCAAGCAGCATTTCACCTGAGTTACAATCCCCAGCACCTATGGCTTCAAACAAAAAAACAGTAGGGCTGCTCCTGTATAAAAAGAAAAGCGGCAACCTAGTGATTCTGTGATTCATTCAACTATTTTGTCAGGAACACATTTTGCCTGCTGTGATGTGCCACTTGGTTAGACCAAAGGAGGTACCGTGGCAAACCCCTGGGGCTCTTCTGGGCACAGTTTCCAAAGCTTTCGCACATGCCTGCAGTCTTTATTCATGTTGAATTGCATAAGCTCCCTTTTTTCCCCCCCCTCTTCTTTTCCCTTTTTTTTTTTTTTTTTTTTAATTCAGCTATTCATGCACTCAGACAAATGTTAAAAAATTAAGTTTCTGTAAACACAGTGTTATCTTAATAAGTTCAAATATTATTAGACTGTTCCCCGGGGGAAGAAAAGCAATATGTTCCGAAGCAAGTGGCTGTATATTTTGCAGAAGGTGGCTACTCTGAAATTAAGAAATGCAAATGATTCCACAGTTTATGTGCCTCAAAGTAAAAATGCTGATATTAAATTTTAAAAAGGTAGCATGAGACACTGCTGCTTACACCAGAGCACCGTGAGGATGCCAAGGGACCCAGAGCGATCCCGGGTCTGGGGTTTTCAATGGCACAGACTAGTGATCACAGGATGCTGGTGATACTCTCCAGTTACCCCTGGCAACCCTTCTCAACTGTAACGATGCTGCCCCACAATAGCTTTCACTGGGCAGCTTTCTCTTCACTTAGCTGAATGCTCTGGGACCATCTGTGTCGGAAAGCATAAAAGGCCAGCCTGCCTGTGGGCCCGTCACTCTGAACACCACCTCTCTGACCCCGATTAAATACAACTTTCAATCCCTTTTGTCCTCCCTGTTGACTTCTCCTATTAAGGGAGCCCTTTGACAAAGAAAGCGGAAGAGTGGACTAAGTGCCCCCAAGAAAGGTGATGTCTGATACTGCTCAACACAAGGATTAGCAAGCCAATACATAACAAAAGCAAGTTTGGGGGAGGGGTAAAGAGGAAAAGAAAAAANTCAGTAGGTACACAGTTCAACAAATAGCTATACAAGAGGCCTGCTCCCAAAGAAACAACTACCAGGGAACAATAAATGGAGGAGATACCTTTTAGCGTGGCCACGCAAGGCCGTGACATTGACAGGAGCAGGGGATGTGTCATTTGCTACCTATGGGTTTTTACACTGCATGCGCTCATGGGAAGAGGTGCCAAGAACACTCAGGAAGTTACTTTAAGGACAGACCTTTTCCTACAGAAAGGCCTTGTAAAATATCCTGACTTGGGTCATTTGAGGTAACTGTAACGGGACTGGGCGACAAAAAGATGAACAAGAACAACACTGTCTGGAGAAAACCTGAATACTTGCACATCAGAGCTGGTTGTGTCCAAAGGCATGTACTGGAAACCACCTGCTTTTTGGAATAAGCAAAATTTCATTGTCAAAAAGAACACATAAAACTTTGCATGGGGTATGCCAGCGCAGCACAGCCTCTGACACTGAAACCAGCATTCAGCACTGGGGAGTGCCCAGGTGGATCCCAGAGTGCAGAGGCATGGGGGGGGCACGGGCAGGGAGAGGAGCAGAGCTCCCACTGCAGCCCTCATCCTTGGCTGACCTCTGGCACAGCCACAGTGATGGATGGGATGGGGATGGGAACCTGGCTGTGCCCCCAGAGACAGAGAACAGCCCGTCCCAGGGGCATCTGTACAAGGTCTGGGGCAGTCCTGAGGATGTGATCACCACAAAGAAGAGTCAGGGAGCACCTGGGCAGAGAAGATATATCCACTGGAAAACCTGAGCCAAACAGAAGGTAATTCCTCAGAGCAAAGCACCAGCAGGGAGGACTGGGGATTTTATTTCCTTGTAAAAAAAGGTACTGAAAAAGTAGAAGTGGTCAGAAGAGAGAAACAACAAATGGAAATCCATATCCACTGCAAACCTTAAGAGAACCCCAATGAATGTGGGGTGTTTTTTAATGCCAGCAGTAATCAGGCCAGGAATGCAAGCAGATGAGGTTGCCCTCATGTCAAAAAAGGGCAAATCTACCCAGGCTTCTTGTTTAGAATGTGCTCACTGTACCACCACAAAACACAATCCCACTTCTAAATAAAAGTTAAAATTATGTCTGTGTTAGAGAAAAGCTGTGTGAGACCCAGGGGATGACCAGCAGTGCTGACCATCACCCAGCAGCCAATCCCTGTAGCTCCAGAGAGGTTCTGGACCCCTCCAGGACAGGTTCTGCAATCCTCCTCAACCACCAGACTTTTACTGACAGCTTTATTACCATGAACTATCTGCCTTTTGCATGTTCTTTTGAAATTTAATGTTTTATTTGGCACGGTCAATTTAGACTACAGATGCATTTCCTTCTTCCTCTTTCTGTCTTTTTTTTGAAAGGGGGGCAAAAGACATCAGTAAAGTTCCCAAATGGGTGCCACTGAAAATTAGTATTTCTCTATGGACTCCAGAAAGTAATAGATGGGAACCTGTTTCTAATAGTTTTACTTTCTGTGTTATCTGGAGAAAAACAGATTCATACATACAAAGTGGACTGTTTCAGAAGATAGTGCTGTGAAAAATGAAAGGCTGTTCCAAAGTAAAAAGTGATTATTTCAGAAGAAATGAGAAGCTCCAATGTCAACCCTACTGCCTGAATCAGCAAAAAATCAAAGCTTTGCATAGAATAGGAAATTGGAGATTTTCCCTAAATTTACATTTCTTTTTGCTGAGCACATTTTTGCTTCAACGTGAAAGAACTTCTTAGAGACACCCCTAGTTTCAGACATTGCTTTTTGCTACGGTGTTGTAAAACGCTGCTGCCTGGGACTGGAATTCCATTAGTACAATTGGAAGAATTTATGTATGAATGCTAGATATGAGCCACAACAGCCATGGATAACATCATGTAAATGAAAATTTTATTTTTTTAAAATGAGATCTCCTCAGTCATATTGACAATTGTCCAACAGCCGTATAAACTAAAAATAAAAATTGCAGTTTCTGCTGGCAGAATCCATCAGAAACACTGGGTAAATATTCCCACATATATCTTTGATATTTGGTGCACTACTACAATAAATCAGGAAAAACTAACTCTAAAAATGTCATCTTAAAGCACTCTTTTTATTAATATAATTAATTATAATTATTCTTACTTAGGATATTAAAACTGAAGTGATACATACCATTTGCATTCTATATATGTATCTTCATAGTTACACAAGCAAAAAACATAGTTTAGATATTACAACGTACCTAAAAGAGGCTTTTTCTCAAGACTATCCTCAGAATCCTAAGCCTCCAAAAACCTAAACTGCAAAAAAGTAAAACTGACTCCGTAAGACACACAATTTCCAACAACAAAGTTCAAGAACCGAGGCAACCTAACCTTTTGAAAAGAAGCCTTTTTTCTTACAGGAGCTGATTTTTGCCCATAAGCATCCTGGATTACCTGCCTGGCTGTGGAAGACACAGCAGCTCGCGCGGGCCGTTGCCACGGGGGGCTAGCTGCCTTCTGAACCACATAGGACTGCCTTGGCATGTGAGCCACTGCTCCCTGGCATGAACTGGCCCAGCAATCCTTCAGGACACAGAATATGCTCACATTACACTTTCCTGAATAGATAAATAATTTACAGAAAACACCGTTGTATGAACTGCTGATTCATCCGCAGCAAACACCCACAGTGGAACCTCAAACTACAGGAGTGAAACCTCCTAGGTTTGCCAAGACCTCGTAAAAATCTCAGTGAATAACCATTTTACAGCTCAACCAAAATTAATCTGCTCTGCATTTCCTTCTTTACTTTGGCACCATGTATATTAATTGTGTATGATGATCTCCAGATCAAGGCCTTCTACCAGACCGTGCATTTTCACCTGACCACAGGTCATCGATGTCTGCAAAGCAGATGCACAATCCAAAAGGAAAGTCCCAGGCAAAGAGCAAAGATGTTACTGCAAGAGATGAGTGGAAGGAACATGCACAAAATAATCAGAACTGTGAAAAATACGGCAACACTAGGGGTGCTGGAAGTGTTGTTCCCGATTGCTGCCATCAGAAGTGTTGCATTTTGTCAGTGATTCCCCTGGCTATGGTTTTAACTCTAATTAGCTCTGCTTTAACCCCACACACAAGCCAATGTATTCCATCATGCCTAATATAGAAAAAAAATAGCATGAAACCCAACAGACACACATAAAATTGCCAGCAACACGTTTTTCTTAGGACTATATATCCATCTTCTTGGACATAATTTGTATCCAAACAACATGAACTCGAACAGTATGACATGCTCCCTTCAGATCACTCTGTCACGAGTACCACAGTGGGGCTTGGGGTTTCCAGAACCTCCCCAGGAAGGTTTGGGCGAGCGAGAGCTGAGGGGGTAGATTTAGTGGCGTGGCATGGACTTGAGCAGAGAAGGGAGGGGATGTCACCAGCCCCGTGGTGGCTGCAGGGCTGCCTCTGGAAGCAGCTCTCTGGCTGGGAAGGACAGGGAGAGGAGAGGGTATGGCAGGACCACTGGTCCCCTTGCAGCCCCTTGGGACTCCGGTGTGCCACACCACGGGGAGCAGGGCTGAGCCAGGAGCACTGTGAGGGGCTGGGAGAGACGAAACACGGGAATCGCTGCACAGGAAGGGAGCTCACTGAAGCCCAGGCTGTATTTAAATACTGAATGTGGTGTTTAATTCAGTGATTAAATGCCTTACTAATTTGTCCAAGGGCAGAGGAGGATGAGCAGCTTGCGGAGGAGATAGCAGCCCTGACCCTTGAGTCACCAAGCTCCAGATGACGCCGGGGGTCACGTCCATCCCCACGGCCTCCTGCAGCACCAGGGGCAGGAGCAGGTCCCAGCTCCTCTGCGGATGGAGCCCCAGCAATGCATCACCAGCACACAGCTGAGCTTGGCCACGGGAAAATGACACGCTGCTTCATGAACAGAGACGGGAAAGAAAACAAAAACCAACCCCAAAACTCAGCTGTGCCCTCAGCCCAGGATATCTGAATCTGGTGAGTGGGATTTTCCCCACCTTCTTGTCTTCCAGCCTCGGAAACTCCAGGTACTCCTTCCCAGCCTGTTCAGCTGAGCTCAGTTGCCACTTCCTGCTCCAGAGTGAACTCAGGCAGGGCCAAGCCACAAACCATGTCACACAGAGTTGGCCGTGGTGCCTGGAAAACTGTGAGCTTAACTACAGAAGAGGCTCCATCACGCACAACACAGCCCAGCAGCCTGAATGCCAGTGTACCGGGGTCCAGATTTCCAGGATTAGTCAACAACACACATGAAAGGTATTTCCATGGATGAAAATTTCCTTTTTCAATTGAATTTTCATACAGTTTAGCTCTCTGCATGAGAAGGGTCTCTGGCAAGAATTTGCTGCCATGACACAGGTGTTCCCTGTGACCTGGCTGGGTGGATGGAGCAGGACAGCCTGAACAAGCACGTGCAGAGCTCACACTCAGTGTGCTCTTCCACCCACCCCTTTTTACAGGTAAGTCTGCACTGCTCAAGCCTTCCAGCAAGAACCAGCAGTGCCACCTGTGCCACAAACCCCCCGATGCTGGTGCCTGGCAGCTGACACTGTTCCTTGCTGTGTCCCCACAGCAGATTTATCTCCGTGCCCTTTATTCCCACTCACTCTTATCATGACACACGCTGGAAAGAAAAGACACCAGTGTTACATAATTCAGACATTTTAAACTTTTCTCTCCACTGTTTCTGAAACATATCAGCTCCATTCAGGCTTAGAAAAGGAGCTTCAGTATGGGGTGAGGCGTGCCTTTTGTCAGCACCCCGTCTGCTCCCTGTGGCCTCGTAAACAAGCTGCTTTCTTTAGAAATACAGCAGACCTGCAATTTAAATTTATGGAAAGGCTGAACCAGAGGAGCCCACACTCAAATAATTTTAATAACCTATTAAGTTGCGACTTCAGATTCATTTTATAACTGTGTTCCTCAGGGAACTGCACTATCAGGATAAAGATAGAGTTTTTTTTCTTTTAAAGATAAATAGCATCATTAATCTGCAACATTTCTTTTCTATTATCTTTCAAAATGAGGAGTTATTTTGTTCTGATCTTGAGGTAATTAGCCTTCATTCACTAGCCAGAAAATGTCTGTGTTCTGAAAATTAAAAATGTGTCATTAAGTGGAATTTACCATAATGTCATTTATCTTTATATAGTTCATCAGTGACAGCAATGGGCCTGGGAATCCATCAGCTTTTACCGAGGAAGCATTAAAACAAATTGAAAAACAGAATAATCCCAGGCACTCTTTAACACAGTCAAAGCCATTTGGGTAATTAAATAGTGGTATTTAAAGTTTTAATTTAGATTTTCCCTTCTGTTCATCAGCAGTCAAATGAGATGTTCATATTCATAACTGTTTGTAATAAAGGGTTTCATAAAGCAAACAGAATATCAATGCTGTTAAAACTGAAGAGAACACAGAGAAACCTTTCAAGTACAAACAGGGAAGTTCATTCCTGCTGTACCTTATTTTCTATGGTTGCATTGTGAATAAACCCTCGCTGTACCTGGCTTACTCTTCACACTAACAATGCCCAAATTCTGTGGTGTCTGTGCTCCTGGGGGTCACAGCCACCCTCTTTCACCCTCTTTGTCTTTGGGCGTTTTGTTACTCAGGAAAGCCAACTTCCACAGTTTGCCTCCCATTCCCATTGTTTTCCAAATGTTTGCATATTAATCTCAAACATCTTTTATCTTGTATATTCAGCTCTGGAGAGTGGATTGTTCTGCTGTGTTCCTAGAGTTACTGCAACGAGACGGCGTGTGCCCGGGAAACCCGTATGCGGTATAAATAATGCTAAAAATAATTATCTGGGAACGTAAACAGAATGTATAAAAGCTTTACTAGCACCACTCCTGCTAGGAAATACTAGGCCCTCCACCAGCTTTTGTTAAACTTAAACTAGAGAGAAAAAAAATTAAGTAGTTCTTTATGAAACAGTTTCGACTGAAATAAGTCCGGATAATGACATCTTCAGCACATGTACATCCTCACCAAAACTCAATTGGCTGGGATGCAGTTATTTAAAACAGGGAAAAACAATCACCTATGCTCTCTTCTGAGTGGACCCTACATTGGACTAAAACTGTCGATAATTTGCTCTGCAACTTTTGTTCTCTTGTTTAATGTGGTAAAAAATGCCATGGGACTTTAATGTGTTTTCAAATTAAATGTCTAATAATTTTTGTTTGCTTTTTTTAAAATAAAGTGTAAACCCCCCAAATTATGACTCCAGTTGCAAGGGTACAGGGACTTAGACCGACATTTTCCACAGAAACTGTCTGGGATGTTTTTTTTTTTGATCTCAGAGCATTAGGCTGTATATTAGGCAATGAAAGAGGCTCTTACATAGCACCAGAAAGACCCATCAGGAACCTGAGTGCCTTGTAATTTTTTGGGTATGGAGTGGAACAACTCAGCATAGTATAAATCAGGTACAATGTGAAATCAGCACAGGCTTTGCAGCTCAGTAAATAACAAGACACTGATGATAAACTGACAAAAATCGGTTTTTACAAACACTATTCCAGCAGTGTTTAGGTTCTGGGTTTTTTAAAAATTTTTTTTTTTTTTATTTTATTTTATTTTGAAATTTACCCAGATGCTTTTGAGCCACTTGGCCTCCACTGAAGCATGGTCATAACTGCTGTGGAGATCAAAATGAACTCTAGAGGTGACAGGATCAAGTCATACATGAACACAACCTGCACTGCTTGCCAAGATTAACTGATCTGGACTGCTTTTTAAAATTAAAACTGGGTTAACAGCCTAACACTGACGGTTTTTAAAGGCATGTGTGGAAGGAAATAGACAAGAGAGTGTGCAAACTTATGTCCACTATGTAGCACCAAAATGATTTAATAAAGGAGTGGCTGGAGATATTCCCTCTCAGTGTGCAGAAACCCCTCAGCACAGGGGAAGCTGGAAAGGAGCAGAGCCTGTCTGTCCTACACCTGCAAGGACAGCCAACCAGGACACACCTCTCCGGGGAAAACTGAGGAATCTGAGCATTTCCAACAGCTCCAGCAACGCAGCATCACCCAGGTGAGCTAACGGCAACTGGCAGCACGGGCAAAACAAATGCAAAAATGTTCTTTAAAACGGTCTTTACACCGCAATTCTCAGCGGCAAAATACAACTGGCAGGTTCAAGTGTGCCCCTTGCCCCCCAAACCACCAGCTACCTTATTGGGGCAGCAAAAATAGCTCGGCTTTCGGTAATGTGAACCCTATTCTTGTAATGTTTAACTTCACTTCCTGTGTCTTTGTGCTGCTCGAGGAAGTGAAACTCATGCATTGCATGTTTGTATTATTCCCCCTCATAGCAGACTTGCAGACAATGTCTGCAGTGGTCTGGAGCGATAAGAGCTGCCTCCAGGACACGGATTCTCCTGGGGATTAGGCAGCACCATCTGGGGCCTTGCGTTGATCTGCAGCAGCTGCAGCCCCAACGTCGTCGGGTGCAGGGTGAAAATGGGTGCTGTCTCCCGGGCGGTTAAACAAGTTCCTGCAACTCGGTTTTCCATTACAGTGTGCTGCCTTTTGAGAGAGAGGGGAAAAAAAAAAAAAAAAAAAGGGAGAATAAAGAACAGTGCCTCCCCTTCCAGTGAGGGAAGGGCCCGTGGATGCTCGCCGCAGCTCTGTGCCCCTCTCTGCCCCCAAAGAAAACCCCATCTCTGAGCTGGGGTGCTGCAAAACCTCCAGGAAAAAACAGGACATGACCTTCAGTACACTTGTCTCTCGGCATCCACTGGAAAGAAAACATCCAAGCCTCTAAAATGGGCAAAACAAACAATTTGAGGGGCTGCAAGTTTAGGTACCAAAATATAGTGTTTCCCTGCAGGTAAGGAGACAAAAGGAGCTGCCAAAGGCACCTAACTTGAAGCATATCTCAGTCCTATAAAGATTTTTTTCTTGGCACCAAGAAGGAATGAGGGAGCTGGCAAATCATGGGTTATCTGCTGTGTTGGCCAAGAGAGCCCTTGCCTAGACATTTTTGGCATTTTTCCTTTAGCCACTCTTTTCTTCCTTCACTGATACTCTGCTGCAGCTGCACCTTGCTTTGTAATTTTATGAAGCAAACCACAGGGCACCGCCTAAAAACAATAAATCTCATTAAAACTATTAAATTGATTTTTTTTATGAAGTACGTCTGATGAAAAATCTATTTAAAAGACGTGGAACAAAAACACTGAGCAGTAAAAAGGAAAAATTTTGGTGTGATCTCCAGGCATGTCTTTTGAAGCTGATACTTCAGCAATGCTAAGACAGCTTTGAATTTGGGTCAAAAGTATCCATTATTGATGTTTTCCTGAACTCAGCTGCAAACCTTCACCATGTCCCATACTGAGGACCACGAGATGGGATGGCAAAGCCACTGAAATAAATTGGCCAAAGCCAGGATAGGCCCAATCACCAGAAAATTATTAAATACCCATCCTGATGCCAAAACCAAGCATGCAACCACCCCACAAATGTCCTATGCAGAAGCCAGATATTTTAGGGGTGGCCCTGAACACCCCAGCAATGCTGCGGAGGTGCCAGGTGCTTCAGTGGTGGATGCTCAGCATCAGTCTGTGCTGGTTCACTGGTGCTAGGAACTACGTTTCTACATCCAAATTAAACTTTTAAATAAAGCCAAGACTGATTTTAGACCCCCCCCCCCTTTTTTTTTTTTAATTAAAATAAACTATGGATTTTTGACATTACAGCTGCTGAGAGGAGCATCCCATTGACCATTTTCCCACCTAAAGCACAGGTTACCATGTGCTGTCCAGGAAATCTAACTGAAGGCTGCCACAAAGTGTCACATCTGCCCTGTCTGAATGCATTTGCAATGTTTAGTTCTGTGTAATGATAGCATTAAACATCATAAATACAGACACAATTTTAAATGCCTGGAAATCAGGTTCCAAATCCAAGAAATACTGACATGCAGAATACCCTTTGCTGATGGCAAAACAAAAATAATTGCATTTCTGCAACCAATAACCCATATGTCTTAGCTTTTTACCTGTCCTGTTCTTGCCAGGTAATTTGTTAATATGCCAAGTTAAACACACTTCTGATGTACAAGTATAGTTCAAGAAGATCTGCTACTTTAGCATGACTATAATGAAGATGTATTTGACAGGTATATAGTAACAACTGAGTTGGAATTCTCTTGTGCCAGCAAGAGAGGTTTGGAAGAATAAGAACCAGCATGTCCAGTGGCAGGTCCCAGTCTTTATGCTGCTCTGCTCTGGCCCAAACAGATTAATTTTAAAACCATTTTCACTTACCATTCCTGATGGACCATAATTTTTCAGGCAAACTGCTGACTGTGTCACATTTATACTACTGATAAACACTTTTGTTGGTTTATTTTCAACCATTTCCTCCCTACCATTTCACAGGAATAAAAGGAAAACAGGCAGAGCTGAAGAGCTGGCCATTTGGTTTCAGCACCAAACACTTCAGCGCCCAAAACATGCTGCCCTTCCCAACGTGTCATCACAGAATCACAAAACCACAGAATACTCCAAGCTGGAAGTGACCCACAAGGATCATTGAGTCCAACTCCTTGCCCTGCACAGGACAGCCCCAGGAATCCACTATGTGCCTGGGAGTTGCCCAAATGCCCCTCGAGCTCTGTTTTTGTACCCCCTGTGACTTTAAACGTTTTTCTAAAACCACAGAACACGAAGCAACAGACGCCTCAGGTTTGTCACTCTGGAGACAGGCCAGGGACACCCCTCAGGGACACGGTCTTGCCTCAGCCCCATGGGGATCAGTGGCTTTGACCCCAGCTGCAGACCGTGTCCCCTGGAACCCCGGGTGCCCTGGTGACCCCTGCTCCCGTCCCTCTCCCTGCCACAGCCCCTGGAGTGCTGGTCCCAGGAGCCACCTGCCCAGGGGAAAAGTGGGTTTGGATGCCCCCTTGGATGCTCCCAAGGCCAATGAAGACACGCTGGAGTCCTGCTGGAAAGGGTTTGAGCAGCCAGTAAACAAATGGTTCCCTGCTGTGCTCCTAAGAGAGACAGCAGCGCCGTACAGTGAGATCAAGAATATGCTTGGGGAGGTTAAAAAAAAACCAAACCAACAAAAAAAAACCCCAAGCATGACAGCTTTAACAGGAGTGAAAGGCAGGACACAGGAGGTACAGGAAGCTTTGGACATTATTTTACCAGTCTGAGGCTCTAAGTAGACAATTATATGCTTAAATGTTAAGATTCCCTAAGCTGGCTTAGCAGTCTCCATAAAATAGTTAGGAGGACCTGTTTTACAAGAACATTGTCCATTTAGAAATTGAAGAATAAAGGCAACAGAAGCACAAAAATAAGAGTTCTACGGAAAGCAACGATTCTTCTTAAAATAAGAAAATACAAGGAGTTTGCTTTTTTCCCAGATGAAAATAGGTTTATCAAAATGATTATTAAAATAACATTTCTAAATAAAGTTGTAATTCCTTAAAATTGCCTGTTATGCTAAAAAAAAAAAAAAAAGGAAAAGAGAAAAAAAGGCTAAGTAGGGCTTCCCATGACTAAATGGATTAATTCTTTAGTACCACACAATTACTGCTCTCTACACAGTTTCAGTGAACATCTAAATAAACACCCAAAGCGTATTTCACACAAAGAAAAGATCCATTCTAAGGAATAACTCAAACGCTAAAAAAGTTGACATTTTGTACAAAAAATAAAGAAAAGCTGTACAGGAGGACAGGAGAAAGAAAAGGGCATTTTAGGCAGGTTTGTGGGGTGACATGCAGCGACAGACGGGACCTTTGTTGGAGCCGCAGTGCTCACATGCCAGCTGTGCTCCTGGATGTCTCTCTCCAAGTTTCCTGCTGCAGGGCAGGGGCTCAGCTCAGCTTTTCTTTGTGTGGCCATTGGAGGCCAGGAGCAGGGCACAGCCAGCAGCAGGACATGCAGGGACAGTGGCCACGCCGGCTGCACCCGCAGCCCCCGGACAGTGGGCACGGAGGTGGTGGCAGCCAGACCCAAATCCATGCTGAGGGGGGACACGATGGCCCTGATCTGCATCACGTTTTGGTGCAGAAATGGCTCTGATTTGGTTCTTTGCAAGGCAGGCTTTTGACACCTGGTGCTTTTGACAAATGTATTACACAGTGGGTTTTTTTTTTAATGAAGGAAAAACTCAGGAGCTATAAACCATACTGGGCTCTGGAAGAACTGGAAAAGTTATTCCCAGTGTCTGAATTTCTGTAATTTCTTCTGGTTCACAAAAAGGCCTGGTTCTGCTTCTCTTCTCTGTTTGAAGGGCAGCAACCAGCTCTTGGTGCTGGCCAAGCCCTGAAAATCACTACTTCCTGGCTCATCATGACTTACACTGCATTTATGTTGAAACTCCGCTTTCTCTTTCACAAGACACAGCTTGTCATCAACACAGAAATTCTTATCTCTCATCTCTCCTTCTAAAATATTCTGTACTTCAGTAGACCAGCAGCCCTTTCATGATTGCTCAGCGTAGACTTAAACGGGAAGAATTGGCACCGTGTCTCAAAATTGGTGTAAAATTACAGCCTTTGAGGGTTGTAATGCCAGATCAATTTTTATGACAATGCAGTGATGACAGAATGTGGACACAAGTCACATTTCTCTTGTTACCATGGTGTTTTTAACAGTTTAACAACCAGGTGCAGCCCAGCACACAGTTGTTATCAGGTAAAGGTGTGTCACTACGATCCATGCTGAACTCGACTCAGCAGTACCACCAGAAGGGTGGAAGGTTCCCCTCTCTGTTACCCAACACAACACTGACAGATGGAGCATCACCTCGTCCTCTTTACTTGCTGCCAGTGACTACAGCTCACCACAAAATGATTTTGTTGTCCTTAGGATTTTGCAGAGGACAAGGAATGCCTGGCAAGAGCACCTGGTGTGTTGGACATCTCTGGCCAGTCACAAGCTTCCTGCATCCAACCAGAAACAAGGGAGACCCAAAGACAGGTCTACTGGAAAGTGCCTTTTTTGGAGCAGGGCCAATGACATTCTGAATCCCAGTTAATATTAGATCCTGCAGAAGCTTGTCTTGGTGTGATATTTTAAGGTTTAGAAAGCAAACTAAGAGGATGTATTTTAGAAAGCACGGGACGATAAAGGGGTGCCTAGAAGCACTTTGCACTGAGGAAGGGTGCTAAGTCCAAGTCCACCTGACTTGGACTAAGGTTTTAACACTCATAGGAAGTGCTGCAGTGTCTGTCACAGCACCCTCTGCTTTCAACGGTTGTTCTGACATTTCTGGGCATTTGCTTTTCTTGTACCTCCAGACTGTAAAGGAGAAATTACCTATTCCCAAACCATTTAGCTTAGAGCTTTGTATACCACAAGATGGTTGAAGAATTTTAACTCCTCAGGTTCCAGAAAAATACCATCTTTTCTCTGGCCAACATGGCACCTTCCAGGTTGCTTTTCAAAACGCATCCTCAAGCACAGCAGTTTGCTGACGTAGAAATACAAACACCCTCCACATCTAACAGAAATTTTCCTCAAACCAGCACCATCCCACCCTTCGAAGTAAGATGGTGAGTCCACTGGATTTGTGTTGTGCAGTGCTTACAGAGAGTTATTTTTTCCCATTAATGCTGATAAAAGAAACAAAAGTTCTGCAGATCAGCACATGTTGCTTGTTGTTGTATGTCAAAGGCAAGCACTGGGCTCTGCAAGCTGTGCTTAACGTGTATGCAGCACCATAAAGATTAAACAGCACATTGTTATAAATCCTATTACAGTATATAATCTCTAAATTACATGCAAGTGGATAAAAAATACACAGCTTGCTAATGAACTTTACATTTTCATAACACCGTTTATGCTGTGCAGAAGAATTCCACTAGTTTGGATAGAAAGTTTATGAAAATCCAATTCCTGTAGCTATTACACACATCATATGCTCTTTGTCCTGGGAATCCCTTCCCCTGGAAACACTGGCCTCAGATAAGGCGAGTTCTCATCCACCTCCTTTTTACTGTCTCGGGCTCTCACACGCACCAGGCACGGCAGCAAGCATTGCAGAGGAGGTGGCTGCTCTGCTGGGCTCTAAACGAAGCCCCAGGGCCCCTCCTGTGCTCCCTCCCCACTCGTCTGAGGGGGGTCCTGGCCACACCAGGCACCCCAGGGATGGCAAGGGGCAGCCCAGTGTCCACCACCACCAGCACCGCCTGCCTGGCCCGTCCCCGCCGGCTGCAGCCCTCCCAGGGGACAGCGGTGGGTCACTGGGAGGGCTGAGCACAGCGCTAATGTGTCAAACGGGGGGAGGGAAAGCAACTTTGTCATGGCCACTCAACGCGGGGAGAAGCTGGAGTTTCAGGAGTATCTTTCTTTGCTACGGCTGAGTCAGTTTTCCCAGTGGCCTACAAATAATGAAAATCTTTGGGGCCGCGAAGCCCCACTGGTGTCTCCCGGGCGGGTTTTTAAGGTAGCAGGTTGTAACGCTGCAACTTTCTGACCAACAGCAGAAAAAGCATGATTTTGTCCGAAGAACCGCGTTTACCAAACCCCGTCAATTTTTTGGAATAATTTCACACTAACTGTGCAAACAAATCTAAAGCAGTAAAAATCAGCAACCCTGAATACAGTATATACGTGGGGGATCTCATGCTGCTTCATGAGCAAGGCATTGTAAAAACCTAGAGAAGTTACTTCTACCAGTAAAATTGTCAAAAAAAAGTAAATAAAATTGCTTTCAAACAGATGGTAAGACTACAATCACTTTTCTAGGTGTCAACACACATTAGTATCGGTAAAAACAGGAGTATATAACACAAACTGCAAGAGGAAAACATCCCCTTGCCAGATCCAAACTGCAAAACAACAAAAGGGTATACACAGCAATCTACAGCTACCTGTTATTGCAGCACATCCCTTCTTACCTTGAATGTTCAGGCAAGCACGTTCAGCTAAAGAAACTTAAACTACATAAATATTTACAGCAATACTTCTGATGTGGATTTAAAAAAATGGCACCACAAAAACAAATCAATGGAAAAGTACTGGGTAAGTGACATTTTAATAAGGCCTATCATGACTGAGTTATGCAGCCATGAATCATGTTCCCCTTGCCCTCCACACTGTAATTCAGGGTATAAAAATCAGTGTATAATTTCCTATCATCACAGCTTTGAAGGGTTTGAAAGACCTGACATCATTGTGTCTGCAAGGAGACAACTGGAACGTGAGAGTTAACAAATTCATCTCAAATTCCTTAACTCCACAGGTTTGAGATTTTTAATTTTCTCCTGAGAGAAAAAGAATTCAGTGTTTCTCCACAGAAAGTGCAACTTTGCTGCTGCCAGACTTTCATCCTGCTTTGTCCCCCAGGGAGCTGCCTCCATCCTCCCCACAGGGAGGATGCTGTGAATTGTCTGGGCACCTGGGTCTGATCCTCCAGCTGGAGTCAAAGGTGGGACAAGAAGGGCATGAAGAAGGTGAGGGAAGGAGACAGAGATGGGGAAAGGGGTGCCAGCAGTAAAGCAAGCCTGGGATTTCCCGAGAGGCTCGGGATGGAGGCAAAGCCAGGCACGAGGCACAGCCTCATGGGCATCTCTAGAATGAAAACACTGACAGGTCATGGTCCAACTGCCTGTGCAATGGCTACAGAACTTCGTTACATGGCTCAGAGAGAGACTGGGGGATCAACTTCTGACTCTAACTGTTTATGGTGAACTTCAGCTTTTTAACCTCCAAGTCCTATTTTTTGGTTCTGTGACTGGTCCAATAACTGCATCCCACACACCTCTTGCCTACTAGCTACCCTAACAATAGTTGCAGGTAGGACCATGAAAACACTTTTGCAGGTCTGCTTTACCTNCTTTTTTCTGTTTTATAGTTAACTCTTATTGGCAGCTTTATGTAGCACATAGCTAGACTCCAGCTCCTTGGAAAAATTAAAAGCGAGGACCTCTGCAGAGCATTTCTTTTTTGTGGCACAAGGAGGCTGAGGCTTTCAAATAAAATGGGTGGTAAACTCATATTTTGCAATTCTCCTTGGAGAGAGATGGCATTTCACAGTACCCACAGACAACTTCAGCTGCTGGGTGCAGCTGCAATGACAGAATCCACACCTGAAGAACAACCTGGTCACGTCCAGTCACAGCTGTGACACGGGTCTGGAGTGCTCTGACATGAGTAGCAGATTTAGGGATCATAGAAATATGGAATCGTGGAATGGATTGGGTTGNCAAAGCCAGGCACGAGGCACAGCCTCATGGGCATCTCTAGAATGAAAACACTGACAGGTCATGGTCCAACTGCCTGTGCAATGGCTACAGAACTTCGTTACATGGCTCAGAGAGAGACTGGGGGATCAACTTCTGACTCTAACTGTTTATGGTGAACTTCAGCTTTTTAACCTCCAAGTCCTATTTTTTGGTTCTGTGACTGGTCCAATAACTGCATCCCACACACCTCTTGCCTACTAGCTACCCTAACAATAGTTGCAGGTAGGACCATGAAAACACTTTTGCAGGTCTGCTTTACCTTTTTTCTGTTTTATAGTTAACTCTTATTGGCAGCTTTATGTAGCACATAGCTAGACTCCAGCTCCTTGGAAAAATTAAAAGCGAGGACCTCTGCAGAGCATTTCTTTTTTGTGGCACAAGGAGGCTGAGGCTTTCAAATAAAATGGGTGGTAAACTCATATTTTGCAAT
>VXBQ01000890.1:1902-13338 GCA_013400175.1 Phainopepla nitens | reverse complement strand
AAACCATTCCATGATTCTGTGTATTAAATGAGTTTACTTCAGCAGGCCTGTCCGTAGCAGCATCCTCGGTGCTGAGTAACAAATAACAAACTCATCCTTGTTTGGGTTTGTGAACAAAGCGTTCCCTACCCTGATCTCCGCCCTTTCCCTGCAACCCCCTGGGCCGAACACCCCAGTGCAGGTTAACCCTGGTGACTTTGCTGTGGCGGCTGCTGTGCTGCCCAGCAAAGCACTGTCTGTGCCGCAGGGCAGCTGTACGAAGGCTTTGATGAGGAGTATGACTGCCCCATTCTGGATGAGGACAGGGTAAGCGCGGCCCCCAGAGCCGGCCCCGCTGTGCTTTGGCCGTGCCCTGCCCGGCGAGCCTGCCCTCTGTGTGCTGCTGGCGCAGGTGGTGGACGAGCTGGAGGACAGGATGAGCCAGGGAGGGGTGGTTGTGGATTACCACGGCTGTGACTTCTTCCCCGAGCGCTGGTTCCACGTCGTGTTCGTGCTGCGCACCGACAACTCGTGTCTGTACGACCGGCTGCAGAGCAGGTGTGTCCTGGGGCTGGGCACAGAGCAGAGTGCCGGGCTGCTCGGCCTTCAGGTGCTTCTGTACTGCACCAGTACATAACGCTGAGCTTCACAGGAAGTGTTGGCAAGCTCTCCTCACGGCTCGGTCACACAGAACAATCCTTTTCCAGCCCCACAACCAAGGACACCGTGGCAGCTTCAGGCCCAAAAAGTGCAAACAGCAGGGAATTGAGGAGGGCAAACTGGGAGGGTGGGACTGCAGAACCTGGAGCTGGAATTGGACAATTACCCCAACATGGAAATGGAGCAAAACTTATCAAAGTATAAAAACCTGTGACCCAGGGTCCATCTTGGGTCTGTCTTGGATCCATTTTGGATCCATCTTGGGTGTAGCCGTGGCCAGGCTCTGCTACTGCCCAAAGTGCATCCTTTGAAGGCCTTTTAATAAATCCCTGCTTTATTCCTTTAACTCTGCCCAGCCTCTGCTCCAGGGAGCCTCTCCAAGCATCAGTGGCGCTTCACTTAGGCCATAAATCACCCATTCTCAAAAAACCACCTCATTTTTACCTCTGTGCCTCACACTGTCTCTTGGTGCTCTTCTTCTCTAGGGGATACACAGAGAAGAAGCTGCAGGACAACATTCAGTGTGAAATTTTTCAGACTCTATATGAGGAAGCTGTGTTGTCATATAAAAAGGAAATTGTACACCAGTTACCCAGCAACACTCCAGAGGACCTTGAGAGAAATTTGGATCAGATTATGCAATGGATTGAGCAATGGATGAAGGACAACAACTGACTTTTGGTGAAACAGTAACAACTGCTGGGTCTCTTCTTGGGAGGGAGGGTTTAATAAATGATATTCATAATTATTGTATTATAAATGAACATGATTTTGTTGTAACTGGCTGGGGAGTAGAAGAAAGTTCGGAATGGCCAGGTTGTGAGGATTTTTAACAGCACCCTGAGAGGCAGCATGAGAACTGACACAAGTGACTGAAAGGATGACAATGAGGCGGTTGCCCTGAGTAGCAGGAGCTGTGTTCAGTAGCTGAGAATTCTTTGGACCTTAGAATTAAAACCAAACCATGAATTCCCTGCAAGAAAACTGCAAAATCTTGGTAACAGGTGGCAATCGAGGCACCAGTTATATACACAAAAACCTTTTGGTTTCCAGAGGGTGGAACAGTGTCCTGGAAAGGAATTGGTTTGATGCTGAGCTGTGGGACTAGATCCTGCCGTGCTCCACATGGCCTGGGCTATGTGAGGGTAATGCAGAGTGAGTGGGTTTGGTACAGGGTAAGGTGGCTGCTTTGGAGGAAAGAGAAGTGATGTGAGAGCTACATTAAAATGATGGCACAGAGCTCTGGGGATTCCTTCACGTGTAGGGAAATACCAGCTATGTGAGCACTCCCTGGAGTGTTTAACAATGAGCTTTATTTTTCCTTTTTTGTTTGTCTTGCCCGTGCCCTGCCCCAGTCATGGAGTGGATACATCACTGCCCAGGATAGATGTGCAGTGATCCTAAACGTGGTCACGGATAAAACACTGGCAGGGATCTGTTCTGATTGCTGTTAAAGCCTGGGCCCCAGGGGGGCAGGGCTGCACAAGGAAGAGAAAACCTTTCTTCAGAGAAAAGCTGCTTGGAAAGAAAGCCTTGTGAAAGATCCTCTAGGAAGTGCTTGCTTACAAACTCTTGATATACATGAGTTTGGATAGTAAAACAACTTTCTTGAAAATTTATGTTGTGAAGAATGTTGCTACACGTTTCCAACTTTATTTTTTTCCAAGTTTGCTGTTGGGTTGGGGTTTGGGGTTTTTTGTTCGGTTGGTTTTGTTTTTTTTTTGGTGGCACTTGCAGAGCAATACTGCAACAGAAATTTGATAATATTATAAACCAAAATGGTGACAAACAGTGTGTTTCCTTGGAGAACTGGGCCCAGGCATCGCGGCAACTCGGGCAGAGGTCGGCCCAGAGCAGGAAACAGGTGGAGGGTGTTGTGTGAGGTGCCAGGACAGCCGCAGCCCGTGCGACCACGGGGAGTGACCACGCCTGGTCACCTCAGGCCGTGTTCCCCGCGCCGGTGCGAGCTGCGCTGGGCACGGGGCTGCAGCACGGACCGCTCGGAAAAGACAGGAACAAACCAACCCCTCCTTCCGAGCAGCCTCCGGGCAAGCTCCCGGGGCCGCTCCCGGGGCCGCTCCCGGAGCCGCTCCGTCCCTCCCGCCCCGGGGCGGGACCGGCCCCGCCGGCTGCGGGCGCGCAGGTGGGTCGGGGGGTCCGGGGATCCCCGAGGGGGTGTCCCCGAGGGGGTGTCCCCAAGGTGCTGCCCCGGGCCGGGGTCTCACCTGGGCGGCAGCGGCGATTCCGGCTCTCCCGCGCTCCCCGGCAACCTCGCGTTTCCCGCTGGGGTCTCGTCCTGCTGCTGTAAACACGGAGCTTTCCTCTTCCAGATAAAACCTGGCCTTGCCGGAGGCGCTGTTCACCGGTAGGTGAGGGGCCCTCAAGTCCGGAAAAAAAGGCCCAAACCAACCGAAAGCCCGAAAAAAAAAAAAAAAAACAAACCACCCAAAAGGAGAAGAGGGAGGAGGCAGAAAAANAGAAGGAGAAGATGGAGGAGGCAGAAGAAGATGACATGACATGTGGAGACTTGGGAAACGGACTTGGGAGAAGACCGGGAGGTGTTTATGAAGGGGAAAATTTACAAAATTCCTATTCAATTAGATCTAGGAAGGGGTCTGGAAAGACTTGTAACTTCCCCTTGTCAGCAAAGGCAGCAGAAGAAAGCAATGCTGCAGCTCTTCCTGGTCCAAAACGAAACAGCTTTTACGATGGATCACTCAAAAAACCTGCCTCTAGTTCCGCACGACAGAATAGCTATGGTAAGAGTAATTTGAAAGTTAATTATTCACCATAAGAAAAAAAATTTTTGTTAGTGAGAGAGAGCCGCTCAGCTGCCTCACAAAGTGTCATCAAGTTTAATTCAAACCACTTGCTAAAATCCCTGGAGGGTTCAGTGCCTGCTGGGATCCTTCCACAACGCCAGCAGCAGAATTGCTTCTCAGTGGTCAAGGCAGTGCCCATTCTTGGTGTAAAACGTCCGGTTTTAAAGTGTTTGATTTTACATTTGAAATTGACGCTTAGCAAAGAGCATCCCGTGGCGGGTGTACCTGTGTAGGTATGGTTGTGTCTGTGAAATTGAGTGGTGCTGCTTGGAGTCCTGCTTTGTTTAAGTAAGTTGAAGTCTTCCTAAAGATAGCACCTACAGCTTTGTAGCTAAGTATTCAAAACCTTGTTTGCTCTTTAGTTGAAATTAGTGAATTGGCTTACTTAGGGGTTAGGAAGTCATTTTTAGAACCTGCACTGGCATTCATCTTCCTTTTTTGTGAAGGCAATGCTGCTATAAAAACAGTGAAGTGTAGGCAGTGCTGTTCATTACAGCCTGGCTGCTTTCCTGTCAGTTTTTGACATTTTGACTGAGTATTTCTATGTCACTTGCTTATTTCTCTCCTTTAAGCGGTTCCCCATTATCCTTTCCAGGAACAGTAAGCTGAGTTAACTCTGTTTCCTGAAAATTGCCCCCACTTCTAAATAGTGCTAGCTGTTGGTTTTTGAGTGTGGATGTTGAAAAGTTACAATCAGAAAAGAATATAACAATTAATTTTTTTCTATCAAGATGGCAATTTTGTTGGCTTTATTTTAAGGGAAGTTACAAAACGTTTGCCTTTACTTCATGTCCCTTTACAACAGACATTTTCCCCCAATTTCACTTCTTTAATTGTGAAGCAATATGTTTGAGGTTTGTATTGATGTGTTTCTTAAATCTGTTTATTAGCTGCACAGGAAAACAAACCACAACACAAAGATGAAAATTCACCTTTGTATGTTTTCAGGATAAAATCCTCATTTTTTTTTTTCTTTAAATATTACAATATCTTATCGTTTGGTACCCTCTGTTCATCCTACAGAATCTAATACTGAAGTGTCAAATGAAGAACTAAAGCAACAACTTCGGGAAGCTCTGGAGGTTGGTACCAGTGCCCAGGGTGCTGCTCTCCAAATCTGCATTTCTTTTCAATATAACAAGAAGATCTTGGCTAGCTGAAAGACTTGGATGGACCCAGGTTCCTGAAATTATAGCAGGAGTTGGAAGCTTCATTAAATTTTATGTCAGGAAATCATAGTGTGAGGTGGACTTTCTGTTCTGGCGGGGTTTGTTTGTGGGTTTTTTTTGAGGGGGCAGAGAAAATATTTTTAAAGGTGTAGAGAATATTGAAGGTATTGTTCTTTTCCAGCAGATGTTTATGTTTTATTAAGGTTTGGGGCTTGAAAATCTGTAGTGCAAACAATCTTTGGATTTTTAGTCTGCGTTTTTGTTGAGAGGTAGTTAGCAGTACATTTTGATTTTGCTGTGGTTAAATGTGTTGAGATCACAGGCAGCTGATTTCAGCTGTAAAAATACACATTCCATCTGCACTGTGTTCTTCAACCTCAGGTGAGCCCATGAAGAGACATCATACCAGTAAAAACAGAGGTTTGTTTTTTGAGAAGGGCAAATCTGCGCTGGTTTTACAGTCGAATCTTATTTAACAGGATTACCTTGGCTTTTACTCTGTATCTACTTTGTTTTACTTCAGGAACTTGAAGTTTTGAAAGTTGAGCTTGAAGCATCTCAAAGACAGCTTGAAGGAAAAGATGAAGCCCTAAGAATCCTGCAGAGCATGGTAGGGGCTGTTCAGAAATCACTTGGTTCTTGGTGGTAGCAAGGAAAACAGAGGAAATCTTCTGCTACTCCTCATCAAAGCCTCAAAATCCTTCAGGCCTTCCCAGGGCTGCAGTTTAAATCATTGAGTTTGCAGGTGTCTACAATCTTGCCTCTACAATTTACTGGAACTAGTGTGTTATTTAAGAAGACTGTACTGTTGTAGCAATTCTCATAATTCTACCTTTGAGGATCCTTGATGATTTATCTGCTAAACATAAAATTAAGGCCTCTTTCCTGTCCCTTATAGTGAAGGTTTTGACAGTGCTTGGAATCCTGCTGCAAGGCATGAATATTTTGAGTTGACTGCTCCATTTGTTGCCCTAGAGGACAGTATGCCTTAAATGTCAGATTGTTCTTTTTTGTTCACCGTATTATTTTTATTCTCCTTCATAACAAATGCTGCTGAAATCAGTTCCTCGGATTTAGCCTACTTACATAACCCACTTCTAGTTGTGTAGTTTCTACCCTCACATATTTGTAGTTAGTTAGGCCTGGATCAGAGCTTAGATGTGTTGTAACCCAGTTTTCTAGGATGTGATTCCCTGCACGAGCCCTGGAGAAGTTAAATCAGAGATTAAAGATCTCAAGTTAAATCATGATACACAGTCAGTAGCAGAGGTTGTGGGGTTGAAAACCAGGTTTGTTATGCAAGTTACACTTGAGATCAGAACTAGAGGGTTCTGATCTCTTGCTTGGCAACAAGTAAATTGCTGTTTGTAACTCTGCATACTGCTGTTTAACTATGAGTGTGAACGTCTCTAGGTGTGAAACTGAAAATTAACTCAGTTTAATCTCAGTGTTTGACAGAGTTGCATTTTGCGTTTTGGTTTGGCTGTTTGCTGATTTTGCAGGCAGTATTTGATAAGGCCACAAGCCATACAAAAGCAATGCTTCAGAAAACTGAGGAAGAAAAGAGGACTCTTGAGAAGGTAAGTGTGAGTGTTTCCTTCACACAGAGAAGCCCATGGCTACTGAAAAGGGGTTTTCAGACTGTTTATTTAAATCAGTGCATACCTGATATTAATTCCAGGGCTTTTGTGAAAGGAATTCCTGTTCCTTTTTAGTAGGAGGGGAAATACTAGTTTATCACTCTTTTGACCTAGGTCTTTTCATGCTATAATAATATCAGAGAATTGCCAGAGTTCTTCCTGTGCTTTCAGCCTGTGTTTGTTGTGGGTTTCAGGAGCTGAGAGTGAGCTGCACAACTGCTCAGTGATTCAGCTGAGGCTTCCCAAGGACTGAGGAATGCGTGCCCAGTTTTAGTAGGGAAGGTGTGAGGGAGGAGGAAGGTGGTGTTGGACTCCCTCCTTAAACTGAGTTTTTTGCTTTGTTCCTCCTGCTGTTGTTCTGCTCCACACAGAAGGGGTGGGACAGGGAGGTGTGTGGGTTTGTCTTTGTTGGGGGCCCCTGGAAGCATTAGTCCTGCAACAGGAGTCCGTAGGTAGCTTTGGTGTCTGGTGCCAAATTTGTTACTAGCAGTGTGACAGGTTGTCACTGGGCACTGAGATCTCTGCCCAAGCCAGCACCCCTAGCATCCTCCTGGTGGGAGCCCTGTAATGAGCTGCTGCAAGTTTGTTCTGTTTCCACAGGAAATAAATATTTTGCAATGGGAAATTGAATTTGATCAGGACAGATTTAAAAACATAGAAGACACCTGGACAGAAAAGTATGACAGGTATTTGACTTACACTGTGTATCATTGGGGTTTTTATTTGATTTTTTAAAGTTGCACTGAATTGCTCTATGCCATCTGTTTTGTGTTCCAAACTTGCTTCCTCTGGTTCTTTGGGGGTTTTGTATTTTCCCTTCCAAATTCTGGAAGATTTTGATTGTTCACACTAGTCACATTTGTATTTTTCAATTAAACATTCTAGATCTATTTTTCTGTTGGGTTTTTTTTTTTTTAGGTGTCTGTAGGCTGGCTTTGCTAGGCTGAGGTTTTTTTTTTCATCATAGGACATTAGCCAGCTGGGGTCTGATTATCCTTATTTACCTTAAGGAGAGAAAGTAATGGTATATGCATGCGTGTGGAAATATAATTTCCTGTTTAATAATTTCTTTATAGCCTTGCACTGTAGATCTGGGCATGAGTGCAGGTAAAATGCAGTGCTTTAGGAAGAGGCTGACCAAGAGGTTCTTTGTTGCATAAGGGTCACTCTGGCTGGGTAGCAGATGTGGTTGGGCAAGAAGAATGTGCCAGAGGCACTGAACTAATAATACATAACAGGCCTTGAGAAATGGGACCAGCAGACTCACTCATTTACATGTAGAAATTGCATCTCTGAAGTCTACCTGTCAGAGGAGTTGTTATTGTCATTATTTGTTGTTATTATTGCTGTTGTTTTTACAATTCAACATATGCTTTTATTTAAATATGTTTCAAATTTGAATCAAAGAATAAGCGAAAATTTTACAAACTATTCCACAGATACATTTGTCAAGGGATGCCTGTTGAAAAGCTCTCTGGCTTTCCTGACTTGAGTAGCTTGGAAGTGTAGCTGTGCAGTTTGAAGCCACAAAACAAAGTTTTGAAGCTGTGCAGTTTGAAGCCACAAAAATTGATTGATGAAAGATACAGACATAGCTTCAGAAAACTGATAGCCAGGGGCTCAGCCTGCTTTGCAAAACATCTCATATTTTTCTGATAGTTTTCTGACGTCTGAGGCAGCAGGACAAGAAGAATGTGCATTTTCCTGTGTTTTTTTCTGAGTGAAATAATTCAGACTAGGCTGCATTTGCTGACAGCTGAGGAGATGCACCAAATAAATTGTATTGCTTTGACATTTAGGACATCAGATTGCCACTGTTCTGTTCAGGAGGGAAATACTTCAAGGAAAAATGCATTATCAGTGCATATTGTGTGTTCCCAGGTTGCAACACCTGAAGGCACAGCTGTTCTTGAAAACAGAATTCAGACTTCAAGAAGTTTACAGACCAGAGCTGTCACACCTCTAGTATCAGTTTTGTTTCTTGAAGGAAGTAAGAAATTTCTAGCAAGTGTTTCAGAGGTTCATAATGACCAATGTCTTTGCATTTCTAATGGAAATGTGGCATTTGAACTCATCTCTTGTTAAAGCTGTGGGCACTGCCTACTTACACGTGAATGATTTCTTTTTTTAACTTTTATCTAGTACTCAACTCATTTCACTTTTGATTTTTTTATTACGTCTTTTAAGTAATCCTAGTTTTCATTTGCAGAAATACAAGATACCATTTTTAAACAGGTTATTTTTTAAAAGTATTGAGTGCCATCTTAAAAACATTTTTAAAAAATATAATAAAGCCATTTTCTAACTTCTACAGGATATACTGTGAAAATGCAGCTCTTAAGGAAGCATTGAAACTGAGGACAGAAGAAGTTAAAACACTTAAAGCTGAAAATGCAAGTAAGCCAACAACAGCTATTCTTCCAAATACACTGTTCTCCTGGAATAGTTCAGGATTTAGCTGTGATGGAAGCTTCCTGTGTGTCTTGCTACTGGCAGCTGATCTTAGTGGATATGCAGAAACCTGGAAATTAAACTGGAAAGCAGCCAGGGCAGCCACTGGATCAGAGGTCTCAAGTCCCTTTCCTTCATTTTTGCCTTCCAAAAAGCTTTAAAATAGCTGACTTAAATCATTATTTCCCCAATGTTGTGCTGTTCTAAATGAGAGGCCGCCTGACTTCTAAGTGTACACAGAGACAAGCACTCAGTCCTGAGGCAGAGCAATACAGGAAATGGTCTCTCTCTAAGTGGGTCATTACTTCTGGGAGAACACAGAAGGAGAAACAATTGGGATATGAGTTTCTACTTCTGCACTCTTGTCTTGTTCCCAAACTGATGCTTGAGCTGTAAAACTGCTTCATTCAGGTGTAGTTGAGCTTAGAAATTAAGAAATTGGAGCAGCAGATTTTTGTGATCTCTTTCTGTGTTTTGTAGTCCTGAACCAGCAGTGCTCGGAATTCCTTGCGATGCTAGATGTGAAACAACGGAAAGTTTTTCAGGAGAACATGTCGTTGAACAAAAGTGACATGACTGATTTCACAGGTCTTGAAGTAAGTATTGCCTCGGTGTTTTTCCAAGTGACTGCTTCAGAGATGTGTTTGTCTTCAAAATACATAGAGAAAATTCATTGCTCGTTACACATCTCTTTATTTGAACCCATTTTTAGCTAAGTAGCACATGCCTTTCCATGCCTGTTGATCAGTTTTCTCCTTCCTGGTCCACCTTGCCGAGAAAGATCAGACAGAAGGCGGCACCAGGCTGTTTTTCACAAACTACAATGCTTATTTTTGTTCTTCCTAGCACTTAAGCCCTGCTTCCTCCTGCTTTGCTGAGCGCAGCAATGTCCCCGTGGGGGCTGCAGGGTGTGGCACACCCATCTGTCAGGTTTTGCCTGAGAACACACCTCTCGTTGTGAGCCAGGAGCCTCCACCTCCCACTCCCTGGCGGTGCCTGTGTGGTTTCAGGGTGGCTTTGTGCTGGCACCTCTGTGCTGGCAGAGCCTGACCCGTGGTTTGCTTTGGGTTTCCAGCTGGCCGTGCTCGGGGCCTGCACCTGCAGCCGTGCTGAGGGGCAGCCCTGTCCCTGTGCCAAAGTGGCAGCTCTCGCTCGGAAGCAGCTCCTTCCTCTCAAGCAAGAGGTAACAAGGCCTGGCTGGGGGGGGACAAGGAGGGGGTGCTCCTGCAGCAGTCCAGACAAAGCCAGAAACACTCAAACATCCTTACACCCACTGCTTACACAAACTCAGGTGTCCCACAGCCACAGTCGATCTCAGAGATAATGTAAAGCTTGTTGGTGATGTTTGTACTGCCATAGTTTTTGGCGGTAAAAAAAAAATTGTAATTATACCTACTCAGCACTAGTTTAAAAAAAAATAATTTGTATTCTTTTTCCTTCTCCCCATATTTTTTAATCTGAAGAAAGAGAACACACCCTAAGTGTATGCTCTGCATGAATGTACACACTGTGCACGTGGACTGGCACTGAACCTTTTCCTTCCTTCCTTCCTGGCAGTGCATTTCACCCCTCCCTTGTGTTGGCAGCAGCACCCACAGCCTGCTCACCCAGCCAGGTCAGCAAGCTGATCTTGCTGGAAAAGACCTATTTACCTCACACTTCAATCAGTGACGTGAATTCCAAGCTCCTAATTTATTTTTTTCCTATTTAGTGAAATTGTGTGGATTTAGAATTTTTCTCCTGGTCTGTGTTTGACTCTGCAAATGTGGTGACCATCCTTGTGGTCCTGCTGCAGAACTTCCAGCTGACTAACTGGTTTTGCAAATAATGCTGGCCTGTCCCTTAGAGTCCCTGATGTGGATTCCAATCCCTTGCTCCTTTTTCTCCTGGCCCAGCAGTGATGAGACATTGCTCCTCGCACTCTTGTACATGTGCAGAGATAAAATAAATACAATAAATAATAAATTAATAAATAATAAATACATAATAGAGATGATTGTGTAGGTGGCTGGGGCTGTGAACATGTGCAGACAATGAAGCGTAAAGGACTTAATACACGTTTCAAAATACGTTTCTTTACGTGTCAGGAAAACCCTTTGGTTCCTGCTACTTCCTTGATTATATTTACTTGCAAGCTGTCTGTGTCTTAATATTCATTTTAAATCTGCCTTTGCTTCCGAATTAGCTAATACTCTTTAAATATTCCCTGAACTGAAACCAGATTGAAAATCTGAAGAAGAGCAAGGATGAAGCGTTTATCATGGCAGATGCCTTCAGAATTGCATTTGAGCAGCAGCTGATGCAGAGGAAGGACCAGGCCCTGAGGCTGGCAGAAGTGATAAACGTGAAGAAGGAGACCAGATTTGCAAACTGGAGACGTCTGCGAGGCACTGGTAGCTGGGCAGTCTGGGTGCCTGGGGGCTGGCAGGCAGAGGAGGCAGCAGGAGCTCCTCTTGTTAAACATGTGCTGGTGGCTCAGGGCTGGCCGGGGGTTATGGACAGCAGCTCAGAAAAGTTGACATCTGGCCCTTTTAAGTGCTACTTTGAGTGCTACCAGCACCTTCTCTATTGTCTGGGGTTTTTTCCAAATGTGTATCAATATTAGTGTTCTTACATTAATACAGAGTTACAAAGCCCTGTGTAAAAGAAGAAGAAGTCTAATCTGTAAAGTAGGAAGAATTCTAATAATCTTTTATTCTTTAAAAAAAAAAGGGG
>VXBQ01000852.1:0-22247 GCA_013400175.1 Phainopepla nitens | reverse complement strand
TGGGGTCAGGGAGAGAGGCTGGGGAGAAATTTAGTGAGGGCACTCTCAGAGGGCTGATGAAGTCATGTGCCACTAAAACACATGTGGGTAGGGGACAGATGGAAGAGCATCATGTCCACTGTCTTTGATGGACTGGTTAATGGATTTAACAGTGTCTAACCATGATGACAGGTTCTGGTTCTGTAGTAAGGGGGGGTTATGTTTGTCTGCATATAAGAATATTAAGGGAGTGTTTGAGAGCTTTCTACAGAAGTCGAGCTGGGAAGAGACAGACTAGGGAATGGGTCTATAAAATAAACAAAATGAAGAAAGCTTCCTGGGCTGTTGAGCTCAAGCAATCGACAGTTCACAGTAGGAGAGGTGGGTGTGGGGGTTTATGCTGTGTGCATTGAGCTATTGAACGTGCTCCCAGTGCCCAGGTGGGCAGGGTGGAAGGCATGCACAGCCGGCTTGCAGGTAACAGCCGGGTGGAGGGAGCAGTTGCTGTACTGCAGGAGGTTAGAGCTGCCGTTCAGAGAGACACTGACAGCTGTCTACTCATGAGGAGGACAAAATTCAGCACATTCAAAGCTCAGTGCCCGGGGCTAAACAAATCCCGGTATCACTGTCAGCCTGCCTACTGGCCTGCGAGAGAATCATTCTGCAGCAGAGGTGGGCAGCAGGGTGAACGTGGGCCAGCAGCATCCCCTGGTGGGAGAAGAGGCCCTGTCCTGTCTGTTTCAATCAGAGTGTAGCTGTGTTTCAGCTTCACAAAAAACGAATTAAACTTTTTGAGAGCGGTTAAATGCTAGAGCTAATTGCCCAGTGAGACTCTGGCAGGCTAATGTCAGCTGGCTCAAGGCCTTTGAAATTATGTCTGCTTTGAGTCCAAAGCTATCCAATTCTGAATTATTTTATGAGTCTGTTTACTCACTTTTATGAGTGCAAGATTAACTCTTAACTGTTGTGATCCTTCTTATTCCCGTCAATCTCTTAATGAGGTACTTAAGTGCAGTTTAACCTTGTTTTTTGTTAACTTTTATAAGTATACTTGGTAAATATATACTACACTAGTAATAAAACCAATGTTTCCAAGTTACACACAAGAAAATTTCATCCATGTCATAGACTTCTAAGTTTCTTATTTAAAAGAAAGCATTTCCTAGAACATGAAGACTACAAAGCACCTTGAGTGACAAAAATCAGTGTGGTTCTGAGGTTTGATGTGGTGACTGCTATATTAAGCATTGAAAAGCATTTGTGCTGAATTGATTGTTTACCTTAAAAGCAGTGTCTTCCAGTATCTGGAAAACGCTTTAGAATGGCTTTAATGAAGTGATGCCTGGTTAAATAAAAGAGATATTCTGTATTCAGTAATAATCAACATATTTAAAAAAAAAACTTTTTGCTATTAAATAACAGGTTCATTGTTTTAAAAGACATTATTTTGTTGCATTATATCAGGAAACTGACTGACTGCTTTTTAATAAGATAGATGCTCATTCAGAATCAGGGTATTAGATAGAAAGGCTCCTGTTCAGAAAAAGGACGCTAGAGTGCAGTGTAGCATTTAAAGTGCTCTCGCAGCTAAGTGGCATCCTGGAGTCCGAACAGAGTGTTGCACACGGCCTTATTGTATGGTTTTATAATGGTGGGTGTACTGAAGTTTTCTGAGTGTATAAACACAACTCCGTTCTTCTACCATCTATGGCAGAAATGAATATTACACTAGAATACTTTAACTGAATATTCTATTTAATATTTAACCATTTTCCTAATGCAGGTTATTTGTCATGTGAAGCTCCATGAACTATATTTTGCTTGCATTCAGTTGAAGATAAACTACAGAATCTTTCTTTTAAGAGGAATTTGTATTCTTTAAAGGAGTTTTGTCTAATAGACATTATCTACTTCTATGTTAGTGCTAAATATAATTTAGAAAAGGAATTCTGTTGTATCTTCTGCTTTACCATTATAAATTATAACCATTACTTTCCTTTAATAGTGGTTTTGGGGTTTTTTTGGGTTTTTAAAGTTTTTGAAAGGAATAAAGGTTAGATTCATAGCTGGAAGTGACAGGATATAGCATTGTTATGTGGATTGGGAGACACAAGAACTTAGCTCTTTTAACTTCTGAAAGATGTGTGGGCACTGAACCTACTTTCATTAAACATCAGTGGCAGAATTCCCTTGAGTTCATTTGGTGCAGAAGTGAGCTTTTAATTTAACTCCCTTTTTTCATCTGCTTGTTTCAAACTAGGACTCAGAATTGGTTTTGTTATTAAAAAATAAAGTATACATTTCAATAGGTTCTGTGTTTAAAATACTATATTAGATAAGATGAAGTTGCACGAGAGACCTAAATTTCAAATGTGAAATGACCTATTGCTTTTGTGGAGATAGAAAGGGTGCTTACGTTGAAACTTGGTCAGCATGTTTTGAAGAGACTGTCACTTGTATAATTCAAACTTAAAACTGAAAAAATTCCATAAGCTGGGCCTTAGAAATTTATGTTAGAAGTTTTTATTCTTGCCTGCATAGATTTTTGCAATGTTATCCTTAATGACAAGTTGTAATCATCGTATTTTGATCAATAAACAAGAAATAACAACAATGCAGGAAGATTTTAGGTAAACTTAACGAGAGATTTGCAGACTGCATATAGCCAGCTTCAGTTGCTGTTTGAACCCCTCACTGCACCTGAAATGTACTGTCAGTGGCTCCTGTTAGCAGTGTCTTAATCTCAGCTTCCCTGTCACACTGCAGTGTTGATTATGAACTTTTATTATACATGGAGTGCTAAAGAACCTGTGTTGTATTGTTGGATTTTTTTAATTTTTTTCTTTTTTTTTTTTTTTTCCTCTTTCTTGCTTGGATTGGTGGGTTCCTCTCTTCCCTGGGAAATTCTGGACTTTTTAATGAGATGTTTTGGTTATACAATTTTTCTGCTTTGTCTTTTCTTGTGGTAGCATCTAAACTTGTGAAACAGATTAGGAATTATAAGCTGACAATGTAAGACTTGAGTTTAACTTCTTAATGTCTCAATGGCACACTTTAAATGCCATTACAGCTTCACCTTCTTCAACAAATTTAAAGCTCTGCTAGCTGTCTGGCATCAAGTTTGTCAGGGTGCCAGGTATTTTGCCAGACTGTAGAGCCAAGATGCATGAAAATGTCAACAATCTCAGGCTCATTAGTTTTTGGCTTTCCTGCCCTNNNCTGCCCTTTCTGTAATGACTGCAGTGCTGCATAAGCTAAATGCTATTTTATTTATTTACTCCTATTAGTTCCAGTGGAAACCACAGCCAACTTTAATGTAAACAGTTGAGCTGTTGAAAGAATGTTCTCCTATTGATTTGTTAATTTAAGTTATTTACAAGGAAAGCTGCCTGCCAAAGTCTGCTTCCATGTAATAAGTTCAGAAAGTGATACAGTGTGGGTATTTTGTTCTTTTCTTCTTTCTGCTTTTTCTCTTTTAAAGCCCTAGAAGATATTTGTTGTATTGGATATATTTTGATTAGGTTGCCATGAACATACCAGGCTGAAAAAAAAACCCGAACAAACTAACTTTTTTGTCCTTTATTTATGATTTAATTAGTGAGGCAGAAAGGTTATTTGCCTTGGGAAATGGACACATGAGAACAAAACACAACTTTAAAGCCTTTAATAAGGTTTGTGCTGCCTTTTCCCACATTTTTGAAATATATTGATTTTTGTCTGTTTACCTTCAGAATAAAAATAGGCAAAAGATCGCTCATTAAGGATAGCATACTCTTATAGCACCCATACATATGCTGTACTAAAGAATCTACTAATTTTGTTGGGTAACCTGTTGCTTCCTGTTGTTGTGTCAAAGTCTAAAGGAAATGTCCAAATTCATTTAAAATACTTCCAATATAATTGCATGTCACTGTAGCTTTGTAAACTTCTCCATAAAAGCCACTTCACAAATAATTGGTAATTCTCTAGGTACTATGCCTTCAATATGTGCTGCTACTACTACTGATGATGAGGATAAAATCTCTTGTACTATTTACTTAGTGTTGAAAGCAGCTGTGAAAAATATGGGAATGCAAAATAGAAGTTCAAAATGATTTATAAGCTACCAGATACTTAGAAGAAAAGATACTTTTCTTCATTAATTTTAGATATTATTACAAATACATGTTTTATAAAAAGAAATGTGTGTATGTATTTATGTATGTATGTGTGTTTATTTGCCTAATTTTTGAAGAACTGCAGTAACTGATGTAATTTTCAGAAAAATAGGAAAGTTTTCTTTAATGAAAACTCAGAGCTTGTCATGAACTGACTGCTTCTGTCCCTTACTTCTGGAAAGTTGCCTTTTTAGTCCAATTCTAGTCTTAAATCTAGGAAGAATGATACCTTATAATCTTTGTTAGTAAGGCGATTCACATGTATTGCTACAGTTGTCCAAATCCAGACCAGTTGAATTTTGACTGAAAATCATTACAAGCTCGTTGTTGTTTGGTGTTGAAGAAGAAATGAGTTGTTGATGTAAATCCCATTTCTAGTAGCTGGCTGTCAACAGCTGAAAACTCAGCTGTTTGAGATAGATTTGTTTCGCTTTTTTTTTCCCCAGCAAGAGCTCAGGACATAATCCCTGAAATATATTGTGTTGTTCTGAAAGTAAATGTTAAAATGAAACCACACATGGTCTCTACTCTTGTTTTCAACACTTACCTCGCTGAACTTTATGCTCTCCTGCTGAGTGTAGGAGCTGGATAATGGTCTATTGCTTCATTTTTTTAAATAGTGATTTGTGCCAGTAGTCCATACTCAGAGCAAATGGGTCAAGCATGAGGTTTTGTGGTGGAGAGCTAAATAATGAATAACAGGTGCCTGGGGATCATCATAAATACAGGGCACCTGCAGAGTGATATTTGTGGCTGATAGGGATAGTGGTTTTGTGATTTTCTGAACTAAAACGCATATCTTCATGCTTTAGTAACTTCTGATGATGGACAGCTTTTTTATTGCTGTAAATTTCTCCCCCCACCCATTATGTGATGCAACATAACTGTTCATCAGATGTAAATAGGTGTTTCTTTTTGCTCTTAGTCTCTTCTGGTATTCCTTGATGCCTCTGTGAATTAACTACCTTATTCTTTGTTCCAGTTTTCTGACATCCAGTGCTCTGGGCAGAGGCCTAAGATTATTTCAAAATTACAAGAAAGCAAAGTTTTCAAATTGATTGACTATGATGGAATATCAGGGTTTTGCACAGGAGGCTGTAGTCAGATGGAAGGCAGAAAGAAGGGCAAGAGATGTATCTTCTCACCATACCATACATGTAGGAGCAGGAGAAATAGTGAGAGTTGGTACCAAGAAATCCGAGTGCTAGGAAGTAGTTCTGTGATCTCCTAGTTGCTCACTAGTAGTGTGCTTTGTTGAGAGGCAGGGAGATGACTCTGCCTCCCTGTCCCGCTTCTAAACCTCTTTCTGTACCTCTTCTCTGAACTATCCCTGACCCCATCCCATTGCCTTCTCCCATTGCTGCATCCCTTGACCCTGTTAGTTCCAGTGGAATATTAGGTCAGCTCAAAGGCAGTTTTTGTCTAAAAATACTGCGTTGTTTTTTGAATGCCTCGGTTGTATATCATGCCTCTTTATACTGTGACAGACTTTGCTGTGTTGATAGGACCTTGTGGCAAGAGGAGCAGGTGCTGGTTTATCAACTATACCACTATGAGGAAAGTGCCCTGGAAATGAACTTGTTGAATACAATGGTGACCTCTATTTAATTGGTCGATTTTATGGTCATGTTTGGAAATTTGTGATACTGCCTTAGGTGTCTTCTGGTACAAAATGCTAAATTTAATTTGGTTTATTTTAATGAATTTAATATTTAGTACTGCAGTGGCTTTTCCTGGAACTAGATAGAAAAGTTTTGGAACCTGTACCAGAATACATTGCACATTTAAAGTGTAAAAGGAGCAAGATCTAGAAGTTAAAAGAGATAAAATTAGGTTTAAATTAGATTTTAGGAATAAGTTCTTTGCTATGAGGCTAATGAGGCACTGGAACAGTTGTCCCAGAGGAGCTGTGGCTGACCTGTATCTGGAAGCATTCAAGACCAGGACAGGACTTTGAGCAACCTGATCTACTGGAAGGTGTAGAGGAGATCTCAGGGGAGCTGGAATGAAATGATCTTGAAAATCTTTTCCAACTCAGGCCGTTCTGCTGTTGATCCATTAATACTGTTACCTAAATGAGTTTCTAGGAGGATGTTGTTTTTTTTTCTGGCTGGTACTCTGGAGCAGTAAAAGGAGGAAGCTGATAGTGATATGGTGTTATATAAAGTCCTGACATTCAAACTCAGGGCCTCAAGCTCTTTAGCACAGTGCACATATGATGTGCATTGGAAAATGATCTGCAAAATGAAGAGACACCAAATAACTCCACAGCTCTCTCGTGATAGCATGAGAGCTGTGGTATAACTTTTCATATTAATTAGAACAAGTATTCTAGATTTCAGATCAGCTGAGTTAGTTTATTTCTATATTTTGTTGCTTAAAGTTGTGGTTTTTATTGTGTTGAAAAGGTTACAAAAGCTTTTGTGCATGATAACTAAATTTTCTGTAAATGGTTACCTTTTTACACCTGAATGCAATTTGTTTGCAAAATAGATGATTCATATCGTTGGGTAATATGGAAACAAGGTTTTTTTTCCATTATTGTGTGTAATCTTTTCTTTGAAAAGAAGATTTTCACTGGGATTTGTATTAGATATTTTTCCTGTGCATACGCATTTAAGTATATGTTTTTGCTTGGGGAACAGAGATATGTTCCGTTAAATTCACTGGATGCACCATTAAAGAACTAAAATACTAAAACAGAACCAATCCATACCCCTGTTTTTATTTATTTATAATTTCTCATGGGAAGCAAAACTTTAGCAATATACCTATTTTTTTTCCTATTTTCTTTTTTTCTTTGCCAGGGAGTTGGTGTTACACATATTACCAAGTGGAAAAGGAAGTGCTCTATTATTGTTCTTGATCTTCCCTTCACCTGTGTTTCTGATACTGTGTTTTATGTGGCAATCGACTCCTAATGAAATTTGTAAGGGTTTAACTTTACACTTTTATCCTCATGAACAGTGAGTTTCTAAGTCTTTTGAAAGAGGCGGGAGGAAGAAATGGGAGCTGGAACACAGTAAAGTCAGAGTAACCTTCTATGCCTGATTTTTCTCAGGAAGCACCACTAAAACTAAGACTTGAAATTTTGGTTTTGCTGAAGAATGTCCAAATAAGCCTTGAAGAAACCTAGACAGTGCCAATGGCATGAGAAATTACTCCAGGTATTTTTGATCTGGCTTCTTCAGCACTCAGAGTGCACATAAGAGGTTTTGTGTAGTGTCTTTAAAATGTTCTGTGTTTATTTATTTCATCCTTTCTTAGTAACACTTTACAACTGATCTGCATTTTTGAGAACTGCCCAGCATTAAACTGCTGTTTTTACAGGATTATTTATTGAAAGTTTGTACTATTGAATGTTATGTCATATTAACTTCAGACCGTGGTTTTTTTCTAAATGTTGAATTAGGATTGTTTCTTCCTAAGTGCTTGACTTTATACATATCTCTGTATAAGATCTACCTATCTATGTATAATCCACTCTTTCTTTTATGTTCCCTCTCTAGCTGTAATGGTTAAGGTGGAGAATGTAAAATGTCATCTTAAATCAATTTTTAGTTTGTATTTGTCCTCTTAACATAAATGTAGCAAAAATAACATTTGTTTTTAAATTTTTAAAAATTAACGGGCTTCTCATTTTAAACTTCACACACACAGCTTTGTGAAACTCCTGAATGTTGTTTTAATGCATGAGTCAGTATAAAACATACATGAAAGCATTAGTATAAAACAAACATATGGTAACTTTGTGGCTTTTCTTCAGATTTCTCAGGTGGGTTTTGACCTTGAAACCCTTGGTGTTTATAAAAAACAGTAGAGAAATCTAATTTACTTGAAGTAGCCATTTCTGTTTCGGCAGGCATGTTTTTTTGAAAGTACAGTCTGGGGCCTGACCTTGGCAATAGGTGTTGGAACATGAATATGTTGCTACAATTGTTAGTAGTTTAAAAACATCAGCTTCTTCCTTATTTTGATATTGAAAGCATTGTTTCTAGACCATGTGCTTGGCACACTCAACCTCTGTATGTTCCCATATAAATGTCTACAAATGCTGAGCGTAAACCTGTAACTTTGTTAGTTTTTGCTTACTTTGGGTTTAAATCCTTGAATAACTTACCCGTAGTTTTCTGAGTGTGGGTATATGAGTACACTCACTTGCATTCGCAGAATGATGCTTGTTTTCAGAAGAAGGCTTTGGACGTATAGCAAGGTAAAATTTAGTTCTGAAGCAAGTGAGGACGTATTTGCAGTAAAGTAATACGGAGACTTGGAAAGAGTTTCAGAATTAACTCACTATTTTCCAGACTAGAGTGTATTTACTTTTAGAATATCTTTGTCCAGAAGCTGGTAATCACACTAAACCTGACACCACAGTCTACTGTCCAGATTCAGTTCTGCTGGGAAGATAGACCTAATGTTATTCTGAGTATCGTTGCTTTAGATATAAATAATGGAAAGAAAGCTATGAAGTCAGTACATGTACATGGCTGTCTTTTTCATATGGAACACTCTTGCAAGGTATGGAATGATGATTTTTTTCTTTTAGTCATGCCATGTGATGGGTTACTTCATCATAAGTTTTTAGACTAGAAAAGCTGTATTGAAAAATAGGTAAGAATCCACTGAGTAGCTTTGAGCTGTGCCTAGAATGCATACAAGTGAATAACACAACAAAAATTATCTTCCTTAAAATCCTAATCCCCACCCACAAACCTTTTCGCTGATATTATGAACACTACTGCTTCTGCCTAGAGCTGATTGCTACTTTGATTTCCAGAAATGAGAAAGCCGATGTACAGTGTAAAAGAAGTTCCTGGTGCTGTGTCTTCATGTCTGTAATGTAGGGCAAGACTAAATCAGCATCTTTAAACAAAAGAAAAAGACCAAACGCCTTTTCTGGCTAGGTGGCCTTTCTCAGAGCATAGGCAGCTTTTGTAGGGGTGGAACAAAACTTGGTTTGTTCTGCAATGCTTCCCGTCCCACAGATGCAGACTGGTAATGTTTCGTGAAGGAATAATGTTGGGGTTTTTTGTCTCACAAATAACTATTAGGTTCCAAAGTAAAATTACAGAAGTGAGTGTTGTGCCCTCAGGTTGGGGTTGTAAAAGTATGTATTCAACATAATTAGGTACCTAATTGGGTGTTTAAAGTTAAGGGATGTATATGCATATGTAAGTAATTAAATTATATTGGGAAATTCTTTATTTGTCTGTGCTCTGCTCCCCACAGACCAAATTATAGGCAGAACTTATTTTGCAGATATTTGAAAATACATACTTTCCAGGTAATTTCCTTCTGTTTTATTTGGGTTTATATAAATATATATATTTTGTGAGATTAACAGAGCTTAAAAAACTGTCTGTGAAAAATCCAAACCACTGTGAAAAATACAAAAAGCATATACCAAAGGGAGACTTGAAAGTAAATAAGTTATTTCTAGTGAAGTTTGTTATAATTAAACACCCTGAGGTCAGAAATCACTGGAAGCTCTTTTTGTGTGCTTTATAAGAGGTAATGAACAGTGTAGCTCATGAAATTAAAGTCAACAGCTAACTGTTTTGGAACAGGTTGCTTAAGTAGATTTTCATGTCTTCATCTCTCTTCAGCAGAAAATGCCGTAATGGGGAGAACTTTAGCAACTTATCTTGTAAGTGAAACCAGCTGTTGGAGTGAACCAGCTATTGGGGAGAAACCAAGGAATCACACTTTGTACACATACCTAAGTTTCTGATAAACCTGATGACCAAAAAGAGGATGAACTTTGACTTAACAATCAGGGCACAGGCAACAAACAGCCTCCATGGTATTTGCGGCTGCTAGGTTGTTATCAAAGCAGAGATTTCTGTTTAAATTGCTCCCATGTGAGAGCATTTGGGAAAAAGGCAAAGGGATTGCACAAGAGAACAACCAGTCAGACCTAGAAGTGAGTTTTCCGGTTCATTCACGATGAAGATCTCTTGGGTAGCCCACTGAATAGTCAGGTTGCTGAGTACTTAATTTTAGGCCCAAAGCCTGGCCATTAATACAGCAGAATGTGCCAAATGTATGCAGCATTAGCAACAAGAAAATGCCAGTACTAGAAGGAAAAATCGACAGCATGCTACTGGAACAGTACTCAAGAAGGGTGTATCAGAATAATTTCCAGTTTGTCATTAGTTTAATTTATTGTCTGTGAGCCTTTTAGTCTAAATATTTAACATTGTGTTTTCTGGTGCTTATTTTGAGAAGTACCAATTCCTTGTCTTGCATCAACATTCCCCCCATCCTCACTTTATATTTAGACTGATGTAGGGTAACCTTTAACTGTATATCCTGTGGAGAAGGGAATAGCCTCTGTGACTCAGTAGTTGGGGCTTGAAGTACAGGTTCTAAATTAGCCCAGCGTGTCAACTGATAAAGAGGAGCTTATCAGTTCTTACTGCCTTTTTATAATGCTACCATTTACTATTAGATACTAGTGTTGGAATGTGGTGCAATTGTACTGGTGTGAATCACTAGCATTACTTAGGCCACCTGTCTGGGTGTGTGCTCTTGTGAACAAGCGAATTCATTCTCAGTCAGGCTCGTCATGAATTTAATCTGAACCTGTCTTCAGAATTCACTTCTTTGAATCTCATCTGCTGCAGTGATTCATTGCTTGCTAAATCTCCTGTGTGGGCAAGGTTTGAACTGTTAACCTTGTAACCTTAATAAAGGTTACAAGGAGGGTGCAGGTGAAATTCTGCTCCAAGTCGCTGTTGCTGCGGAAAATACTGACTTTGTATTTTTTAAGCATATAGAGTTTTGTTTGCAGAGATGGTGTGATTTTAATTGATGAATACAAGCAGTAGTTTTACTGTTAAGAAAATTCTTCATTCTTCTGAGTAGTTGAGTAATGTATGCAAGGAGCCAGAGTGACATCTGTCCGTGCATGTGCACGTGAATGTGTGTTTTTCTGGAGTGACAGTTCAATATCTTTGTGAATAACTTCAAGCTTAGTTCTTTGCTTCTGTTTATTCTTGATCATTCAGCACATCAGTTTCATACTAAGCATAAATTAATTTCTTTAGATACTGTCCTTCAGCAAGTAATTTCATCAGCTTGAGACAGTACACCAAAGAATTTCAAATATTTTTTTTCTGATTTAGGTTAGGTGTTTCTGATAAGGATTTTTCTGTTTTCATTCTACATGTCTGCTACATATTTCAGCATAGATGGAATTATAAAAAAATAATACACAGCATGTCTGGAGTTTCATGTGTGTATACTTCTAAAATGTTATATTCTAATAAATTATTATAAATATTATATAAATTCTAAATATTGTATGTTCTATTATAGCTCATCTTATTGTTGAAATTAACTTGTTAGGAAAGCAGTAACAGACTTGTCTAATAAGGGTATGGATAACTAGTAAGCTGCTTGTCTTGAAGATGACAGAAGAATTTTTAGAGTGCTTTAACCTTAACCAAACAGTGTCTGAACACTGTCCTCAAAATAGTGTTTCAATGACAACCTTACCTCTTTATTTTCACAGGTGAAAGGAGGTTCAAACATAAAATTACATGAGGTTTAATACAGTGTGGTTAGCGGAAGTTCTTAGGGAAATGCGATATCTATGTGTGCAATGTATTTATATCTTCTTTCACAAGCTGCTGATTGTTTTTATTGTTCTCTCACTCCCTTTTGCCATGTAGCCGTCCTCAGAAGGTGTGTTTGTGTCCTTTCCTGCCTGTACATCCGCTAAAGGTCTCCACCTGCTTGTACATAATTCAGCATCCAGCAGAGGTGAGTAAGGCTATGGTAACTGTGAGACATGAGCTCAAATCCTAGTGCAGGGAATGGTAGGCAGGAGGAAAAGGCTGTATTGTCAACTCACTGTCATGCTTTGACCCCAGCCATCAGCTGATTACCACACTACTTCTATGTTACTTCTTATTTCAAAAGTACCTAAATATATGCTGAAGTCACTTGCTGAGAAAAAGAAGTTTAAAAATATGCCAGAGATACTGAATTGGTATTTTAATTGTGTTAAATTTCCTGTTCATGGTGGAGAGTATTAGAAAAAGTTTGCAGATTTTTCTGGCTTTAATACACCATTCCTGTGTCTGTCTGGAAGGCTATCTACAATTTTTCATTATTTAGCAATCAAAACAGATGACTGTTACGATTGGATGCAAGTTTTCCATTACTCTGTATTACATAATGATAATTCATATGATAAGCTATCATTGGAAGACCATCTAGTAACTATCCAGCTATATGAAGGCCCTAGGCTGATCAGAGATAAGTCCTATTAAATGGTGGTGAGCTAAGAACATCATAAAATGATCTTTGGAAGTGTTACCTTAGATGGTCACAGGTGGTGCTTTTGATTGCATAACTGCAGAGGCATATGTGACAAAAGGTAAGTTCCCTTTGCTTGTAGCTGCTCATACTCAAAACACAATCAGTCTTGAAGGCAGATGAGACTTCTGGACTGTATCTGATCCTTCAGTCTGCCATTGCATTACAGATACACTCCAACAGTCTGTTTCAAAAATACCCCATTAAACTAACCAGGTGGAGAATGTCTTTCCCCTGCTGCACAACAGTCCTAACTGTCATCTCCCATGTGCTTCATTCTTGGCTTTGGAAGTCTGCAGTGCATTGGAGTAAGCCTTCAACTGTGGTCAAACGATGCTATTGAGATTGCTATTGAGGCAAGATAGTAATGTAGAAAGTCAGGAAAAACATTTCCTGTGTTCTGATGGATGTGACTAATGTCTTCACATTGACACTATCCAGAGGCCAAGCTCCAAAGAGACCTGTGCAGTATCGAGTATTATGAAAGGGAGAGGAATCACTTATTGTAGAACAGCAAATCACATGTGAGAAATCGTACTGTCAAACTTCCATTTTGCATAATAGCTACATGAATTATTTAGATTTTTATTTGTGAAGGAATCCAAGGATAATACAGCATTCCATGTCAAGATGTAAATTACTTGTTTTAAGATCAGTGTTATTGTACCATTGCTCATCATGAGAATAATTTAAAAACTAAAAATATAGATACCCAGCATCAGGACTAGTGCAAAGGTGATGGAGTTATTTGTGCAGTCGGTTTTGTTTTTCTTCTTTGCGTATAGGTAAATATATACACATATATAAGTAAACAAAATAATTGTCATTTTTCCTTTTTCATACCTGCTGTTATGATCCATAGGTCAGTGGCATAGCTTTTGTCTTATCTTTGCCTTTGATTATTCTTGAAGTGATTGCAAGTAGGATATAGCCCACTAAATACTTTTCAAAACGTGAGTGGTGCTTGTAACTCTATAGAGAACCCCAAAGCATAGCAGAGGGTATCTGTTTAAGTTTCTTGTTCCCTGCCTTTCTTTCTGTAAGAATTTTTCATTTTACCATTTGAGAAGAAAATTTAGAGTGTGTATATTTAATGATTTCTTATATTGATTTAATGCCAGTAATTAGCTTTGAGTTGCTCATTATAATTCCTCTTCCATATAGTATTTCTGAATGAACAGTAAGAAATACGAGGGGGAAATTCTTTCTACTTGCCCTCAAAATTCATAAGCAAACATGAAGGAAATATATGCCCACTGGCTTTAATAAATATTTGTATTAGTTTGAACCGTTGTTGCGCTGTAAATAGATAATGCTCTGGTAACCAAAATGACCACAAATTCCCAGAAAACGAAACAAAAAAAAAAGAAACCACACACACACACAAAAAACCAACCAACCAAACAAACCAAAAACCAAAAAAAAAACCAAACCAAAAAACCAGTGCAAAAGTGAATTGCCTTGAGTCTGGCAGGAACTTAGCTTTTCATGCTGCAGGTCTCAGAGATCTGTGCCCCCAGTGTTTGGGCTACTGCTGAGCAGTGCTCACGCAGTATCAAGGCTGTGCCTCCAGGACTGCCTTCAAAGGCCAGTAGCCTGGGGCGGTCAAGAGTTGGAGGGCACACAGCCAAAACAGCTAAGCCTGGCTGACCAGGGGGATATTCCGTACCATATGACAGCACAGTAAGGGCTGGAGGAGGTGGGTGGCGAATGGCATCTCTCATTGAGGCTTGGGTAGGAGCTGCTACATGGGCTGAGGCCCTCTTTCCCAGGAAGTGGCTGCACTTTACCTGCTGATAGGAAATGGAGAATAAAATATATTTATTTTCCATTGCTTCTGCCCATGGCCTTTTCAACCCACAAGTTCATTTGCGTCTTATTTCTCCACCCCATTCCACTGAGAAGGGAGAGTGGCTGGTGGACACCAGGAGGCCAACAAAGGTCAGCCCACCACATAAATCCTTTAGTCCTATTTCTGTCTATGTACTTCAGTGGTCAAATAATGAACAAACAGAGAGTTGCAAATGACTGTTAGAACCCTGAGAAGAGGAAAGGAGAGTAACTTCTTACTTTCAAACCAGTAAATAGAAAATTGCTTCTGTGATAACATTACATATAGACTAGATAAATACAAAATTTTTAATGAGGAAAATTATAAACAAATGAAATCTTTTTTAATGTTAGTTTGACTTAGCACTTCTTAAGTTTATGTTCTCAATTCCTTTCTGCTTTGCATTTTATATTTTAGATTCCTATTTATTTAGCTTCCATTGTTTTTAGATTGGAAAATTCCATTTTCGGTGTTGGTAAGAGAATGTATTTCTTTGACAGGAAAGGTGATTCTGAAGTAAAGATATGACATTAGAGGGAGCAGTTGAATAACTTTCTCCTGACTGATGACAGCTCTTTTGGTTTTGCTTATCAGAGACAAATAGTTGATTTTCGTCCAGTTCCTTTATTACCACTTCTTAAATTCTTATGAGGAAGGGAGGCCTCTGACTACTGAATAGAAATATTATTTAATTATGATAAAATAAAGACAAATAATGCTGTACCACTGTCAATGGCTTATTCTGCTTTGCTGAGGTAGAAGAAATTGATCGCAGTTTGAAGGATTTTTTTCCCTCCCATTGCTGGCACTTCACTCCCAAGTTACTTTGATTGCTGTCTGTCCCTAGGAGACGTTATGTTGCTGCTGCCATGAAAAACGGTGGTGGATGTAGCAGGACAACTACTCCTTCAACTCCATGATGTTTTATTTATAAAGGATCAGTAGATAAGGTTCAGATAAAGCAGAATTATAAAAAGTTTTAGGCAACAGTAGTAAATGTTCAGAAAACTATTTTAACAGTACTTTGGTAGCAATATGATGTGGAAGTGCAGGCAGCTGCACATTGATATTTGTGAAAGTAACAAATGCCCAGACTGAGTTCATCAGGGCCTCATGTGTTCACAAGTACTGTGTTGTTGAGGTATGGCTCTTAAATCAAAAGGCAGACCAAACCCTGCCCCCCTATCCCTGGATTTCATTAATTAATCCTGTGGTTTAGGGATTGATGTTTGGATTTTCATTGTCTGAATCATGAGACATTCAGGCTGAGAATATTGTAAGAACGCATTTGTTTTACTGGGTTTAGGGCTTTCACGATGCTTACCTGACATCTAGTGTCTTACCTCCTGCTAGATTCGGCTGATAATCTTCCTTTGTTCATCTTATGAGAAGTAAAGGAACTGAAACTTCTATTTTTGGAGTTGGCTTGCTATCTTCACTAAGTGCAAGATAAAACTATGCTTCTGCTTCCTTGATGGGAAAACAAAGTCTGATATCCCACAAACGGAAGCTCAAATTGTACTAATTATTGTCTAGACAAAATCACATTGCCAGCTGTGCTAAATGAAGCACACAAATGTATGGCTCTGTTTGAGGAGTAGATCATTTGCTTCAGGTGTCATTATTTCCTTCTTCCTCCATTTTCTGAAGTCCAGCTTCAACACAGCTCTCTTTAATTCTCTTGGAGAAGTGAAGAGCCCCTGCTGCCCACCCAGGCTGGTGGTCACCTTCCTCATCTGTGGCACGAAGATGCATACAGGTGCCTGGTCACCACAGCCTGAATGTCATGAGACACTGTCGTCGTGGCAGCGTAGGTGTCATTGTCCAGGTCACTCTGAAGTGACAGCAGAATGTTCATGTTTCACACTCTCTCTTCTCATGCAACCCATGCTTTTTTTTTTAAGCATCTGTTTGTGGAAATTGAGCCCTGCTCTAGTTTTCTACTGATCCTGTACTATTACATTAATGCTAATGCTTTTTTTTTTTTGCCCACTGCTTATTATTCTGTGATTTTTCTCTGCAGTTTTGTTACTGTTTTTTTTATACTGATAACCTAGTTTAAATTTATGATGATCATAGGTTAGTTGAGACTAAGTTCAATATTGTCAATCAAAACCATACCATTTGAAGGATCAAGACTGGGTTTTTTTTCCTGAAGATTTTTTGTCCTGTTACCTGCTAATTTTTTTCTCTATCTGTAGTCAACAGAATTTGATGGAAAATGAAAACATTAACAATTCATAGAAGCCTTTCTTGATTTTGTTCAACAGTAACTTTTCTTTTTTTACAGGAAAGTCGAGTGTTAAGAACAGTACCTTTGCTAGCGGCTTGTCTCCCTCCAGACAAATGTAAAATTTTTGTTGGTCGACGTTTTAATGAAGACAGGTGAGCAGGACTGCCTGTGCGTTTTCTGGTTCTCTGTAAGTTATAGGAATATGTCTTTCAGTGTCTTTTTTAATAGCCAACAGTGTTCTTAGTTTATATTTTAAGTGTGCACACTCACTTTTGATATAAGCTTCTGATTTCCAAAGATAGTCAGAAACACTTGATATTCTTCCTTTAGGTTATAGTCTCAGTTCTGTGCTCTTGGAGCGTTCAGATGGCTACTTTCAAACTCTTAGCCGTCGCCAGTTCTCTTCTTTCCTGGTACTAGGTCTGTCTTCTATTCTGCTTGGTTCTTTTTTGATTTGCTTTATCTTGCTAGCCGTTTGGTGTCACTGAAGTAAAACTAATAGTTTTTACTCAAGTTTTGGAAATTGAGAAAGCAGCCTTGTGGTGAGAAACTCCTAAAATTTGAAAAAAATATATCATTTCCTTCTTCCTCTGAAAATAAATCATAAGAAAGCATAGCTTTCAGAATTTTTTAATTATTTTTTTTCCTAATATTCTGAGACCTTGGTAAATATTGCTTTCCCATATAGCATCTTTAGTCTTCATTAGAGGAAGCTAAATCTTAGAAACCTGGTCTTGGTACAAATGCCAGAGAAGTTTTACTACATACATTTTCAGTAAAGCAAGTAGAAATCGTGAATACTTATGAAAGAAATTAGTTCTCAAATTGAGTCAAATCCTTAGGGGAAACTCTCTGTAGAGTTCAGCATACAAAAATGTTGGAAGGTGATACAGAATGAGGCTTTCATCTTTGTGCTGCCTGTATTTTAACTAGAAAACATTAAAAATACATTGCTTTTCTTTCAGTCTTCTATGATAATAACTGTAAAAACTATCTAAAAGGTTCTAGGCTACAGGGAAATTTTACTCCCTTTGTATTAAACCTGAAAATGAAGCAACTTTTCAAACTCATACACATCAGGTAGAACACTGTCGATACAGTCTGCACCTGGTAAATCTTTGAATTCTTTTAGATTTGATGATTACAGTATTAGTGCTGCTTCAAGTTAGAATCCAGAGGTGTTTCTCTTAACTAACTCTTAACTCTTGACTCTCTTTAGGTCAAAACCTCTTGTGGAACATCTCAGTCTCAAATTCTGTTAGATATTTTAGATATATAAACCACACTGGAGGTGGTGATAGAAACAAACATTTTCATTTGGTTAATATGAATTTCGGTGATCTGTCTTACCCAGGTGTGAGGCTAAAACTTAACACTTAACACTTTCAGCATTTTATGTGTCCTTGCTTTGTACTGTGGATGTGAGACTGTAGAAATTGGGAGTGTTCAGTCACTGAGTTTATGCCGAACTTCTTGGGAAGAGGAAGGAAGAGTGATGGACAAGCTTTGCAATGTGTCATTTCTACATGTTTTTTCTTCTTAGCTATATATGCATTCTGTCAATGTTTTAAGCAATATTTCTTCCTTGTAAAAACAAAGGAAGAGGCATTTTGCAGACTTGTAGAAACATCTGAATGTTACCTGTAAATGGGAAGGGCTGTACTGGTCCCTAATCTTCTCTTAGGGTGAAAGTCTCTGCTAATGAGACTTCTAAAGCCTCACAGATTGCAGTGCTTCATCTTACATTTTATGACACATTAACCGAAACAGGACTTGTTTGTTTTCTGGGTTTCTTAACGGCCATGCTGTCTGTAAGCCATTTGGTACCTACTGTACAGGTCACTTAATCAACCTTGCCCCCTGTCGGGACAAGACTTCTGTGTTTGTTACTTTGAAGAAATAAATGATTACAGAATGCTTGCTGATATATTTTAGAAGTATCATTGTTTTGAAGCATATTAAGGCCATACCTTTGCTTTTTTTTGATGTTGTCTGATACTATTTGTGTCTTTGGCTGCTGCCAGCAGAAGTGCATGGTTTGGAAGGATATAAACCAGTATAATTCAAAATCTCTGCTGTCACTGACCTTGTGAGAACAGTGCCTGCAGATGGAGGCATGGTGTGGTGCACACATTATTTCTCTACATACATGTAGAACCCTACCATGCAGCAGACCTGGCCAAGTGATAACCTGGGTGGTTGCCCATACTCCTGTAAATAATCATAATAGAATGGTAGTGGAAATACTTGTATTATTAGTGGGTCCAGCAGCTCTTGGCAACAGCTGTGAAAACTTAGAACAGTTCAAGGAAACCTTTGTGAGCATAAGTAATTGTCATTATGGATTCGAATGAAAACTAAGCCATATGGAGCAGCTGATTTGCTGTGGAAGTCTCTATCACAGCAGCTCTAGCAGTCGCATGCCAGCCAGCAAACTGACAGCTGTAGCTGGCAGAGGTCTGCTTTTAAGGGGAAGTGTACATACCATCTCAGCTGGGTAGCTCTCAGTGCCCATCGCTTGAAGGGGAAGGCAAGTTTGCTATCCAACTGGATCTTGGTTATCTTTCCTATGCTTTGTAATCAGCATCCAAATCTATGAGGAGAAGAAAGAGATTTTGTAAGGAGCTCCAGATTTGTGTCCTACAGAATAACTGGCATGACCTGAATGAAAGTGTAACATATAGATGTCTGATGGTTATGACAGTAAGACTGAAAATCAGGATTTTAACTTTTTTTGGTGTTTGGATGAAAGAGTAAATGCAAAGCACTTCTTTTGTTTGTTCGGTTGCTTGGTTTTTTAGTGTTTTGTTTTGGTTTTTTGTTTGTTTTGTTTTGTTTAGAATATCTTCTACTCATTCCTTCTTGGCTACACATTTTTCATGTGGTTGAAAACTGACACACATATGGTGTAGACCACACTTACCTTATTCTTGATTTGCCTATATTGCAGAAAAGCTAAAGAACCAACATTAGAAAGTCTTTTCAGAACTTGGTATCTTCAACATATAAGTGATACCATAATGATAAAGATGAGAAGGGATTAATCCATTTTTGTAAGAGCTAATATGTGCTTTTTTTCCTAGTTTTCTCTATTCTTTCTGCCATCTGGCCTTTTAATTGTACTGGAAATATGAGATGTTTGCATGGTGACTTGACTTATCAGATAGTATTTCTCAAATAAAAGACCAATTTGGTTATTTGGAATTTTTACTCCAAATACTCAAAGACTTCAACTCTGACCTTTTTTTTGGTATTGTTTATATTAATGTCAGATACTGGAATTTCTTTGATGTAGTAAAATGATTAAGCTAGAAGTAAACAGTTTGGCATGAGTACTTAGAGCATGGTGGTACCTTATAACATTTCTATGAGTTGTTAATATCTGCTGTTTTCCTTCAGTGAAAATTGAATGTTATTGTTACTACACATGATATGGTGAGCAAGAGCAGCTGAAATGTACAAAAGTGTGGGGGAGAACAGAGGAGTAGCTAGGGCATCTGTTGTCTCAATTCAGTTAAGTGATCATTTATTCCTGAATACAAAGTCAAAGTATAATTGATACAGCTGGATATATACTGCCCAGTATGGGTTTTTGAAACCACAATTACAAAATGTTTACATTTGAAGGATGTCTATTAAAATGCTCTCTACAAAGATACAGAACTTCAAAAAAGTGGAATGTAGCAGGGTGGGCAAAAGAAAGTCTTTTCCCTGTGTTGTTCGTAGACTTGTATACAATAAGTGCCGTGTATTTGAGCAGTATATTTGCTATTCACTATGGGAGTGTTAGGGCAAAAACAACTATAGTATTTTATGCATGGATAAAGTAAAATTTATTAGATTCATGCTCTTTTTAAGCTACTAATAAAACTTTGTAGACAATTGTTTCTGTATAATAATACTGTTCCACTCAGCAGTAATTTTGGGTGTATGTTGAATAGAGATAACAACTGTATCTGTCAAAAAATTGAATTATTTGATACCATAGATTTATAAACAACCTCTTCACTATAGTTTCTAAGTTTTATTTTATATTTTGTGACTATTTGGGTGGGGTGATTTTGCCTTTATTTTATTTTACTGAAATAGTAATCTTTTCCTCAAGCCTTCCGTCCTTGCAAATATTGACACTTTGGTGATTCTGGATACTATGATAAAATTATAGATTCTAATGAAGGAACACTTACAAGACAACAGATAAAAATATTTCTACATCCACCACCCTATTATTTATGAAAATGTGAGGACAGCTACAAATTTATCTGCATTGCTCTCTGAAATCAAGCTACACAAAGTGCCGGATTCTGCACCTGGGATGGGGCAACTCTGGCTGTTTGTATAGACTGGGGAATGAGAGGCTGGAGACCAGCACCGTGGAAAGGGCCCTGGGGGTCCTGGTCAGTGACAAGTTGAACATGAGCCAGCAGTGCCCTGGCAGCCAGGAGGGCCAAGCCTGNCTCACTGCAGTTACAACTTCCTTGTGAGGGGAAGAGGAGGGGCAGGCACTGATCTCTTCTTTCTTGTGACCAGCAGCAGGACCCAGGGAATGGCCTGAAATTCTGCCAGGGGATGTTTAGGCTGGATATCAGGATAAGGCTTTTCACCCTGAGGGTGGTTGGGTGCTGGAACAGGCTCCCCATGGAAGTGGTCACAGCGCCAAACCTGACAGAATTCCATAAGCATTTGGTCAATGCTCTTAAGCACATGGTGGGACTCTTGGGGTATCCTGAACAGGGACAGGAATTGAGTCAATGATCCTTTTGGGTCCCTTGCAATTCAGCATATTCTGTGATTTTATGGTTCTATGATTTTATGAAATCTCAGTATTTTTGCTAGCTCTCCTGCAGTTCAGTGGTTTAGATCAGAAATTAAATGGACCACATGGGAAAATTTGTAGCTTCACTTTCAAAGTAATAAAATACACTTTATTTCTGTTGATTTTATAAAACTGTTTAAGGTAATTATATACAATAAGTATGGCATTTTCTAGTGCTTGTTCACAAAGAAGATTTCTTACTGTGTCAAATATCAACGAATTGAGTTTTGCCACTTACCAAATAATGTAAAACTGTTTACAGGTTATGGTTCTTTATTCATGTAGCTTCTTTTTAAGGTTTTTTTTTTGTGTGCTTTGATATTGTTATGCTATCAAACTAAATTCACGCATATTTGCCCCTTACCTCAACCACAAATGACTAGATGCAGGCAGAGATCATCAGTGGGTCACAGCTTTTGTTCGTTCTGTGTGTGAAAATAATTGGTACTGGTTAACTGGACATGTGCTAATTTCCATCTGAAACTGTACTTTACCATATCAAATTTCAGATTTCTTAGTATAATTTAGATAGCATTCTCTCTGGCTATTTTTTCTTTGAATACTGTAGACTTCAACTTTGCAATCAGTCCATAGCAGTTCCTTTCTGCCGCTCCCTCCTCCTCTGACTTTCCCTCTCCTTCAGTGTGTATAGCTCTTCTCGTCCTACCAAATCAGTTACACCTTATAAACACTGAGGTACTATGCAGAATTAATTTCTTATTTGGACAGTCAACCCTTGCTTAATATTTCTTCATGCTTTCTGATTGAGGCGATTCTGAAGAGTATGTGATGATACTGCTGAAATGAGTTCCAGACAAGAAATGCAGTCTTTGTCACAAGACTAGCCTTTTCTTGGGTTCTCCCCTACCAGTCTATTTGACTACTCCACTCTGGTGAGACCCC
>VXBQ01000849.1:0-45457 GCA_013400175.1 Phainopepla nitens | reverse complement strand
GGAGGCCGGGACGGAGGGAGAGGGCGGCCCGGGCCAGGTGAGCAGGTGCGGGGCCGCCCTGCCGCCTGCGGGGTGGGAGGAGAGCGCCGGTCACGTTGCCCTGTGGCGACACGCGTGGTGGCACGTCTCCTGCCCGTGACCTTCGGGCGCTACGGCAGCCCGGCGGAGCGCGCCACCGCCTCCTCCTCCTCCTCCTCGCCGGTGCCAGCGCAAGCTTCGCCTGCACCTGGAACAATGGTCGTGGTGTCGGGCCCTGCTGCCCAGCCCGGGTCCCTGGTGCCCTCAGGGCAGAGGTGGTGCTCCGGCGGGAGGAGCGAGGGCACAGCCACCGCACAGGCACCGAGCGGTGCTTCGTGGCCCCACTCCTCTCGTGTCACTGTTAGTTGTCACAGGATCCTGGAATCACGGAACGGTTTGGGTTGGAAGGGGACCTTGAAGAGCACCTCGGTCCAGCCCCCGTGCCGTGGGCAGGGACACCCTCCGCTAGATCAGGTTGCTCAGAGCCGCATCCAACCTCGGCTTAAATTGGCCTTGGTAGCAGGAGTGGAGCCTGTTCGGGCTGCTGCTGCTGCTGCTTTTGCTTTTCAGCATTTGCGAAATGAATTCTGAAAACAAGAAGGTGGTGAGAACAATGGAGTAAAGCCTCCGTGTTGTGGGCTGCCGTCGTGGGGCTTGGCTCCCTGCTCCGTAAGTGCTCGCAGTTGAAAGTTCTTTCAAACTTAGGGAGCGTTATCTTTTGCGATTGGTAACCCAGGAATGAGGAAATCCGCGTATGCATCTTTTTTTCCTGTGGTTTAAAAACGCTATCACTTAATTTTTTTAAAAGATCCGTGGCTGACTCATACAACTCTTTCTTCTCACTTTACCCTCCTCCTTCTCAAACATCTTTACATATCAAATATTGCCTTTTGGCTCCAGCCTCACAAAACTGACAGCTTTGTAAAGCATCCACCGAGAAGCCAGACTGCGTTCAGTATGCGCTTGGAATTAATAGTTCCTGACTCAAAAGCTTTGATGTCTTGAACGTAATTTCATAGGTGCATTTTTCTGACTGTTTTTGTGATGCTCAAATAGCAAATGTGTTCTTGCTGGCTTAGGTCTCAGAGTATCCGACCTGGATTACTGCCTTAAAATACCTGCACGGTTCGTCCACGGTAGCAGATGGTGAGGTATAATTAAGGAGTAATGTCACTGCTGTCACCTCATGTGATTTGTTTCCTTGTCCTTGCAGAAGTAAAAGTGCTGTAGTCTGCCATGAGGTGACACGCTTCACCTATGGATGGCCTGGTAAGCCCCTCAGACATAGGGCCTGCAAAGCCTGGCCAGGATTAGCATGCTGCAGACGTCTGAGAGCTCCTGTGCCTGCTGCAGCCTTTGAAACAATACTCTCTATTTGGTTGTGCTTGATGGGGGCTCAGGGAGTTTTGGGAGGGATGGTAACTCTGCAGCACCACCACCTTCTTCTGCATCCGGGCCATTTGTGCAGGAGCCTGACCCTGAGCACTCCAGGGCTTCAGCTGGAGCTGCCTGCCCTGCTCCTTTTCCAGTGATTTCTCTCTCTCATCCCCACAGCTGATGACTGGCTCTAAGTTTGACCACTTCCTACAAGAAATACTGTAAATAGGCTGCTGGCAGCAAAGATAGTATTCAGTGTAAGTTGCATCTTATTTCACATCAGCTTTTGGGGATTTTTTCTGTTGGGTCTCTTTCACACTTGCAGTAACAATTCCAGCAGCATAGCTGCTCAAGTCTTTCTTTCCCCTGTATGGAAAACTTTAGGATGCTAGCTGCACTCGACAGCTGCCTTTGGGTTCCTCTTAATCTCCTTCTGGTCTCTTGAGACTACAACATTATGTTGTAAGTGGCTGCAGGATAGTACATGAGTAGAAACTAGTAATTAAAATACTTTTATTCTTTAAATGAATATTTTGCTATCAACAGATGCTTTGCCCTGACATACTAATGGACTTGTGCTCACTCCGATGGTGTGCAAGCCAGGGAGCAGTAAGATACTGCCCAGAGTGAATCAAGGCTCCTGTGAAGAGTTTCTAATGTTCATTATGCATTTTCACCTTCTCCTGTGAGGTCTACTGAGCCAGCATTAAAAACATGTTACCCCTTCCTTTTCTGTAGTAGTAGGTAACATTATGCATATGCTAAAGTGTGGTATAAACGTCAGCTGATTCTGTAAGGCAGTAGCATTCCCTCCATTTTATTGTTTGATGAAAAAGAAAGAAGTCTAAATTACTTGCCTGAAGCTACATGCTGTAACAGCGGCAGAGTTGAAACTAATCTGTATTTCTGCTGCCTTCTCCAATATTCTATGCTGTAGCTTACAGGCTGTTGCTACAAGGCATGGCATCTGCATTATAAGGGACTACTTTACATAGTTCCAACTTTCTTCAAAATTTTCCCCCTCCTCGGTTATGGTCTGGACTGTTAGATTAACGTTATAGTTTTAACATAATAAAAAAGGCATTTCAGTATGGATACTTCTGGGTTTTTTTAAGAGATGATCATAACTTGCAGCTGATAGAGACCAGTTGATACTGTGATGACTCAGCTGTGGGAGTATTACATAAAGTAGGTCAATTTTTAAATCTCATAGTCTGAAGCTAAAGAGAATCCACGTTGAAATTTATGTTTTGTTTATACACATTACTGTTATTTCCTGGTTTGAACGTAAGTGAAAGCTCTTAAGGAGGCGGGAAATGTTTTTGGGGGTTGATTTGGGGTTTGGTTTTGCTCGTTTTTATTGTATAGTGACTGAATTCAGTCAACTTGATGTAGGAGAAAGACCAGCTGCTTTCATTTCTAAAGTTTCCACTTTGCAGCAGTCAAGTGAAAGGAAGGCTTTAAAGGCAGTTTTAAAGTAGGGAAAGGAAAAGCAGAGACACGTTTATTATTTTTTATTACAAGCACCCAGCTTTTGTGTGATCTAGCAGATGTGGAATTTGCAGAGGAATACAAGCTTCTTCCCTACTTCGAAATCCAAATTTGCATTTAAAACATTCTGGTTTCTCCCCTTAGTCCTTTGCATGGCTTACTTCCCAACTATAAATGTAAACCAAGTGTAAATGATGCATTGTTTGCCTTAGTGGGCAGACAGTCTGAAAACAATAGTGCTGATGGATTTGACTGCCTCTGTGTAAGATTAACGGGACATTAAAATTCACTTCTATTAATGCAAATTTTAGTGTTGCCAAACCTGAACTTCCCTTAAGTGTTTCTTGGTGCTGATGGCCCTAAATGTCCCTGCCCCAGAGGCCAGAACTTCAGCTGACAGTTTTTAACCTGTTGTTAGGACTTGAGAGAAAAGGGTGAAATGTAGCTGGAGTTTAATGTCCAGTTGAATAATGGGACACGGTACACATAGACTTTTTATATTTAACCACCGTTTTTTATTTAAAGCATTTTTAAGTGGTAGGAGGCCACCAGGAAATTTAAAATCTGCAAATCGCTTGTAAAATTCAGATCTAGTGTGTGAGGATTACTTGGCACTGAAATTCAGATACAGGAAATAATATGATTGCCAAAATGTATTTGGTGTTCTCTTAGATCTTTGGTGGGTTGGTTGTTTTGCAGGCTTTTTACTTCTGGGAATATTGGATGCAATCCTTCTTGGTTTTTAACGGGCAGGTTTTATTTGGGAGCTCTTGGTTTTCATTTAGAGGGGTGAGTTTATTTCGGTTAGTCACAAAAACGTTTCCTCAATGAAGCAGTAGGTAGAAGGTTTAAAACCATTTGCTGTTTCACTTGCTCGGGTTTCACACTTTCCCTTGTGTAATGACATCCTGTTCTGAAGTTGTTCCTTCTGTAATGTGACAGAGGCCTGGTATTTCCAGTGTGGGCTGTGGGAAAGGAATAAACCCTTTAATTACAGCAGTGAGGTCTTGTTTGAAAATATGCTAGCTCTCCTCCCCTTTGCAAGTCCTGTCTTTTTGTCTGACTCTTCCCTGTGCAGATGAGGGATGTGAAGCTGTAAAACGCTGTTGTTCAAGTTGCTCTGCAAGGGTGGCCATGATGAGTGGCAAAGCTGAGCTGGGACCATTGCCGTGCGGAGCGCCGCGTCTCCAGGCTCCAGCTCGGGATCGTGGCTCCTTGCTCTGTGAGCAGACGGATGCTGGGAGTGCACCCCATCTGCTCCTGTGCCAAGTTTATTGGCTTAATTTATGCTTCTGCAGGAAGCCTTTCGGAGTGACCAGCCTGGCTGAGCACGGAAGCAGGGAAAGAGGCCTGGGTGGAAATCATCATTCCACTGGTACGCTTAGGGAAGATGTAAAGCTGCTTCATCATTTCTGCAGCAAATGTCTCATCCTGGACTGATGCGTCACAAACAATATCCCCTATTTTTATCTGAGGGACAAAACCCTCCTTTTATTCGGCTTAAAAATGGGTTTGTGGGATGAAAAATAGACACAGAAAACAAAATGAGAAAACTAAACTAAGGTCTCTGTATACTTTCTGCATCTTGCTCCTGTGGAGCTGGAGTAGTTTCTGGTCAGGTTCAGTTTAGTGCCTGTAGAATTGCTACAGGCAGAATTGGACATTTTGACACTGCTAAAATCAGTTCAGCAGAAATGTGATGATGCCCCCAGAAGAGCTCATAATTGCATCACTTGAGGGGCATGATTTAATCCTTTCTAAATGTCTCTCCTCTGTAATCTGCTTCGTCTTTTCTGCATGGCTTCTTGCCATCATTTCTGCCAGGTTCTTCCCTTGATTTGCCCTGCAAAAAATGCAGCCTTGGATCTGTGACTGGGAAGGAATGCAAATAATAGGAAGTTGAGAAACTGTGGCCTACTGCTGTACTCCAGAAGGGTTTGTGGTATTGAGTCCCTGGTACTCAGCTTTCAGTTCTTTAAGCTTGCCTTGCTGGTTTGACATCTTTTGGATGACGTCATAGTTGCAGATTAGCGTATTTTGGCACACACATACTATGATGACTGGCTAACGTTATTTACAGTGTTCAAAAATAAACCATGGGAGCTCATTCTGACATAATCTACTAATCTTAGTTTTGCACTTTGATACTGTGTTGTCTGAGCCAAGTTAGGATAACTATATATTGCAAGCAGTTCATTTTTAGCTTTGCTTGCAGATGAGTGTTGAGGCAGTGCATGCTTTTCAATAAAAAATGATGGGGGTGAATTTGGAGAAATTATCAGCTCTTTCAACTATATGCATATTCTGTGCCTATTTTTGAAACAGTTTTATGTGAGTGGGTAGAGATACAAGCTCCACAATATTTCTGGATTTGTTGTGTACTGGCATTTTGATGAGGTTATTTTTTCCTTCACTGTCCACAAGAACGGGATGGTCTTCTCTGCCCTTTCCCACATTTGTATGTTATAGAAAGGGCTTTCTTTTCTCTTTGAGGATTGTACTTTATTCTTGTTCTGGATTAAAAAAAAATGTATTACTGCTTTGGGTAAACTTTGATCTTGTGCTAGGCATCTTGCTAGTTATGCTGCATTTGGAGAGTCTAACCAAGAGGGTAAGCTTTTGAGGCTCCCAGATGGCAGGAATTCAGTTTGCCCTGGACCCTGACAACTCCATTCAAACAGCTAAATAACAATCTTCTAGCCATATTTTTGAATGGCCTGCATGTTTAAGAATTGCAGTGAGGAACCTCATGATGTAAAGCCTATGAATCAAGTCAATGGCAATGTACAAGTATTTTCTCAAGTTCCTACTATTGAAGTGGACAGAAACCATGAGTCTGGGACAAGTCTGTTCAGTCTCTCACTCTTTGAGATGCTTATCATTATTTTTTTTAGTTGTTATATTTAGCATATAGTTTCCTGTGCTGTTAGAAAACTGGGAGTCTTTATGTTCACAAAATACATAGCCTAGAAATTGCATGTAGATTTTTAAGGTGCTGCAGGCTACCACCTTCTGTTTATAGCTTTTTTTCTTTTTATAAGGTACCCATTAGACAGACTGAGGGTGACTTAGAGAACGGATATGTCTCCTTTTTTCTCACCTTTTTTATTTAATGGGTATTACTTTCAGCCACTTTGTCCTACAGTTCTTTTTGGTACATCAGAGTTGTAAGCAAAATCACTCAGCTGCAGCATGCATGTTAAAACCCTCAAAACTCAAATTTGCAACCTTGCACATGTGCCAGATGAATTAGCTTCTTAACTTGAGCTGAAAAAACCCTGAAAATCCAACTACTTTTATTTTGGTTTGAGCCCTAGAAAACTTGGTTCAGACTTTTGAGTTCACAAAACTCAAATCCAGGTGAAAAGAAGGCTTTCTGTTATTGTTTTTTAAGTTGACTGGTAACTTAGCTGATGTTGTATATGGTTCCTTTTAGGGTGGTGTTCCAGGTGACCCGCCTTAATTTGAGTGTATTTCACATATGGATGACCTAGGTGGACACCTGAGATGTGGTTTTCTGATTGATAGTCACTTTTTTACCCCCTCTTGAAGTGTGGTGATAATGATGATAATTTTCATGGCCTGCTGCTGCCTTGCAGACTGGTAAAACCTTTTCAAATTGAAGATTAAGGCACCTGTAGCAGAAAGACTGCCTGCTTGTTGCAATCTTGTTTGGGTATCATAGAGCTTTTAATAAATTATTAGAAATACTACTCCAGCTATCTTCTGCTTTACAGCCACAACTGAAAGGGACATTCTCTGGTCTCAGAAGGCCAATGTTGATTTTTTTGTTGTAGTTATTCGGCTTATAATGGGGACATAGTAATATCACTTTGTAAGACAAGCAACTTCGTGTTACTTAAAAGCTGGATTTTGGGCATGTTATAGTAACTGTAACTTGTGAATTATTTATAATTTGGAAGAAATAATGGTTATCCTAATGGCAAATAATTTTGAAGCAGCTTTTTTTTCCCCCCCAAATCTGTGATGCCTTGAACCAGTAAAAACAAAATAAGAAGTAGCTGTCAAGAGGAACTGTCCTGTCCCGTTCTACTCTCTTTTTCATAATCTATGGTTGAATGTCCTATGCTTTTTGCCTTCAGTAAAAGCATTTTGAATGTGGAGACTAGTGAGGTGCCTGATGCTGTGTTTCTGTGATTACTCTAAGCCTGCACTGCACTGGAAGAAGTGGTTCAGCCTTCCCTCTGGCTGCTTGTTCCCCATTTCTTCTGCAGGCTGACGTGTTCCAGGTGATAATTCCCATCTCAGACTGGGGACTTTGTTGGTAAAAACTGACAAAATGTGGTTGACTTTTAATGTGGATTCGTGTAATATTGCATTTTGTGATGTAGCTGGAAAAATACTTGGTCTTGGGAAAGTGTTACAGGGACAACCAGTGAAGTGGCAAGGGAGGGGTAGGATTGCGTCTGTTAGCAAGAGTGAGTTTAAATGGGCTGTGAAATTATGACTAAATAGGAGTCAAGATACATGTTTTATTTCATAGCAAGCAAAATTAGCTGTCCTTGTTCTGTTTTAAGGGTTGTTCGGATTTAGATTTTGCTGTACTGCCTTACTGCTGGAAGCATGGTGAATATTAAATACCATTGAAATGAAGTTAGGCCTCACAGGTGAAAATAAAGCTAAAGGTGCTTGTGCCCCGGTGATGGCAGTGCCATAATAATTTCCAAAGTGCTAAAATCAGTTCAAATAGAATTAAAAATGTACTACTGTTACATGTTATGCTTGCTTAGGTAGGATTTGAACAATTTTATACTTCAACAAGAGAAATAAAAAGAGGAAGAAAAGAAAATTCAGATAGCTGTGCTACTGGGGGCTAAGTTCCACTGCTAAATGCGGTAGAAGAACTGCTACTCTTTTTTACTTCAGCAACCACACACGCTCATCCCATATGCAGGAGCTCCACTGTGGAAGTGAAGCCAGTGTGCTGTTCTATTTTCTACATCTTAGGGTAAGGACCTGCTTACATAAGGGAATTCATCCAGAAATTTCCCATGGCTTTATTTGTTTTATTTTGTACCACTGAATAATAAGTTCAGATAGCTTCTCATGTTGAAACTACTCATGTCTATTGAATGTGCACATTAACTGAAGTGCTGATGTATTTTTGCCCTGGGTTCCCAAGTAGTGTGAGAAAGCCAAACCATGTCAAATCAAAAAGCTACAAAAACCAAGACTTTCTTTAATTATAGGAACAGCAGGATGTGGCATCACATGCTTTTATCTCACCATTGAAGCCAGCAGTGGTGACCCTATGAATCATTCCTTCATGGTATGGTGTTTTGGCCATATCAATACAGCCAAAGAGCTGCATGTGAAATGGGGTCACTGAAATTATGAGACTTAAAGAGTAGTTATGCCTAGGCTCTTTTTTCTTCCACCTTTTCATCTTTAAATAGTCTGGTTTCAGTGCAAGCCTGCAAGACTTTTTAGTGGCACAGTCACAGGAGCAGCGAGACACAAGGATCTCTTTGGCTTTGCTGTGGATTAAAAAGACATGGAATTGGCATGCTCAGTTTTGATCCAGCAAGGCACTGAAGCACATGCCTGTCTCAAATGTATGAATACTCTTACTGACGTCAATTTAAGTACTTGGAGCTTGTGAGTTAAGCACATGCCGAAGTGCTTTCCAGGGGCTTGAGATTTTGCCGTTCCTGTGTAAGAGTGTGTGCAAGTATTTGCAGGCAGGAATGTTAGTTTTCTAAAAGAGTGATAGCCATTTAATGGTTTTAATGGCTTTACTAAATGTAATGCTGCCTGGTTTTGTTTTTTTTTTCTGAAATGTTTCAGGGTTTTTTTTCTTTTTCAGGCTCTTAATATTTTATTTAAAGGTAATAACTGTTATTTTTCCTTCCTTACTCTTCATTATCGTGTGCATAGTGCTGGCATTTTTAGAGTTCGCTCTCCCCTCTGTTCTTGTCTTACTACTGCTGTGCTTTTCTCTCTCATTTCTGTGTATTTCTGACTGAGCTCCTCTGTTCTCTTTGTCCCTATCTAAAGAAATTAGCTCTTACAAAGTTACTGCCATTTCTTTGCAGGAAAGCAAAATGAACTAACGTTGCTGTATTATTTTCTTTTCCTGAAGGCCAGACAGGGAGATGAGGCAAGGTTCATGCAGCTCTTTTGGTGGGCCAGCTCCATAGGAAACACTTTGGAAAGGGGAGGGATTGTACTGCTGATACTTGCTTCTCAAGCCTGTGTGTAGAATTTGAGTGTTGTTTATAGAATATACTGGCTGTGTATTTGTTTTGCAACAAACTACTGTTAAATGTGCAAATACTGTAGGAGGAAAGTAGAACGTGGCCCTGCTCATTCCTTTTTACACTCCTGTTATGAACTTTTGGGAAATCAAATCCTGCTGATGTGAGCATTCAGGAAAAGCTAATTTCATATTTCATGTACATTAAAGGCTTTTATTTATGAGCCATTAATATTCATGCTCCTTCAGTCAAGAACAGCATTTAGTGACACAACTGACCAGTCATAAAAACCACCACATAGCTTCCATTATTGAAGGGGGCTCTGCAATCTTCATTTGAGTATGATCTTCGAAAATAACTAACGATGGTCAGATTTCTTCCAGCCTGGATGACAGACAGACCAGGTATAATGATTTCTGGATGCTGTTGCTTTGGAGAGCAGGAGTACAATTTTCAACAGAAGTATGCTCTGAAACGTATGATCTGTTAAAGTCTTTTGGGTACTATAATTTCTTGATCTTATATTAGTATTTAATTATCATACTTCTTGAGCTGGCTCCTGTGAAAGCTGCTTATCTATCATGGAAAAGAAGGAAATGTGTTTATCATGTAAGTAATTATGTGTGTCCCCATACCCCCCACCCCCCAGCATATTTTGTTATATACTTGTTGGTTCCTTTTCCTTTCTTGATGTAATTTTGTGCCTGTTACTCTTGCAGTCAGGGATGCAGTGAGATTAATTCCCTGTAGGCATTTTGGAAATTACTGGTTCTCTAACTTGGATGGAGGAAAGTGAGGGGGTAAACTATTATTTCCTTTTCTTTATGCTAGCTTTGCTCAGATCCTGCCAGTGGTGAGCCTGTCATTCTTTCCCCCTGCAGACTGCCCATCTCCTAAGGCATTATAACCAGGGCTGTGCTCGTGCCCGATGACTCGTCAGGCCATTCCTGCCAGGCTCTCCCCTGGCCCGGCTGGGTCCAGAAGCAGCATTCCTGCACACATGCCTGTCTGTACGTGTCCTGCTTTCCTCTCTGCAGTAGCATCGAGTTGACCACAGAGATTACTTGGCAAAGTGGTCAGAGATATTTTTTGCTTTTTGGAACATATTTTTCTGGATACGCCTTTGTTTCTTACTTTTTTTTTCCCCTCTCCTTTGTGTCCCTGTTCACCTTGCATAACCACAAGTAGGTGGTACTGACTGACTGAAGGACTGCCTGGTTATCAGCAGTTTCAGAATCTGTCTCCTTCACTTGAGGCCATTTCAGAGGTGCTTCAGATCTTTATCAGTTTATTGCTTGCACTCTATAAGCATGACTGCAGCTTCATCTGGCTTTTTTGGGAGCAGGAGTGTGTTCAGCTCTGCAGAGCTAACGTGCCCTCCAGCATGGTTTGTGAAACCAAGGTTAGTATAAAGTGAGAAAAATGACCGGGATATTTGTCCATGGTTGGAGTTCTGCTTATGTGGAGGATGGCTTGCCCTGAGTTCCTGGTTAGGTCCTCCCACTGTCCCTGTCTTTAGCCATCTTGGTGGTATTTTAGCTGCTTTTACTTGTGTGTTTTCCCTCAGCATTGTGTTGTGGTCATGTCTTCAGGTCAACTACAGCTTGTCTGATGGACGTGATAGGGTAGGAGGGAAATGCTTCTTCATCTTTTACAATGGAAGAATATATATGAGCACACTGTGCTGTTGCTTTGGAATAAGTCTGTGAAGGTGTCTAGGTGTCTGTTCAGTCATGCTTTTGAAGGTGTTCCGAAATAACTCCTAACCATCCTCTGGTTTATCACCATTCTTCTGTTCTCATGGAGCAGTATATCACATCTTGGCTGAAAGGTTATCCTTTCTTCTTAAAAGACTTCATGGTGTTGTACTGCTTCTTCCTTAATTTCATGCTCTCCAAATGCTCAGGTATTTTTTCCCCCACAAGAGAAGATCCAGTGTTTTAATCAGGAACCCACGTGTTACAGAGCTGAAGCAACACAGTGTAGCACTTCAGCTTTAAAGGTCACTCCTCTGTGGAAGAATGCCATTTATGAGAGTTTCAGCTGGTTTCCAAATTTCCAGTCCGTTGACTTTCTCAGTGATTAGATCATCTTCAATAAAAGCAAGGATCTGCAGGTGATCTAGGGGATATAATACATAGTTTAATCTCAACATATGTGAATAATGTTAAACCAGTGCATAAACTAGTCTAGTTAAGGAGAACAAAATAATAGGTGATCTCTTGAGGCAATCCTTTGAAACAAGAAATAATATCTTATAAATTTTTAAGTACATAAGAAGGAAGATTGAATAACTGTCATTATTTGAGACAAAGACTGTAAAAACAGTGCTAATACTGGCTGACTGATCTACGATTCAGCTGAGAAAGTAGGACAACATCTAGTAGGGGAAATCTCGGTTATAGTGGATTTCTTATCAGGGCTCCTAATCCTGTCACAGATAAGAGAATATAAAACTGTCAAAAACAGGGTTTTAAATCTGCATCTCTCAGGTTGCTGTAACTTGCATGGCTTTTTTTTTTTTTTCCCTTTTTGTAAATTGGTTTGATTGTTGATTCATGCAGGAAGTCCCTAGAGAGAAACCAAGAGAATTTCCATAATGACGTGGTCTTTAAGTTCTTGCAAGTGTTGTGCTCTCAGGGTTACCCATCTCAAAACTTTGTCTTCTTACATTGATGTATTCCATATTTGGTTCATGCCACAGCATGAGAAAGTTCTGTGGAGCAAAGTGTAATGCTATATAGCATCATTTCAGACATTTTTCCAGTGTCTGGCGTGTCTAATGCCTGTTGAAGTAAACTTGCATAGTTATCGTGTTGGCAAGGTTGGTAATCTCACAGCTCTTGCAGAAGATTCATGTGTCTGGCTCTTCCTGGACTAGGTTGTAGAGCTGCTTTATTGTCACTCCTGAAAAGTGGTTCTGCCCACGTTTTCTCAGTACAGTGAATCTCCTTGTTATTGTCAGTTTTTGACTTTCTGGTGTGGAAGACCAATGCAAATATTACCAGGGCTTAATAACAGCCTACCTTTGGATGAGTATTACTGTTGTGATAAAAATGATAGGAGGTTGGTTGCTCATTGATTTGTGCTTTTTGGCCATCTTCCAGGATGAAACTAACTTCATTACGCAAGAGTTTCAGAACACTGTGGAGTTGTTCATTTATTTCCTTTGACTGTTATCGAGCTGACAGCTTGCCTTTGGAGGGTCATATGTTCAAAAGCTGCCAATTGGATCTTGCTTCATTTTAGCCAAATGTGGCACAGAGTCTGAAGTGCATTTCATCCCTAATATCCCCCCCTACTCCTTTTTTTTTTTTAAACACCTTTTTTACCTTTTGCTCTCTGTTCCTTTTTCCTAAGTTCCTCCTGCTGAAAATAAAAATGATCTGGGAACAGAGGCAATGCCACAAATAAAAGGAATTAGGGTTTTTGTTGTTGCTGCCTGTAATTTTGGTTTCTCTTAATAAGACTTTAGTTTCTCTGGTTAGATAGTTCTGCGTTGTGGAGAAATGCATACGTTTCAAAAATGGTAAATGGAAGATATTTTTCATCTTGCTTATTTTGCTAACCATACTCTTACCTCTAAGTTGGCTGCTTATTTCCAGATTGCTCCCTGTGACTTCGTTTTCCTCCCCCTGTTTCATCAGTGCTCTCTTCTCTCCTTGGTAAACCTGTATGAAGTTGGCACTGGGGAGTCTATGCACTCAGCTGAGTTATCCTCTAGAATGAAGGAGAAGTGAAGGGGAAGGCAACCCTGTATAATATCTGCCTATGTACTACTTGAAATCAGAGAGTGTATTTCTGTTGTAGGATCCAGAGAAATGGTTTTCTCAGACTGTGTGATTGTGAGTACAGCGTAACATTTTTTCATGTCAGTAGGGTAGCACCTTGAATTCTAAGTGTTTCATACAACTCAACTTCATTTTTTTTAATGTCTCGATGCATACCTGAAAAACAGATGTTGTTGTGGTTCAGTCTCATCTTAATAACTAGGTAAGATGAGTTGAATAGTCTATTTTATGAATTAGGCAACTTTTATTTTGATTTTTTGGCCTCTTAAATACAATATTAAATGCAATGGAAGAATAGAGTTTCAGTTTTGAGCAAATGTATTCTGTCTGTGAAAAATTTTTCAGTTAATTTCTTTGATATTTTTTTTCCCAAGTAATTCTTGACTCCTTTTTTCAGTACATATTTACGTCCTTGTAAAGTGGAAAAATGCTACCTAAGTATTACTATGCAGTGTATTAAGCTGCTTGCTTTAGTCTTGAAAGAAACTCTTAAGATTTCTGTTAGATGAAAGCATGCGTATGTCCATTTCCTCTAAGATTTTGTCTCAAATTCTTTCTCATTTCAAGGCTCGTAATTTTGATAGTTATTTTAAATTCATACATGTGTTTATACATTTATTTTATAAAAGTTTGTCCTATATTTTATACTTTAATGTGGATTATTTCTTAATTTTGCCTTGTTTCCTGCTTAAGTGGTGTTCTGTAATTACCTGATTCACTCTGGTTGTGTGTAAATGAAACTATGAAATTTGTTGTCAATTAGCAATCAATGTGGTATCCATATTTTTAAATGTTATAAATTGCCTATTAAAGCTAATTTTCCAGGGCATCTCTATCTCCGTTCTTAATGTAATGCAGAATATTTTACAATAATGCCTAGGTTAACAATGATAGTCTTGCTGTATTGTGCAAAAAAGGCTTCTGTGCAGACCCAGCTGGGTTTCAGGCTTAATTCATTGCTCTATGGTGGGATCACCACAGCTGCTGTGGGGCCTTTACAAATGCAAAAAAGCTGTCAGTGTTTGTTTCATCAGATGCATAAATGATGAGGCCAAGTTGAGGAATCCATTCCAGCGCGCGCGGTGTGCATGCTGGAGGCATTATTGTTTATAGAATTAGTGTTTTAATGCTTTAAAATACATGGTGCGTGTTTTACCTTAGAGCAAAATATTTTAGGAGTAAGATGGTTTGAGGATTCTCTGCAATTTAGTCCCCGCTTCTAACAGCGTTTGCCCTGACTTGTGTAAATGCGCATCTGAATTACTGCACCGTACCTGCCTTGGTCACAAGTAATTCAGTTCTCCTGTCATGTGCATCTTTTTTGCTAGTACTTTGATTGTGGTAAGGAGTCACAATTAAATAACTGCACAGCTTTAATGCAGATTTTTGCCCCCCCTTAGCTGTCAGCCGCAGGAGTTGTGCTGTCTCCTATGGTCACCAGAAGTCAGAGTACTTCTTTTGGCTGTCAAGGCTTGAGCGAGGTTCCTTCCAGCCAATTAGCAAGTAACGATGATTGGTTTCAGAGAGGGCTGCTTAAGAATGCAAAGCATGTCTGTGTGCTGGGGCCGAGCACACAGATCCTCTACCAATTCTCCTTTCCTTTCCTTTGCTTGCGGCTCCAGGAATGTAACATGAAGTAGGGCTTTTACTTACGTGACGCCAGACTGGCTTTTGGGAGGCAAGGGTGACGGGGTTCGGGTCTTAAATTGTTTTTCTGTGGGAGCGCTCATGTGATCATTCAGTCTTTGTTGCATTCTGTTGGCTGCGTGCGTGAGGTTTCATTGGGGCACGCCACCCTTCCCATATCATGTAACTCCACCGATAATAGGCGTTGCAGGAATTTTAACTAACGCGCCGTTTAAGCCCTTGTCGCTATGATTTTATTAAATGTGCTTGCAGCGTGGAATTTTGCTAATGCTGTAGAGTGATCTCTTATGCAAATTGAATGTAAGAACGGGCTAGTGGGGATTTGTTGTCTGTATGTTGGAGACCTATCTTGAGCGTTTGGAAATGAAATGAGCTAAATAGTGCCCATGCAGGCTGCTGCTGAAATGTTCAGGCAGCCTTTGCTTTCCTGGTTGGAGGTGCAATATTGTCACCCCAGAGGCCAAGTTTGGTTTGTAGGGAGGGTGGTGCTGGAAGCATGCTTGCTGCTGGTACATGCTGGCACAGTCATATACAAATTAGGTTATGAGATTTATTCTGGCTGGTTGACATGGTGAGTCAGAGCTGTGTTCTTGCTTAAGCTCTTCTGCCATAATGCAGGTAGATTCCTCTGCTGGAGCAAATGATGTTTAGTTCAGTGCACGACTGGTGGTATCCATGTTTGTTGGCTAACTTGCTGGCCTGTGGCTAAAGCAGCACTTCTCGGGGTGTGACGTGTGACAAGGGTACTCTTGAGTCCTGCTGGGTGAAGTGGGAAGGCAGGGAGTTCGGCTTCTTTTCCAGATTTGCTGCTTTACTGAGGCACATGAGTTGCTGTAACCCCAGCAGACGTGAGAGAAAGAGTCGCCTCCTCCCCGCGCTCGTTGCTGCTCTGGTGGGCTCTATTATCTCTCGGCTCAGGCTCAAAAGGTGACCAGCCTTCTCATGCTGTTCTGGGGAGCAGGTTGCTTGCCGCTTTCCCTGTCAGCACTTTGTAGCTAGAAAAGCAGGAGCAGCCAAAAGAAATCCCTACCTGGCAACCAGTGCCCTGCGTCCCTCCCTTCCCTGCACTTCATTTACAGCCACTGTAAGCGGTGCCATTTCTTTCCCTTGGAGTCTCTGTTTTATCATTTGCTGCTGGCTGAAGGACTGGCAGTGGCATGGGAGGGCTGCCCTGGGCGGGGCTGAGCTGGGATGTAGCAGCAGCAGGTGCTATCAGGACTGGAAGGAGCTGTGCTCAGTCCCTATGACCCACAGACCAAGGGAAGGAAAGGCAGTGGGCTTTGAGTGCAGCTAAAGGATCCTCAGCATAGTGCTTTCTCTCAACAGTGGTGGAAATGCACTAAATGTTTTTTAAGGAGCCCATTTTAGGCAAAAGCAAAACTTCCTTGAAAAAGTCAGTCCTTTTTTTCAATGTGTAGGCCCTTAGGCCTTGCTTGCCCTCATGGTGCGGTACTTTGACTGTGAAATGTGGATAGAAATACAGTAAGCACATCATGGGGCATTTGTATTTTGGGGACATGGTGCATGTAGGAGCAGCCTTTGGTGATGCCTGCACAGGAAAGGCTGAGCTGGGAAGCTGCTGGTTTTGGTGTAGGTATGGTGTGGTGGATGGGCAGCTACTTTTATCCCCCAGCAGTGGAAATGTGCTTTTGTGGGAGACAGGGAGTCTTCTCAGGCAGAAAAGGGTGTTGCAGCGCCAGGAGGTGAGGTTTGTACCCATGATGGGGCTGCTCCCATGCCCCATCCCTGCACTGAGCAGACCAGAGCTGTCAAGCAGGGATGTGAAATCTGTGCTGTGGGTGACCCTCGTAAGAGGCCAGATTCTGTCCTGAATGCTGCAAGGACTCTGGAAGGAGACTGGAGTCCTGCAAATTTGTCTTCTAAGGTCTTCCTCCCATTTTCCTCTGACTCTCTGGTGTTCTATAGGTCATGTGGCAGAAAGAAGGGAATTATGATTAAATTCAAAAGGAGGAAGGAGCAGAAAGGGAATGTGACTTTCTCCCCTTTTCTCAGGGCAGGCTTGTTATCGGCCTGCACTGCTAGTTCCAGGAGCAGCTGCTGCTGCATCCCTGTCCACCACAGCATCCTTGCTCTGAGTCCCCTTCCACCCTTGAGTTCAAGCTTAGAGAATAAAACTGCTTCATGGGAATATTCTAAAAGTTAAGCCAAATTATGTACAGTATAATTTTTCTTTCCTTTTTTTCACTTTTTTTAAGAACAGGCATTGTTGTAGAACCAAGGCTTTAGGAAAACGCAAATTTTGAGCCAAATCATCTTTGTGGTTTCCTGTTGCCCTTTGGGTTGCTGGTAACATGCCAAGTCATGTTGGTAAAGAAAATGCTTTAGTAGTTACATAAAAACTTGGATGCATTTAGCTGTCCTGAAACATGCAGTAGTAATGTTTTAGGTGTAATAAGCGTTTTTATTATTCTTATTAAGTTTGCTCCCCCTACTCTTATGTGTTAAGCCACTAATGAGGAAGTAATGGAAACTGGGATTCTAGGTTTTTATTTTGACTCATAAATGCATTGGCTTTGGAAATAGTCTTGCAGTGCTAATGGGAATGTTGGCTCTGCCAGTGTCAGGAATGTATTTCATGATAGGAGGCTGTGTTAAGCAATTGTCTCCTTGCTGGTGAATTGCTCTTGATGAAGATTCAGAAGAGCTTATTTTAATTAGGCTTTGTTGGAAAACATGGCTCACTTTACTAACAGAGGTAGGTGCTACTTGCCCGTGGACTTTTCATAGTGTAAATGTAAAATTCCAGGATGCTTGATTTTTAGGCATGATTCTTCTATACTGTTTGTATAAGAAAGAGACAGTTGTTCAGTAAGAACATCGTATTTTGTATTAGGAAATGAAAAAAGCTCAAGGAGCACATGGTTAAAAGCGGTATTTCAGAACGTTCCGCTGGCAGTTGGATTTTGGATGAGGAACGTGGAGGTCATGTGCTGTTGCTAACAAAGCACCGAGGCTTTGGGGGCAGCACACTTGCCTTGGGAAAGCGGTGGTGAGCGCTGGAAAGCCTGACACGCGCTCTCTGAGGAGACACCGCTTCTCTCTCGCTTGATACCCAGCGTCTGTGGCGTGCTGAGCTCTTCCTGTGGCGATTGTGAGGCAGGGAGAGCTGCTTGGGCCCTGCTTTCGTGCTTCGCTTGGCACGAGGCACGTTAATATGTGGCCGCCCCGTCTGCTTTCCTTTTAAATAGCTTAGCTGTCCTTCAAGGCTGAGGGAAGTGCAAGACAAACTCTGAAAATATTTCAGATGCTTTAATTAAAAGTGGTGGAAGCGGAGAATTAGAGCTGCTTCTGTGTTAGGATGGCTTATTCAAACATGCAGCTTAACCAGTTAGACTGCAAGGTGGAAAATGCTAGGGATTGTGTATCTGAATTAAGCAATTTTAATTTGGTCTTTCATCTCTGTCATTACCGAGGGATATCCTGCAGGCTGGTTTAATGAACTCAATCTAGAGGTGTGTAGAGGCACATCTCTTTGCTTGACAGCAGCAAGATGGCATGCTATGACTGGCAGACATATCTTCAGCTTGTGTAATTGTCTGCTCTTGTCATATGATGACAAATGGAGCGATGATCATATTAAACAACAAAAAAGTTCAAAGTAACACGAAGGCTCTGAATAAACTCTTGGAATCAAAGAGATTCTCACATGACAGCATGTCAGCATGGGTATTTTTAGCCTGAATTAATGCAGCTATAGGAAACTCCCCTCCCCCAGAGAAGTATTATGATGTGAAGTTAAATGTCAGTCAGAATTTTTAGGTTAAATTCTCCACTTCCTACAGGTGTGGGTGCTTGTCTTGTTAGTGCTCAGTCTGTGTTGCACACACAGGCAAGGAGAAAAGTGTCTCAGGTCAGAAGTTTAAAAAAATAAATAAAGTAGTAACTAGACTTTTTCTGTAGACTGACAAAGCTGAGGTTTTTTGAATGAACGTCTTCCAAATCCAGATGCTATAAGGATGAGATCATGCAGAAAAAATTCATCAGGAACTGAGCATAGTTAGGAGTTCTGGCAATTATGTTAGAGGGTAATATAAATTCCCTTCTTTCCCTTTTATTTATCCAGATTTTCATCCCGTCCGGGGTGAAAGCTAATGCACTTCTGTGCATTATGGTATGAGGTTTTAGGTTTTGCAGAAGAAACAAAACTTTATCTTTCTGATAAAGTCTGAAGTCAGGTATCATTTTTCCTTTTGTGAATGAGAGGATTCTACAGAAGAGAAGTGCCATTTTGAAAAATCAGGGAAGTTGATTTAAACCAAAATGCAGTATTAGAGCATTAGGAAACAGGACCTGAGGGGACAGAAGCTTCTCTCTGTGGTCCCTTCCCCCCTACTTTTCCCATTAGAACTGGGACTGAATGTACTTAACTGCAGTGGAAAATGAGTGATACAGATTTTCAATTTTTTTCAATTCATGGTGCTTATAGTTTTTCACTTTGGTTGGTATCTTTGTCACAGTTTTAATTAAGATTTCCTTTTTTTTTATTTCCTTCCCCCTAATCTTTTTTTCTTCTGATAGGGAAAAAACCATTTTCAGCATTTAAAAAAACACATATGCTCCCACACGTGGCCAGCACTTTCTCCTCTGAATGCTTTATTTATAAATATCATCGAAAATTGCTTTACTCCTGGATTGCCATCCTTGTGTGGTATCCCAGCCCTATAAGCACATTTTAAATGCTGTTTTCCAAAAAGGCTTTTTTAGCAGCTGCCCTGGAGCTAGGTTTTGTTCCCAGGGTGGATGTGGGGAAGTACAGAGTGCCCGGCCCAGAATTCAGCATTACTCATGTCAGAAGGGGTCTAAAATACATCCTTTTTCCTTATGTGTAAAAGCCTTTTTCACCTGTCAGTTGAATCAGTAAAGTATCAGGAAAATGCTTTGTCTTTGTAATATCTGAAATATCCTTAGTTTATTTTTGAATTTAAATTTTTTTTCCATGGTGGTCCTGTTGTTGTTTAATTGTAATGAGAATAGAGCTTTTGTAGGCCTCAATTCTCAATTTCATCTAGACAGTAATCTTAGTCAAAAGAGTGCTTATGTAAAAACAACCCAGTAGAACTCAACAGTTAAACCTTATGTGGAATATGTCATTTAACGAAATCTCAGTGTGTCAAGTCTATTAACTGCATTGACAGAGCTGATTTTTATTAACTGTAATGTTCTTAACATCATGCAACTTCCACCTCCTGCAGAAACTACATGTAGCTACTGCTTTGGTACATGTATGAGTAAGGGCATATCTATATCAAGAAAATGTGCAATGTTAGAAAGCCCAGGTATGATTCTGTTCCTAGTTTTGGATGCATTTCCTTTTCCATTAATTAAAATGTGCCAGTAGAGTATTTTCCATACATATGAGACAGAAAGGAGTAGTATTCTTTTTTGACTAGTAATCATTCAAGCATTGAATAAAAATGGATCTTGGAGTTGTCGCAGGAAAACCAGTTGTATTTGCAGTCTGCAGAGCTGCAGAAAAATAATTTTACTGGTTTTGTACTGGAATGTTTAAATATAAGGAGCTGTGGAGAGCTGTCAAACATGGACCTCCACACTGCTGCCAACGCTTCCTTCTGAGTATAAACATACCTTAGAAGATGTACTGTCTTAACCCTATTCTCCTCCTAGTAGAGATTAAAATTCAGGAGTAGAGTTGATGTAGCTTAAAAAGGGAATAAAGCTAATTGGGCCTATTTGCTTGTTTTATGGCTTGAAAAATAGGCAGTAGATTAATCAGAGGTGCGATTCAACATCTGGACTGTTCATGCAAAGATGACAGGGAAGATGGAGATAGATTGTAGAGGGCTTTAAAGTGTGAAACAGCAGAAAAAAAAGGGAATTAGTTGAGAAATGCAAAGATAGGAGTGACCGAGCCAACAGAGTAGTTATAAAAATGATTTCTGTGAAGTATTCTGATGGGATTCATCACTGCGGAGTAAAAGAATATTGCAGTAATGGGGAAAGAAAAGAGTGAGAGTCTTTCACAAAGCGTTTTGGCACCGAGGAAGATTTGTGTCTCTGTGACATTTTGCAGGAAGAATTGGCAAGATTTGTCCCTGATACGAGCACTAGTGCCTGCAGAGGGGTGTGAAACACTTGATAGCCATATTGTACTTTGAGTGACGGTTAGTCAGGCAGCAAGTTGCAGCCTTTTACAAAACTATTCATGCAGTTGTGTGCAGGAAGGTGGGGGCTGGTTCTGTTATGAGTCTCTCCAACAGTAAGGGGAAGAGATTGTCAACTCTTGAAACATCTGTCTTGAAGATTTTGACTATGAAAAGTAAATGTTTGGAAGTGAAACAGACAGCATCTTTAGGAACACTAGAAAATAGCATGTTTATTGTGGTAAACAGACTCACATCTCAGTGACCATTTTCATGTTGGTTTTAATCTGAGATTCCTTTATATGCAAACTGGTGGCTTACATGTGGTGGGTGCTGTTGTTGACTGGCTTGCCAGCATGCAGTGAAATGCTTGATTAGCACCAGTCATCAGGAGCTTCTGTAATTGCCATGGGTCGAGTAAGATGATTACTTAGCATCTTTAGGTTGAACAGAATAAATCTGGGCTTAGCTGTGCTGGAAAGGATGCATCTTCTCTGATCAGCATCTCCTTTTCCCTATTTCTGTTACTGCTAGAGTGTGTGTGAGTGGATCTTGCTGATCCTGAAGCCATCTCTATGGAGCAGGGAGATGTCAATATTTGGCGGGTAATCCATTCTGTAGGCAGCTTTGTTGAATCAGAATCCGGTGTGAAGTGGCAGGATTAGTCCTTGCTGTAGCCTGCAGTGGAGAGGTCGAGTACCTGAGGATGTAAGCAGTACTGCCCAAATGCCTCTGCTACCTACATCAGTGTCATTTATAGAATTTTGAACTGTATGCTAAGGAAGAATAAAGTGAATGTAAATGTATTATTGCTCTTATTATAACGCTTCAGTAGGATAAAAAGAGAGAGAAAAACTTCAATAGCTCTGATGATAGCCTGCCAGAATAAATGTTGGCTCAGAAGCAACTGTGGTATTGTAGCTTTTTTCTCAATCTATTTGAGTTAAATGAGAGCGGGGCCAAGCTGAGAAATTAGTTTCTAAGTAGTGCTGGCTCTGCTGCTTCCAGGGGGCTCCAGATCTGCCATTTCTCTGTCCTTTCCATTCCTCCCCTGGTCTTAGCAGAGCTGAGTGGGTCAGGTCAGGGCTCAGCAGCAGCAGCAGGGTTTATGCTGTGCATGACACTGAAGGGAATAAGTGGTATCTGAGCAGATGTGATTTCACATTTAAATGTGAAGCTTACTAGTAGCGTGGTAAAATAATTTTAATTTTAAAAATATATGATGTGAAGAATGCAGGTTGGCATGAGTGTCTGAGCGGTTGGTATCTGACTCTGGCTTTCCTTCTGAGTTCATGGTCACAAGTTCAGCTTACATCTGGTCCTACAGCTCAGACTTTTCTGCTTTTTGGCCTGTATGAATAGAGGAGTTGTTTATAGGCAGCTTCTGAAATACATGGGGAAAAGACCATTTTTAGAATTCTAAATTTGAAACACATACAGATGTGACTTAAAATCTTAGCTATTTAGTCTCTTGGAATTGGAGGGAGAGAAACATCTGTAATAAAGGCAAAAGACTGACGTCAGAGTGTGAAAAGATTTTCTCACTGCTTGTGGCTGTGGTGATGGCTCTGCCCGCTCTGGGCTGGAAGTTTGCTGTTGCTTTTCAGTTCCTTTAAACTGCCAAGGAAGTCTGGGCTAGTCTTAAAAAATGCTTAGTGCTTATTTTCCTATGTCATGGGTATTAAGTAGGGAGGGTATAGTTGGATGGCGAAACTTTCCTCAGGAGACTGTCAAATATGAATGTAAAGGTGAGACTGTTTGGTTTTGGGTTAAATATTGTGATTATCCTAGCAAATACTCTGGTTGCCTCTATTCATTTGTACTTAGCAACCGAAAGACACCTTGGAAATCAACCAGTTACAAACCCAAGCATCTGATTAGAAACAAACAAAACACTGTAGTAGGCCGTTTAAGGGCAGACCCATAGATGTTGCACTGGGCTTGACCCAGTCCTGGCTAGAAATGAAATGCTAACAGAAATTCCAAAAATGCCTTTGATCTTGCATCCATATTTTAAAATGATGGCTGGCATTTCCTAATGTGTAAGAATAGGAAAGCTGCAAGAACCACAGGTGTTGTACTCCTGCTCCATAGTAGTTTTGGTGCACCTTTCTATCTTAATCCCACTCAAACTTCTGTTAATTGGGAAGGTGAGATCTTCATCTGATAGAAACTGGCAACTGAATTTTACTGGATCTCTGCTGAGAACTTTCCTCCTCACTGGATTCTTGGCTCTTTGTTCCCTATACCAGCTTATATACCCTATGCTGCAACATAGTTTTGGAGTGGAGGGAGGAGAAGAATAAGAATGGAAGGGGCAGCATGTGCATTTAAAAATACCACTTATATTGTGGGATATTTAAGTTGAAAGATACTAAGTAAATATAGAGAATTAGATAATTTACCTTAGCATCAAAGAATGTTGCTGTTTAAGATTTAGTTGTAGCAGAGAGGATTTGTTTGGGCTCTGCTGTTGTGGTATTTATTTATATATGCTCCTTCCTAATAAAATGTGTCAGTACCATTGTATGTTGGTTTGGTTTCCTGCCTCTCTCTTTCTCTTTACAGTGTTCTAGTTGGAGACAGGATTACAGTCTTGGGAACCTCTGTTTCGCACATGTCTGTGCACTGCTCACGAAGAAGCAATCACTGTAACTCATAAATATGTGCACTCATCCTCCAAAGACATATAAAACATATTTGAGCTATAAGGCTATACAAACACGGAGCAATGCTGATGACGACATGCAAACCACAAGGGGGAAGCTTGAGTGGCTCAATCTTTTTAGAACCTGGAAATGTTTGCATAGCCTTGTTGCTCGGCTGCGTTTCTTCCTTCATAGATAGATGGGTAGGTGGGTATCAAAGACTTGAGTGAAAGGCTTTCTTCAGTTGTGTGATATGTTAAATCCTATCCTGTTGTCCAGCTTTTTAGTCTGAAGTCTGGTTTTCTAGTTTCCTTCCCTTTGCTTCTTACAGCTGCAAAAAAACCCCAGGTGTAATAACCCGAGGACCAGAACTCAGAATCTGATTCTTGATCTGCAGCAGTTCTTCTGTTGGACAGTGTGTCAGAGGAGCCTGGAAGAGATGCCTCTGTGTTATATGGTCCAGGTCGCATGCAACTTCATAATCAGTGCATTCCTGCCCCAGAAGCAGTTTCAGGGAATATTGGATCATGTGAGGAGTGAAGCTGGACATGATTATAGCCAGAAAATTATTGCTGTGCTGTAAGGAAGACACTGAATGAGTGGCTTTAAAAAAAAAAAAAAAAAGTGTTTTCTTTCCTTTTATGTGAGTTACTTTCTCAGATTTGCTAAAAAAAAGTAGAAGAGAAGTTGTTCTAGTGTCTTTTATACTTTTTATTTCTATTTTGCATGTTAAAACAATTCAATAATGCTTCAACTACAAGCAACTTTTTTTTTTTTTTCCTTTTCTATTTCTTTCTTTCTCCCCCTACCCTAACCCATGACTGCAGCAGAAATTGCACTTTGAAGTGTTACTTTCCCTACCTGGTGATTCTGGTCTTCTGGTGGTAATGGAAAAATTGGTTTTTCATAGCCTTGACGTCATACAAGTCCAGTACAGCAGGAAATATCACTTTAAAATTTTATAAATTTGATATTGTGCATATTAAGGCTGAGGGGTGTGGTGAGGCCGAGGACTAGCCTGTTTTTTGGACAAAATATGGGTCGTTGAGGCAGAATGTGATTTTACTGTGTTGTTTCAACAACCTGTCAGAAATGACATATATGTAGGTGCTAGCATGTTATCAATTAATGTATGATTAAGTAGAAGATTTGAGAGCATATGTTCTATTATGTGTGATTTCCTGTGGTAAGGATGCCAAAATTCATGTTGCTTACAACAGCCAGATGGAGTTAAGGTTAGTCCTGACTCTGTCTAAGGTATGAGCCTCTGTCTCAGAAAAATAAGAACTGTGGATATTTCCAGACAGCCACTGGTGCCTGCCTCTGCAATGGGTAGAAAGAGAGGCTTTAAAAAAAATTCCACCATGTGCTGTGCAATGAGGCATGGCAAGTGTCATGGGTTGGCAAAAATTGTTTACTTGGTTTTGTGACATGTAAAGGCAGGTTGATTTTGTTTTCTGTGAGTTTGGAACAGCATTTGATCTGTTTGTCCTTTCTGAGTCTTGCAGGAAAGTGTGAGTGCGTCTTTAATTTCCCCTGAGTGACTGCCAGAAATTACTTGTGTAGCACTCCAGCACTAGAGCTGCCCCTCTAACCCACTTCCTTGCTCTGCCAGGCTGTAGTGAGTGTTGTCTGTCTCGGCTTTCCAAAGGAGATGCAGTGGCAGGGATGAACCTGAACCACAGTTCACTTCACCTCTTAGTGACCACAGGGCTTCCTGTGTGATGGGCTGGACCTAACTGGGCTGGGCTGTCAGCTGTGGTGTTTCACTTATGATGCTATTTCATAGAGTATTTATTGTGTTGTTCTGTCTCACCTCGTGTTTACAAACAGAGATGAGGCATTGCTTACATGCTTCACTTGACAGACCTGTTGAATGTCTTAAAATTGATTGCAGATTCCTTTGGAAGTGGTTTTGCTTTCGACCATGTGCATCATGAGCTGGTATGGGGTAAAGACAGCTCATTAATTTTTTGCTGAGTATGTTGTGTGACTTTTTATTTCTGTAAGTGTTGAAAGGGAGAGCAGAGACAAAATAGCACAAAAAATTGCCAGAACTAGTCAACTGTTGTTGTGAGAAAAGTTATATTGACATTAGCTGTGTGCATTTAACTCTTTTGATTGACTTTCTATGGATGAAATTGAGCATTATTGGGACATTACTTTCTGTGAGACCTGTACCTTAACAAAACCTTTCCTATTGCCACCTAGCACTGCTGAGTACCTGCTCCTCACTGGCAGAGCACTGAGTTCCATCCCTGCCAGGCTTGTACCTAAAGATCTCAGAGCATGGCAGTTCACGCTGCATTTCCAAAATCAGGTTTGGGTAAAAAAAGCCATGTCACAATGGCTTTGCTAACACCTTACTTAAATTTAAAGACAAAAATATGCTTTATTGTAACACCTGGATTTGAAAAAAAATTATTTTACGTTTTTCATTTACGTTTTGTTTCTCCCTATACTGTGAAGCGTGGACTAAGTTTGGGTGCAAGACTGTGATGGGGAAAATTTTGCTTGGTGTCACATCCTGTAAATTCAGTCTAGAGCGTTTCTTAAGCAAATAATGGGTAGATTAACCAGCTAAAACTTTTATGTGCTTTTGAACTGAGGCCTGTTGATCTTAAAATACAAAGAATTAATTCCGCTGTCTCTAAAAAGAAGTACAACATTTGCTCTCCATTCCAACTTGGCAGCTAAATGAAGGTGGTGCAGTCAAAAGGAAGTGGCTACAAATAGATGAAGCATATTGGTTGTGAATCTGCCAAAGGTGGCCAGCTGTATTGCTATTTTCAGCTAATTCTCCGCACTTAATCAGAGTTTTTGCTTAAATTAAAGACTAGAGGTATATTTAGTGATCATTAGGCCCTCCTCTGTAGAAGAGCTTGTTCCATGGTTTAATAATGGGGATGACAGAGAAACAGAAGGTAGCCAGCTAACCATTATTGTCTCTTTTTCTATGCTAAAATTTATCAGGCCTCTGTGATCCTTAGAGGTTTTAATTTATATTTTGATGTAAATGCCACTTTTGGTAGAGCCACATCATTCAGATTCTTGACTTTTTCACTTTGGTGGGATGATTTTGTAAAGAGTGAGCCACAGAGAGCATTGTACAAAAGCCTCTGTGAAAACTCCTGCTACCACATGAGCTAAATTGAGGTAAAATATCCTGTAAGTAAACCTTTCAGTCTCTGTTTTCCAACTCTCTCTGGATTGAAAGGTGCCTCAGGTCAAAAGGCTGCTGGTCATGCTCCTGGTTTCTCAAGTTTTTGGAAATATATTTTGCGAAACTGTTACTGAGGGGAAAAAATAAAATGGAAACCAAATATACAGGTTTCTCATCTATATATGCAATACTTTCAAGTTTCTCAGAGACTTAAAGGTATTAAAAATGCAAGCAAAAAGTGGTGGATTTGGTTTTATAAGGGCTACTAGGAAAGTGTACATAGAGTATTTACATATTAAAAAATTTTAAGTCATTAAAAAAATTATTGGATATAGTCCGTAGGCATTCCTACAGTAATTCCTGTCTCTTTTTGTTTTTCCCTCTTGTTTCATGCCTTTATCCTCGTCTTGAATTCCCTGAAGGGATACTTTTCCACTGTCCTGAGTCTGGAATGTACCTTGTAGGTTTTGAGCCCTACCGACTTTTGGGTGTTGTCAGACACAGCAGGGCACCTTGAAATGCTCTGAAAAAGATTACTCTTATGTCACAAGCTAGCAAATTCCTTTTAACTGTGAGCAAGGCAGCAACCACAGCATGTTGGCATCAGTGAGGGTGGTTTGTGGCGCCCTAACCTGGCAGAATGGGCTAACACCTTTTTGGCAATGCCTTTGCATCGGTCCTGCTGCTCTCCAGTGGAGGGGCTCTCCTTAGCATTGGGTCTGCTTTTGACTTCATTCCTGCAAGGGCAAGTAAAAAAAGGAAACTACCTCCCCCGTGCAGCAGCACAATAAATATCCTGGAAGGTCTCAGTCCATAAACCCTGTTATAATACTGCAATTTACGATTATGTTGTTATTTGTCAAGAATACCACGAACAAATCTTTTGTAAAGGAATACAGGGCACTAAATAGGGAAACTCAAAGGCGCCGATGCATTTCAGAAGGAATTTTTTAGGAGGTCCGTATTGATCGCCTTGCACCAGAAGTTGAAATGGGTGATCTGTGGTGTGCTGGAAGCGTGACTGAGAGCGTTTGCGCTCTGCTGATTGATTCTGCAGAGCTGCAGGTTTGGTTAGCATGGCCTTAGCCCTGCTACAAGCTGTTGTGGTGTGCTGCCTTCTTAGTAAGAAGTCTGTAGTCCTCAAGATTGTTCCCTGGGCACAGTGGGGCTGGAGAGATGGCCCATGTGTTGGGGCAGGACTGTGGGAATTGTTTGACCTGTGAGTGTTTGTGCATTGACGCCCAGTGAGACTGCCGTTTGCTAAACTAACACACATCTCTCACCCACATTTTCGATTATGGATAACATCCCTTTAGGAAATACAGGCTTTTGACAGCCCTGCCAAGAGAAGGAATGTTGTTGGGGTGGCACTGGGTAAACCTTTGCAGAACAGATGTGCTGAACTACTTAAAATCAGTGAATAAAGTGCATGTATATTCGTTTTAACTTCTGATGTTATGTATCATACTAGAATTGAGTGTTAGACAGTTTGGCATTCTCTAATTGTTGATTAGCAAAGTCTTCTCCTCCTACCAAAAAATGTTTACAGTTGGATCGGCCTCTGTTTATTTGTTTGCTTTGCTTTTGATCTTGAAAGACAAAATAGCTGTTTGCACACAGCAGAATAGTTGGATGCGGTTTCTTGAAACGTGTGCTTAGAGGGTGGTGTATCTGTCTCCCTGAAGTATTTCCTGAGGTTAAGGCATACTGATAGCAAAACTGCTCTTGACCTGGGCAAGGCAGAGTCTGTGGACAAACTTGTGAGGAGCCGAGGTGGCTCAAGGACAAACATCCTTCTTCGAAGCAGCACTTGAAGCAAATGGCCGAATAGGAGATGGGTTTTCTTCCCTTGCTGCAGCAACTGGAACTGAAATTAATTTTAAATAGCTCTCTTGCCTTTCAAATCTGTGATGTGTCTGCCTTTACTTGGAAGATCTGAGAAAGCAGGCTTTAGAAAACAAAAAGCATTGTTCCCTGTAACGAACCGTCAATTGGTCCGTCATGGTTTTCAGTTGTATTCGTGATTACGCTTGTGAAAGAGATTAAAATACTTCTCTTTTATTATCAGCAAAGTGAATTCCCCTGCTGCCCCGTTGCTAACAAAGCGTGCCTGGCCCAGCTCTGCTCTGCCTTGGGCTTCCCTTCTGTTCCCCACGTGCTTATTCCTGTTCAGACTGGTGTCTATGTGACAAAATCTGCTCAAATTCAGTATCTTCGTGGTGGGTTTAAATTTGCAGATTTCTCACTTCTTCTAGACTCGCTATAATTGTATGGAGAGCTTAAGAAGAATTCTGCTTCTGTATTTATGAATATTTTTTGAGCATTCTTCACATTAGTTAAAGCCACAGAGCATATCAGTGAAACCATGTTCTGAAATGTACTTTACGGATTTGGATTTTTTTGTCTTTTTTCTTTGCTTGTTTTGTTGTTGTTGCTGTTAGTGCATTTCTTCTATCGTCTCTATGAACACAACTCTGGTCAGGAAAGCTTATTGTTTCATATTTGGGTCGGTGTTTTGGTTGGTCTAAAGAAGCTCTTTTTTGTGTTTTATGGGACAGTAGGTGACTGGGTCTTATCATATACTTATTTCTTATCTACCACCTCTTTTTTTATACATGCAAAGTGATTTGAAGACAAAAAATAGACCTGCTGGCATTTTAAAAATTATTTTGATGTACTCACTGCCTGTGGTGTAAGTTTATTCCCAAACTGCAGAACTGAAGTGCATAGCTTATTGAAAACAAGGACTGTGCACATTTTGCATCACTGATTAATTTGTGACTGATCCAGGAATCCCGCATTTGAACAACCCATTTTGAAGAGATGCTGGCTGCATTTCTCCTGCGTAGAACCATAAACTCTCCCAGTCAGGAGACCCAGCGTGATGCTCTCCTTAACTGTGTGCAGTCAGAAAAGTTATGACAGCATTTAAAATACAGATACCATGGTTTCATGCCTTCCTGTTTCAAGTTAGGGACAAAATTTATGAACCATACGTGGGATAGAGACTCCTGCCTGTCCCTAGTGAGGCTCAAAGGGATGATGTTGGGGATGCAAGGTTCCCCCAGCTCTTGTTGGAGGTGCTACCCCAGCATGATGTCAGCACCTGGGAGTCTGGCAGTGCCTCCTGTAATTAACAGCACAAGGTCCACATTCTCCACTTGGGACAATTTTGAGGAGAGGTTAATGGTGCCCAGGCCTGTAAACGTATTGCTAATGAACTGTTTGCAGTAACACGGCAAGCAGTTTAAGTGTGTGGGTTCGACAAACAAAACACAGTGGAAAGTTTATGTAATTAGTGTTAATGTTTAGTACAAAACACCCCATCGACAGTATCAGCTGACTTATCTCATTATGAGCTATAGCTGTTTCATGAATATAATAAAAGGTGAATTTTTAAGACAGGGTAGTGAGAGTAAGAGGAAGGCATGAAATTAGATTAGAGCCTATAAACATAAACTCTAGCTTCTCTGCCCCTGTCCAAAGCAGCATTTGGGCTTGTCTTTTACAGCAAGAATTGGCTTTAGATGTGAGCAGTAAGGGCCAGGGTGTCATTCTGAGAAAGTCCTTCTATCAGTCCCTTAAAGAGAGGAGTGTTTTTTCAATTTCCTTTACAGAGATCTGGAGTTTCTGACTCAACTGTAGTGAAAGGTTTAGCCGAGCTATTACTTAGTGTTATGAAATACTGAGAATCCTGCTCTGGAAGGATAAGCGTTGTTCCAATCTCCTCTGCTTCCGTAACACGTTTCCGTGACACACACTATGACTGTGTGGTCGCTCTCTCTGTCTTCTTCCTCTTGTATTGGAAGGCAAAAGGTCATCTGTGGAAAGGAGAGGGGAAATAAGTGCTGACTACTGCAGCGGTAAGAACCAAGCCTTGGTTTGCAGAAGGATGAGGAAAGTCCAGCAGTCCTGAACTGGGTTGTTCCTGGGGCAGCTGTGGCTTTGGCAGGGTGAGGGCTGGGCTGCAGTGCGAACCCGAGCTGCACGATGTCATTCAAGCTGGTGGTGAAAGGGGTGACTTCACTGTGGTGGCAGCCAGGCAGAACAGGGTTGTGGGGAACTCTTGTTAATTTCCTGACTCCAGTGAAATTTAAAATCCCTCTTGAAACAACACTTCGAATTTTTTTAAAAAAATTTATTTAGAAAATGAATAAAACTTCAGGGGAGATTAAGCATTTTCCTGGAAGAAATGGAGTAACTTATGAAATCTAGAACATGAAATAAAGTCAATCTTAGGGCATAGGGTTGGTAAGCAGGAGAAAGGTCTGGGGCTGATTTCTGCACTTGTCAGAGCCTTTAAACAAGGCAAGAATGAACACGCTGTAGAGTTATAGGATGTCTGAGGTTACCTGCTGTGAAAGAGCAGATTAGCATGCTGTGGTATTTTGTTTGAGGTTTCAAGAAATTACCATATCCGGATAGCAAATCCTTGTATAGAAATATACTGCTGTTTCTTCCTGAGATAGTTTCCTTTATCCTGAGGTGTTTTATCCTCCCCAAGATGGAGCTTACTGAACCTGTCTTCATTCAGAAAGTGAAGAAATTTATGGTATGATTTTTTTTTTTTAAAGCAGCCCCCTCGTCTGTATACAGTGATGTTTTCACAACAGGAGGATTGAGAGATGACTAACTGGATTTTCCTTTTGCTTTTTACAACATTTTGTAGATGCTGAATAATTTCCATAGTATGAATTGTTTTCATGCTGTTGAGTAGTTCAAATTTTTCATGAAAAAAATGCCAGGTATCAGTAACCTACCTGGTATGCACAGTGCCTCAAAGTATCTTCAGTTATATTTAATATAAATACTGTAGGCCAGTCATTATCTTGGCAGTCCTGGCTGGCCCTTCTGCCATGCAAATACTTGCAAGCACTCCCTTAATTTCCACAACGCCGTGTGTCTTCAGTGTGGAGCTGGAGGCACTAAGCTCCACATTTATCCTGACTTTTCTCCAAAGTGCTGTGAGAAGGACTTGCCCCTTCAAACCCAGCATGACAGTGTACTTGAGCTGGGATGATGCCATTAGCTCCCTAGCTTATTATTAAGTGAACTTTTCTTGCTAATTTGGAAAAAAAATATGAAGTTTTCTAAATTTTGCATAGAAGTCTACATGAATTTTAGATTATTTTTTAGTTTTGCTGAAGTTCTTTGTTCTTCAACAGAATGATTCATTGTTTTATTCATAATACATCATCTATGCAGAAATGTCTTGATTGCATTTCATAAGCCCACTAAATTGGTCTCACAATGGGAGAGAGTTAGTTTCTCCTCATGAGTGATGTAGACCCTCACCAGCTGGGGCATTTTTGTTATTACGTCAGCAGCAGCATTGCAGCGGCGTGGTGTAGTGCTCTGTGTTACACGTGGAGAACATGACACGAAACTTTGATCTGCTCCTCTGCCAGTAGAGGGCTAGGGGGAATAACAGACAGTTTGTTTGCCACATTTTGCTAGTGGTTGCTAGCTAGCTTTTGTGCTCAGTGCTTTTTTCCTGTGGATGTAATGTAGGTAGTCTTGGGGGGATGCTGACAGTCAAAAAAGTGCTCGTAGGGAAGGACACCCATAGTAACTGAAGGTGGAAATGCAAACACATGGCACGGTTGTAGCTGGTTGAGCATCGTCCCTGTAGTGTTTTGCAGAGGTAAGGAAGGATTGCATGTGCACATCTGTTTGTTTGCTTTTTAGCACTTGGGTTTTCTAAACATGTTACAATGAGAAGATTAAATATATGAGGTTTTGGGTTAGTTTTTTATTTTAATTCCAAAAGCTTATGTTACTGAGTGAAAGTTAAATAAGTTACTGTGTTTTGGAATATTTGGTAAGCATCATATGTACTGTAGAGCCTCCAGGGTTTTAGGAATAAGCTACTTTCCAGGACCTCTGATGACATCCAGATAATACATGATATTGGCCAGAGGTAAAGCTGCTTCTTTTTAATAAACTGTTGCAAATTTCCACTACTTGCCTTGGAGAAAACTTGTCTTTTGGGAAATGGAAATTTATTTGGGACTTATTCCAAGATAAGGTTATGTTCAAACCTTTGCTTGAGTCTGAAACGAAACACAGACAAGAAGAATATAATTTTAATGAGTGCAAGATGCCTGCAAAGTGCTGCTCTAAGTTCATCAGTAAATGAACTATCCCGACCCCAAGAGCAGTATTTGGTGGTTTTGGCTCTGTTGAAAGTCTGTATGGGACCAGCAGGTTTTCTGATGGATAAATGTGTTGAAGTGGCTGAGGGCAGGAGCCAGGGAGCGTGCACAGGTGAGAGGGAGAGTTTGGCTGCTGTTGGGAAAGATGTGATGACTTGATGTATTTTGCTGCTGTGAAAATGGGTGGTATAGGTCAGATTAATCACACAGAGATGTCTGGTGAGACCAGAGCCAGTGGAGGAGAGATGGTATGTGTGGCATGACTCTGGGGCTCAGTGAAAGGGAAAGCAAAGACAGGAGAAGGCTAAGAATAAGCAGAGAGAGGGGTGAACCTCCCCGTTTGGCAGCAGGGTGTTACAGCCTCGAGGAGCTTCATCTTAGGGCTTTTTCAAAGCCTGAACATTATTTGCTTATCAAGTCCCTCAGTTTGAGGGTGCTCACTGGGTTTGGTGGACAGCCTGTGGTTGTGTCCTTGCACACTAGCTCTTCCTGAAATCCCTGCTGCATCCTGCAGCCTGAGGGGCAGGGGGGAAAGAATGCCATGGGAGCACTACCATTTCCAGTTGTTGGTAAGAAAGGATAAGCAGATTCAGGACAGGGAGGAAAGTAAAGCAATTTTTTTGTTGTCGCCTGCTCGCATTAATGAGAGGGGTTATGAGGTGCCTGTATATGAGTTTAGATTTTGCTAAGCCAACTGATCTGTAAAAGCAGAGAGTAAATCCATTTTCCCCCACTACTTTAGTAATTGGCAGAAGGCAGAAAGTCATTGTTGACTGAGAATAAACAGATTTCAGGCATTCCTAGACTGAGAAACCTGCTTAGCTTTCTAAAATCGGTCTCCCTGGTGCTCTGCTAAAAGCTTAATTGGCTGACATTTTGTATGCGAGAGATTTGCTCTGCTGGCCTAAATTGAGTTATTTTGTGTAAATGTTTTTGTGGGGTTTATAAAATATTCTCCTCAGAACATACGTGTGTGTAAACTCTGGACTGTTTCTTTTGAAAGAGTCATAACGAGTACTAGATGTTGTGGGTTTGGCATACAGGGGATAATTTAACATGAAATTCAGTTTACGCTTCTAGTTAACCTTGTGAGGGATAAATATCTGCTTCTTTCCCCTTGCAAAACCAGCTGCTAAGATACAGTCTTCCTGTAATTACAAAAAACTATGGCTGTGCTGGTCATGCCAAATACTAGAGATGGATAGCCACTCTTTTTAAGCATTCCTTTCTTAACTGTGTAAGTGCTGCAGCTTCATCATAACAGGTACAACACAATGCTTTGCAAGCACTTGAATCCTTTACAAGTTGCCAGGTCTCATTAGGAAGGAGTTAATGTTGTCACAGGGTCACTCTTGCTGCATGTCTCTGGCTTCAGCAGTGACCAAACTGTCTCCTCCTCTCTTCCTTACAGTGCTCGAAAGTCATCTCGCACACTTCCTTGCTCTGTTTTTAGTACATTGTAATTAGTATTTTCATTCAAGCTTTAAAATTCCTTGGAGACTTGCCTAGGAGAGGGCTGTGCACTTTTAACCCAACTGCAGAAAAGGGATCTGCATCGTATTAACCGTGAAATTTGCAGGTCAGCTTTGGAATTTCAATATTTGGTGTTTATAACTTGCTGCCTGGTTTGGTCTTTTTTATTTCGCATTAATTTCCACCTCTTGTGCTCCCAAATGTGACTGTGTTTCTCTCCTTTTTTAATATTTTTTTCCCATTGGAATCAAATGCTTGCTCCATCCAAATATTTGATGAACTTTCTTGGCAGGAATCAGCAGAGCCGCAGTGTTACTACTTGGGGCTTTCTTTGTTGGAGATCTGGAATGAGTTTAAACATTAAAGTTTGTTTAGTTTTAGATATGACAAAGGCTCCCCTTGAACCTTTTTTTTTGCATGCTGTTAGTACAGTAAACATGTGTAGTACAATAAACACCTCCACCCCCGATTTAGGTGTCCAGCAGTCCATGCTGAGGATGGATAAGCCTAATTTCTTAGGCAAACAGAGCATGGACAGTAGCTTTGTTTCTGTCATCCTGCTCTGAAAACTTGTGTTCCAGTTTCTAACCAGAAGAGGATTAGGAGCATTTTGAATAATTTGCTGATTCTGTTTTTTTAACTTGGAAGTGAGCTAGCTGGAGTGATCCTAAACTGGTGGCCCTGTGAGCAGAAAGGCAGGCAAAGCCCAGCAGTTTTCTCTGTGTTGCAACATGTCTGTGCCTCAGGCCCAGAAGCTGGGAGAGCTGGCAGGGATGGAGGAAAAATGTCATTGCTGCAGCCAGAGGAGCAGAAGATCTTTAGGAGCAAAGGCCATGCAGCCAGGGAAGAACCCCACTCTTCCATCCAGCAATCCCAGCTCAGTTCTCCCTTTCTGTTCCCCTGCTACTAAACTTCGATTGGACTTCATTCTATTCAGATGTCGTGGTCAGAGGGATTGAAAACAAAAGGCATGGTTGAAATGCAAAAGATTGAGACTATTTTAGGAAAATGCTAATGTCTCAGAAATTGTCAAAGGTGCTGGCTGTGTGAAAGAGGGCTAGTTGAGTCAGAGAGGCTGGGCTGTGGTGGGTGCAGCCCCAGGGGAAGGAGATTGGCGGGAGGGAAGGCTCTGGTGCATCATCTGTGAGGGGAAAGGAAGAGCTTCAGCCAAAGGTTGTTTCGCTGCAGGTTGTGGTTTGTGTGTGTATTAAGAAGGTGGCTACAGCAGGCACTTTTGATAAACCTTTAATGGGAGGCGTTCATGCTCTCTGTGTGTTGGGCAGCGCCCTTGCAGGGTGTGCTGGTCTCCCACGCCTTCAACTACATCTCAGCCTCAGAGTGATACAGCCTGTCCCTGTGGCTCAGTTCTGTCAGGAAATGCTTCGGTGTGGCAATGTGCAGGAAAAAAGGAATCCTGAACACAGTCCTTCCTTGTATGCCAGAGGAGCACCAAGAGAACCTCTGAGAATTTTTGTGGGGCACTGGTTTTCCTGCCTTGTTGTAGAACAGTCCTGTAGTGCCTACCCTGCATGGCAGCCACTTCTGGAGTAAGTGCTCATGAACGTTGTGAATTTGTGGATGCTGTTGCTTAGATCAGGAAATAACACATGTGCCTAAACCAGTTAATTCTTCTGGGGTGTATGCTGTATTATTCACACCAAAAGGTTAGTAATTGGAAATACAGTTTTTGAAATTAAATGGTATGGTCTGAGCCAGACTGGTAGCTTGCTTCCACATAAGGGGGCGAGTCGTGCTCCCTCCTTCCTCATCAGCTTCCAGTTGCTGGCTTCTGCTCTGCCCTTTGTATCACCTCAGCCCTTTATCTGTTTGCAGAGCAAACATGATCAATTTGCTGATTTGTTGGACACCCAATTAAAAAAAGGCGATAACGGAGGAGTGAGGATGGAGAGGTGGGTGTCAGACTGGCCAGCAAGGGCAGGAGCTTGCTCAGTCGCACTGTCTAACCACATCCTTGGACAAACACTGGCTCTCTGGCTGCCTGAAGACATCCCTTGGCCTTTCACTGTAAAGGCAGCAGAGCCCTTCTGAGAAGCAGTGGGCACATGGGCTGACTGGAAGCAGGGCATGCCAAAGTGAAACTTTATCTTGCTTTGACACTGATGCATGGCTGCATGTGCAAATGTGATTTTACCCAGTACTCCTTTCCAGACTCTTAAAATGAGCCATGACTGTGTTGCAGCTTCAGGGACTGGGCATCAAACACAACAACCTGGGTGAGCCAGAGGCGTGAAGGTGAAATCTGTACCAAATTTGCAATTGCTCTGTAGGTGTTACAAAGATGAGAAGTATATAGAAGAGGATATTAACAGCTTGATGTAGTAGTGAATGTGATTTATTCTAGAATTGATAATTAGATATTTCCCATCAAAACCGGAGTGTTGTGTATTATGGAAGTAATGCCAAAGTCTATAGACTGAACTGTGTTCACGCTGTGAAAAACACAACATTTTGTGTTGTTTTCTAGAGGATATTTTGACAAGTTTTATTGTTCAGTGACAGCACATAGAGTTAGGCGGGGTCATCCACCGAGCTGACCAGTTCATGTGCCTGAGAAAGTGCTGTTGAGTCTTTGACAGCCTCTCCATGTCAGGAATTGGTTGACCTAAGTGCAGGCTAGGGAAGAGTCTAAGGGAAGGCTTCAGGACTGACCTAACCGGTTGCAAATGTGGTGTTACTGCAGTTGTTATAAGGGTTTCCTGTGTATCCAGAAAGTACAGCTTGTGTCGGTACGTTTTGATAACATGCTACTTAAGAAAATGAGTGAGCTGGGATTTTGCCAATGTGAGCAGGCTTATTTTATTGATAAGCTCCTAGAAGCAGTAACTGCATAAAAAAGAGAAAAACAGGAAAAGTTTACAGCAGAAGAAAGTTTTTACTCCATTCACATGATATTGAGGAACTTCTAAATACTTGATTCTGCAATTTTGGTTTTTTTCATTACTTTACAAAGCTTGCATTGTGTTGTGTTGCCTTTGAGACCAGAATAAACCCACTGTAAGTGCTCTGGTGCCCATTTTATGGGAGGCAGACCCATCAGCTGGGCTGCCTGAGGTTTGTATTTGCAGCAGGAACATTGCTTATTGGGAAGGGATAGCAACAGTAGATGAAAATTGCAGAATAATTCAGGTGAGCTTAAGTGTGTGAGTCGAGGTGCCAGTACTTTAGTGCCGAGGGCCCAGCAGGAGAGGGGACAGCATTGTACTTGTTATCAGCTGTCTTGGAGGGCTTTTTGGTTGTGATGGTGGTGTGTGGGAATGTTGGGTACCAGGAACAGGCTCCCACCACTACAGCATATTACCTGACTTGCAGTCTGCTCCTAGCCCTTTATAAGACATACTCTGGGACAAGGGAGCAGCCAAAAATGTGGAAGATTGAGTTATCCTGGCAGCATGACTTTCCCGTGGTTGGCTGGTACCCCAAGAGATCTGTGGGTGGCTGGGAACTTATTCTGGCACCTTTGTGTGTGCTGCAGACAAAGCTTCTGTGGTTTATGTGCCACCTAAGTCTGATGCTTCCAGCATATCCATATGTGTAGGTTTGGTGGGGCAGGCAGGCATGGCAAGCTGAGTTGCTCCCCATCACCAAAGTAAGGTCTCATAGCCTGCCAGAGGGAGGACTCAGTGAGGGATAAGGCTTAGCTATGGAGTTCTTGTTTGGTTTAACGTTTTGAACCGAATGGTTTCTGCCGGCTCCTCCCTTCAGAGTGTTCAAAACTTCGTACTTACGCAATGTCTGCCATGAAAAGGTCTTCAAGGGTTTTGCAGCATTTCAGTCCTTCTCCCACAAATGTCAGGCAGGAAGGAGTGTGACCATATTTCTGTAAATAAGCAGTCCTGCATTCACAGCAACTTGCTGGGAGTTGTATGCAAACAAGGCAAGAACTTTTCCTGGACCTGCTTCTTGTTCCTGGGTTTTTCACGCAGGACCTTCTCCTCCAGCAGTCCCTCTTGGCTGGCCCACTTACTCCAGTAGTTCTTTTCTGGGCAGAGCCAACTGGCTTTGGGAATACAAGGTTATTTCCTTCCTTGCACAGTTGACAAGCCGTGTTGCAAGTAGCAGACCTGTCATGGCAGTCTTGCTATCCCCACCCTGTTCGGCATGCACTGAGATGGAGGATGCTTGGAAGAAACACTTTCTGTTCGCTCACTGCCGTGTATTAATCATAAGTGGCTATGTCACAGTAGCTAACAAATTAGATGCATCCTCCTTCTACTTCCTCCATGGTTCCTGGAATAGCCTCTGAATGGTGTCTTGTCTCAAACTGCGGTAAATCAGCCCGGAACAAAGGCGTTATGAACAGGACTACCCACAGATGTCATGGGAAGAAACGAAAAATTGCAAGGCTTTACTTTTGTGCTGTTGTCACAGAACTTCTTCTTTTTCTCTTTTCTTCGTAAATGATTCAAAGCTCTAAGGAGGGTAACATCCTCTTTTTAAAATCTGCTGTCAAAACAGAAAGGAAATGTACAATGCAAACAAAAAACCAAATTCTGTTTAGGTAACAATGACCTGTCTAAGTTGTCCACAGTGTGTGGTCCAGAGAGTCAAAGTAGCTTCTGTTTAATTTATAATACGTACGTGCTCTGCAGAGTGCATCAGGAAAAAGGAAAATGAAAAAAAAAAAAAAAGAGAAAAAAGAAAAAAACGCCCTTCTGGAAGAGGGGGGATTAGAAGCAAACTGACAGACTGTTTATTACGCAGCGTATAACTTACCAAATGGCTTCATTTTTCTTAGTGGTCCAGACTTGTCACTTCCATTTGGCAAACTCCAACGCTGCAAATTCTGAAAGCAGCTATTATTGGCTTCTGCCTGAACTGTGCTCAGCTCATATAAATTTGGTGTCTGATCTTTTATATTGAGATTAATAAATATTTATTTAAGCAGACCAAATATCACCAGGCCTTTCCTACAAAATGTGAATTTGAATGCAGTGCAAGATTTTCAGGTAGGCATGTGATTGCTTAAATATGTGTAATTTAGCTTCACACATTTATACCTTATTTTTCCTGCCTCAGTACCTCTCTGTTCTGCAGTGCTATATGTAAAATGTGTAGCCAAACATATAGGCAGGACTGTTATTAGATAATCGTGTTATGAATGTGCAAAACCGGGTGGCTTAATATGAAGGAGAGCAGACAAAGTAACTCTTGTTCAGCACAGCGTGTGCCTTTTTCTTGATTTGGACCATTACTCCAGTATATTAGGTGTATTAAGGGTTTGTATTGTATTGTCTGTGCAACTTGAACAATCCTGCTGAATCAGTGTAAAGAGCCTTCTTTTAATTCAAATTCATCCTCTCCTTTTGATTGTTTCTCTACATAGACCAGCTATCACATAGCGTGGTGTCATCATTTTACCAAAAAGCATGTGTAGAAAAGACTTGAAAAGACTTTCAGGGTGCTGCTGGAGGGTCATTGTGCTTTTGGGTTCTCATACTCTTGTCACTTCCAGTTCTCAGTATTAGGATTGGCTCCCATCATTTTTTGTGTGCAGAAGTACCTGGGAAGTAACTGGGGTACTACCTGGCAGCCATCTGTGCAGCAAAGCATGGGGCTTGCTTTTCCAAGTGGAAAGTTTTTCCAAGTTTTTTGGTGTGGCAGGCTGGCAAAATGTCCTGTGAGGGGCCTGCTGCCCCTGTGGCCAGTCAGTCCTATCTGCTGCAGCCCACCCCAGTGGCCTGTCCAGTCCTTCTCCTCACCAGAGATGTTACCACTACTTGGTTTAGAAAAAGGAAGGTATGTGTGAAAGAAGTGTGTGTCAACAGAGAAACAGGGAAAAATACTCTGGATCTTCAGAGGTCATTGAGTATTGAGCTGCATTTTGCTTACAGTTTTCTTCTGCCTTCCAGGAGGTAGCAATTAACCCTCTGCCCTTTGCCATTAACCTCCTAAGGCCATTCCACCTCATCCCCAGCCATGTCTTCCTGGTGCTTGTTCCTTGACTATTGGGCAAAAGCAGTGTTGGAGATGCTGTTCCTGGAAAGACTGCGTGCCTCATTGTCTCTGTAGAGCACCTCAGGCTGGAGCTTGGGAGCTGAGGTTGGGAAGGGTGCACATGCAGCATCCTTCCTTTCCCAGGCTCCCATCCAGGAGGTACTACACTTGGTCTCAATGGAGGTTTCAGCAGGTGGTGAATCACATCATTGCTTAATACCTTAAAGCTGAAATTTTCTGCTGCCAGTTTTCAGGCTTCTGTCAGCCTGGTTGATTGATTCATCTGTCCTACAGAATGGCTGGAGACATTTATATGATTCTTTCCCATGTTACCATCAGAATTAGCAGGGAGATTCAGAGTGTACCGAGCAAATTAGTAATTTGCCATTTTTTTTTATTTCTTGCTTTTAAGATACCTGTCCCATTGCCTGATAAGGGAATTTATCTGTAACACCAGTTCTGTCTGTATTCATAGTCCTCCTCTACAGTTATCCCCTGTTGCTTGTGAATTTTCAAAGATTTTCCTTTGAAGGTGAGGAAAGCTTTTATTTTAAAAATGCTCTGAAGAGCTCAGAAAGGCTGAACCTTTGGTCCACATTCATCGGCTATTAAAAGTTGTCCCTTATACCTTCTGTAGGAAGATTTTATTTTGATCTTCTGCACACCATTCTTCCTTGTATCTGATGACAAGGGAGTCATATTTGGCTTTTTCCTTTAGTTTTTCCTAGGGGGGAAAAAAAAGCTAATGAACAACAACAAAAAATAGTCTCCAAAACATCAAATCAAACAGATTTTTCATTAGTTTTGCTTCATAAAATTGTGGTAGGATCCTAGATGTGTATTGAAACCTCTCAAACATTTTACAATAGTGGGAGGGATATGGAGCCTTCAGTGAAGGCATTCATACTCCTACGCCTTCATCAGTCACCAGTGGAGGGGGAAAAAGAAGCACACAGCTGTAGATTAAACTCCTCTCTCCTAGTTCCTGCAGCTTTAGTCCCACGGGGATAGGCTGCTGTTCTGCACTCTGTAATCACCAGGAGCCTTTTAGGGGAGAACGAGACCTCACATTTTGTGTGTACTTAAAACACAAATCCACCCTCCACGTTTTCTTGACAAGGTTTCTTTGTGTATTGCAGAGAAACAAAGGGCATAATTTAATTTTTCTGTCGATGCTGCCAATTTTCTTTTTCTGTACATGCTACCTTAAAGGCAGATTTAGAGGGAAGGCATTTTGGCATCAGTCGGCGTGAGTCAGCAAACCTTTCCATCGATTTACAAGTTCTGACAAAACCTGCTTTTCAGACACTGCTTTTGATGCACGCCAGGGCTCTGGTAAAGTGCATTTCTTTCTGTCTGGCCATCTCTGTCATTAGAAGAACCTTTTGGGAGAAAGAGGTTTTTCTGTTGCTTTGGGACAAAATGCAAATCTGGCTTCTTTAATTTGTCCCTGTAGATAACGTGGAAGTTCAAACTGACCCAGAACATTTCTTCCATTTCTATATCTTCAGTTCTGGGTGAGCATTGTGTCTTTGCAGAGCTGGATTTACATAATCTGGATACTAGGACAGATGTCAATTTTTTTTGAATGTAACTTTAAAGAGCAGGAATAACAGAATGTTCTTTCCTCTATTTTGGAGCTAAAAATATTTATTGCATCTTGGGGGTTCTTTTTTTTTTTCTTTTAATGACATCAGAATATCTAATCTTTTGGTTGGCAGTGCTCTTGGCATTATTTGAGACAATTTGATCAAATGCATGTTCAGTCTAGGTCAGAAAAGAGTCTTGTGCAGCATAACAGCTGTTACCTGCCATTTATTCACTGAATATAGGAGATTGATGTGCTTTATTGGGCCAGCACAGCTCTTGACTGCAATGTCCTTTAAGTTACTTTCCACATAATTTGATTTAAAATATGCATACTTAATAAAAGAGCTCTTGGAACAGGGTATGTATTTAAAACCCTGTCATAATTTATGATTCTGGTTGGAATGAAAGCACCTGGCTTGTTTATTATAACCCATTACTGGCTGCTCCTGTTAAAGACATTCCCTCAGCAGTGGGTAGGATGTGCAAGACCAGGGAAGCAACTATGGGAGGAATGGAAAAAGTTTTAAATTCTGTCCTCTGAGTCCTGATTTTTGACTAATACTTGTTGCAAAGGGAGGCTGCAGTGTGATTACAGAGGATTTGATTCTGTATGAGTATCTTTAGGCATTTCTATATGATTTTGAATTACTGTTAACTAATGTGCTACTAATGGAGAAACCATCTTTTTGCCATGAGGAGAAACTGTATGGACATTACCTTTTTTTCTTCTGGTATGAATAACAGAATTAGGACAGACTTTGTCCCCTTTTTTCCCTATATTTCTAATTGTGCCAACTGGATACATATTCTTTTAAAATCCCTTTGCACTGGGAACATCCACGTTTTGCAACAGTTCAGAAACAAATATCCCTGCTCTTGCAGTTCTGTGTCTTGGCAGATATCCTTGGGGACGGGAACATGGCATTTCCACTGCTGTAGCCGGGGGCAGCGTTGGTGTAGCTAAAGCTTGGTACAGGACTCCAGAGCTTTGGAGCAGATGCCTTGGCCATTGCTTGGCTGTCTGCCTGCCCCACCAGCCCACTCTTAATTCTCCCACTCAAGCTGGAATATACTTATCTTTTGGGAAAACTACAGCTCTGGCCATAGCAGCATCTCACACCCCGGTCTCTGACCTTTGGTCCCCGCGCAGGTTGGGTGCCTGGGGTGGCAGTAACTGCCCTGGGCGAGGTTGCTCTGCAGTTCCAGTGTCAACACACAGGGTGGATGCAGGGCAGGGTGGGCAGTGGCAGTGGAGCAAGCAGAGCAGGAGTACCTGTTGTCATGGAGAGCTACAGCTGTGTGGACCTTTTCACACTGGTTTCTTTTCACTGCATTGTGAATTGGGGTGGGGGGGGAAAGAAGTAGCAATTTTCATACCAAGATGCTGTCATGATCATGCCAAGACAGAACTATGCTTTCATTTGCTTTTAGGAGGCCTGGGCCCTTGCTGGTGGAAGTGGATTTGAGGAAGAAATGTGTGGGTTTGAGAGCTGAATTTGGCTTAGTCTCAATCTTAAAACTTTCTATTTTAAATTTAAAATACTGACCCTCAATAATTGGCCTTTTAAGGTTGTTTTCTTGCTTCCTTCTCTTCTGACTTTAAAAACAGTGCTTTCCTTTCCCATGGTAGAGCTGGATTTGCAGCAATTGGCTCCAAGTTTCTATTGTATGCCTTTTAATTTTTAAGCAATTTGTTTTCACCACAAGTCTGTTTCTGGAGCAGCTTGCATGGCAGAGTGGGAGACTTTTTTTATGGAGAGGTATGAGCTGTCATTCCTTTCTACATGCTGTGAGGTATGGAAATATAATTATTGGTGTTTACACAGGAGGAAGTGGAAGCACAGAGCCATTCTGTGTGAGGCTGGCCAAGAGAGCCAGGGCAGGCTCAGATGAGGGACGCCAGTGCCCAGTGCCCCTCTCAGGCCCTTTGGGAACAGCTTGGCGTGTCATGCTGGGCTGGCTGCCTTGGTGGGGAGACAGAGGTGGGGGAATACAGAGTTGACTGGCACAGAGCACATTTGGTCAGAAATTACTGTTGTTCGGAATCAGTGGCATCACTTATTTAATGCATTATTTCAGTTCAGTCTGGGTCCCATTTTCTTTTTGCAGAGGCACTACAGAGGAAGTTTGTAGATGTGCACGACTGCATTGTTGCGGCTTCAAGCCAAATTTACTCGAACACAAAGGTGTCACCCCTCCTTTAAAAATTGGTGTACATAGGGTTTTTCATGTTCAAACAGTTACTAACTTTAATGCTGAGAAACCTCAGCCTGAAAGGAAACCTTTTTATAGTTGCCATGTGAAGGAATATAAATAGATCTGTAGATGGAAGGGTTCTTTCATCCCCCGTCTGGAGCAGCCAGGACAGCGGCTGCTTGTGCTGTGGAGCTGGTGGGTTTTCAGATTCCTTGGGATCTGCAGAAGCCAATTAAGGGAAAAGTAGTTAGTGCTTTAAAGTACAGTGCAGTATATAAGTTTTCAGATGCCTCCTTCCTTCTTCCCCAACACTTTTTTTTTTTTTTTGGCATCCCTTCATGCCTGAGGCTCCTGGGGCTTGTATGCAGAGCAGCTGTAGGGGACTTCCCATCTCCTAGGAGGCTTTTGTCCCCTGTTTAGAAAAGGCAGCAAAAGTCAGCCCCTTCTTCTCCTATGTGTATGTCTGCAAATGAAAAATAAAAAAGGAAATGAGCTCATTTCAGTGCTATCAGTCATGAAGTTTTAAAGTGAAACTACCTCACAACATGGGATGTTGTCAGCACTCTCATAACTAAATCTGTTGTCAGACGAGTGATGAGTCAAGTAGTCCCTCTGCCTTCACAGTTGGTTGCCACCCTGACAGCTTTCACCAAGACACAGTTTCAGCCTGTGCCACTTCTCTGCCAGCACAGCCCACAAAGGCACCTCTCATGTAGAGGTTTCACACTCGCACAGTGCAGCATGCAGATCCTGAAATGGGAATGGTCCAGCCTGCCCCAGCAATGTTCTGGGGGCTGGAGGCTGCTAGAATTCGCAGCAGCCTCCTCAAATGGATACATAATGGCAGTGTGTTTGTGTGTGTGTGTGTGTGTGTGTGTGTGTGTGTGTGTGTGTGTGTGTGTGCATTGTTTGGGGTAGGGGAACAACTTGTTCCTACAGTTCTGCCAGCTCCTGAGGTCTGGATTGCGATGATCGACTCACAATAAAGTCTCATACTTTTGTGCCTACTTTTTCCTAAAAAGACATTTTGAAGTAAAACCTAAATCATATTCTTTTTTTTTTTTTCTTTCTTTACTATAGCAAAGACATGGCCCCAGGATGCACCAAACACCTAATGGCTTGTTCACATAAATCACTGGCAATTCCAGTGGTAGATGAGATTATATACTTATTACATTGAACACACCATCTACCTTTTTCAAATGTATAGTTCTAATCTTTAAAGTGAATGAAATACCAAAATACTTTTTACAGTCCTAAACATTTCAAGTCCTAAACATTCAACATCACAAAAGATACTATATTCCACCTTGGTTCAGTGCCTTCATTCTCTTATTAAATTTTTTCATCTTAAGCTCAAAGTTCAGAGAATCACAGAAGCATAGAAAGGCTTATGTTGGAAGGGACCTTAAAGATCCTGTTCCAACCCCTCTGCCATGGACAGAAACACCTCCCTCTAGACCAGATTTCTCAGAACCCCATTCAACCTGGCCTTGAACACTTTCAGAGATGGGGCATTGACACCTTCTCTGGGCAGCCTGTTCCGGTGCCTCACCACCCTCACAGTAAAGAATTTCTTCCTGATATGTCATCTAAACCCACTCTCAGTTTGA
>VXBQ01000835.1:10241-23805 GCA_013400175.1 Phainopepla nitens | reverse complement strand
GGGGGCTGCGGCCCGAGGAGCGGGCAGGGGCGGCTGCTGCTTCCCGGGAAGGGGCTGGAGCGGCCCTGCCCGCCCGAGGCACCGCCGGGGCACGGGGGGTGCCCGCGGGGAATCCGGGCCGGCCCCGGCGTGCAGGAGAGAGAGAGAGAGAGCGGGGCGGCTCGGGTGACTCTGCCCCGTGAAAAGTGTGTGCCACCGTGAGAAATGCTGGCAGCGGCCTCCGGCGAGTGTGGCAGCTCCTTCCTCCCACCCCTGGGAGGGGCCAGCCTGTCCACACCCACCCTGTGTGCGCCCCGGCTGTATTTAGTATTCATGGCTTCCTCCTCCGCTACCATCCTGCAACTGTGCTTGAAACCTTTCCCTGATGTTTGTCAGATTCTGTGACAAGAGAGACAGCAATACAAGGGGCTGGAGAGCAGAGATTCACGCTCTTCAGCTCCTTCTCTCTTAAAGCTTCTCTGAGGAGGACATCAGTTATGGAAAATTCATATAAAGCAAAAGACAATAACCAAATTCACCGCCATTGCTTCTGGGAAGCTTCTGCTATCTTCTGAGGGAGGCAGGGAAAGCATCAGGGTTAATTTCAGGCACTAACTGTGATGTTGGAATGTCAGATACCTCTTACTGCTTTACAGGTTATGGGAGCCTTGGGGAAGGATCATTTAACAACTGCAAGCCAAACCCTCTGGGTTGATCCTGAACTTGTTCCAGGCTCTTACTTCACACTTTCTCCAGTGTTCCCTCTCCCACACCAGCAGCTAAAGCCCAGAGCCACCACACAGCTCCTGTGGGCCAAGACCTGTACATGGTGTTGAGAAGTGAAAGCAGAAACATTGCTCCTCCTTTACCTACCACTGCTAGACTGGGAGTTTTGAGAGCAAAAAACTTTAGATGATCTGACTGTATTTGTCTTTTTTTGAAAAAATACATTGTAAACAGCAATTGACATCTGAGCCCAGCATCAGCCACTGCACAGCCCCAGGTCCCTGGCTTGTCCCAAGCTGTTTCTTGCAGCCCTGTGGTCTCTCCTCGTGCCCTTGATGTTTCAAAGCCCCTGGTGCAATTGCCTAAGCACCTGTTCTGCACTGGAAGCTATTCCTGCTCCCCTGAAGGGACCCAGGGAGATCCCATCTCCACCTCAAGTCCTGCTTGCAGGCCTGTGGGCACAGGGGCTGTCCATGGGGTACCTCACTCAGCTCTTGGGCTGCCTGCTGGATGCTGCACCCTTTATTTATTTCTGTATTTCCAAAGCAGGGAGGAGGGGTTACAGTGGTAACCCAGGCAGTTCTGCAAGGACAAATGTTCCTGGACACTATTACCATTTTCTTTAGCTGATTGATTCAGCTGCAAACTAGTCTCCACTTTGTTCCCATCTCTACATTCCCACTGCAGAGGGCTTCAGATTATTCTGCATGTTTCCTCCCTTTTAATCCTTCATTTAATACAGATTAACACACCCCAACTGACAGTGTCAGATCACAGAAGGAACACCTTCACCTCCTCCAGCTATTTCTGCCTGTGGCAGGTGAGCAGCTGGCACATGAACTGTGAACTTCAGCCTTCTGTCAACACTGCAGTGCAAGGGCATCTGCCCCAGCTGCTGCTGCACTAGGGAAAATCTCATGTCTGCCCTAAATATTACTGAATTCAGCAAAGCTGGGGAGTTCCTCTCAACCCCACACTGCAGGCCCTGTGGTTACCTGCACCCACTTTGTTGTTTGTCACTGCAGCTGTCCCCAGAGAGCCCAGGGCAGACTGCAGATGCAGATGCAGGGACAGGGAGGGTGCCCTCAGCCTGCCCAAGGCCTTGCTCTGTCAGAGGAGCAGGCTGAGCAATGAGAGCAGCAGAGCTGGGCTCTGGAGTACAACTCATAAAAAGGATTATGCCAGAACCAGAGAAAACTCGACTTGGAAAACAAAAGCAACTGCTGTTCAAAATCCACCGTTAATTGTCACCTGTGTACCAAAGTGCAGCATGTGGCAGCAGAGCAGGTCACAAGCAAAGCAGCTGGGGCAGCTTTAGGAGCTGCAGCCTGAGGCAGCCCAAGGACAAGGCCTGCAGAGAGAAGGACACTTTGCCATGGCAGGATCCTCCCATGAGCCACAGCACGACGGGCAGTCTCAGCTGTACCAGTGCAAGCTGGAACGAACACACTACACTCTCCAACCTGGCAAAATCTGCATTTAATTTACAACATAGTAAAGGTTACAGGTAAAAAGCTCAACAGAAGTGTGAAAAGGCCTATTACATATTACACAAGTGTACAAATGTCTGTACAAAGCTCCTCGATGTTCCTGTCCCCTCCTGGCCAGCTGTGGCCCCTAAGCTCTGAAATAATAAGAGCTGGTTCAGAGTCTGGGAGGAGAAGAGCTTTAAAAAACAACGAGCAGTGAAGTTTCCCATGTCAAGAAAAATCTTGCAAAGAGCCATTTGCAAAAAAATTCCCAAAAAACCCCAAACCCAACCCTCTCCCCCCCTAAATGAAACAAAAAAACACCCCAAAAACAAAAAAAACAAAACAAAACAAAACAAAACAACCCAAAACAAAAAGAAGGAAACCTGCTTAACTTTTGTTTGTCCTGACTAGTCTTACCCTAAAGAGTTGCCTTCAGAAAGCAACTGGCTGGGAAATGAAAATCCTACAGGCCAGACTAAAGAGGGGAAGATTTTGAGTCATTTTGGGAGCACTGGGAAGTAGAACAAATGCCCAATGGCTGAATCATCAATGGCAACTTAAACACAGAGCAGGCAGCTGGATCATGGAGCAGGTGCTGAATCCACACAAGGAACAGTCTGAGCTGGATGTGATGGTGTGGGGAGGGAGCAGAGCAGTCTCTAAAGCCATGGCTCTTGTCAGCTGGGCAGCTGCCTGCTGGCACCTCAGGGACATGATAGAAGCAGTCACCGCAGAGCAGAACTCACAGAGATTGTGGGGAATCTATCTGAAATGGGTCTGGTGCATCCAGCATCCCAGCCCCTGGAACACAGCCCTGATCCAGCACCATCCAGCATCCCCAGCTCCTGGAACACAGCCCTGATCCAGCACCATCCAGCATCCCCAGCTCCTGGAACACAGCCCTGATCCAGCATCCCCAGCTCCTGCAACACAGCCCTGATCCAGCATCCCCAGCTCCTGGAACACAGCCCTGCCCCACAACCTGGCACTATTTCCCCAAGTAGGTGCAGTCCTGCACACAGTGAACAGCCAGGTACATGCTCTCATTTCAATGCACATTTCCTGGATCCCCCAAACAGCAAAGGAATGTGACTTTATAGCTGAACTGCATTAGAGTGTGTACAAAAATCCAGAGTAAACTTAAGAAACAGAGCTCTGGCCTTACCTTGTGTAAAGTACAGCCACAATATGTCTGAGTATGTGAATCATTTTCAAATCTAAACCCAAGGGCTTGAGCAACAATCCAAGTCCACTGAGAATTCCTATCTGGGCTCTCAGTAGCACTCAGTTCTCACCTGCAGTTCCCAGCAGCCAAAACATTTGTGTGTGGGGAACACACCAGTCCTCCCAGCTTTTGTCTTATTGAATCTTCTATATTCTAAACTGAAAAGTTCCATTTCCAAATAAAAATGAAACTATTTAAGTTACAGGGACCACCAAGTCTAAAAGAAATCCCACTGTGGTAACTCCACCTTGAGTTATCCAGGGGAGTCACCACGGCACAGTGCAGACAGTGCCTGATCCTGTTGGATGCTCTGACTGTTTGCACCCTGTATCCATCCCACAGACCCCATTCTGCAGCACTGGAACAAAGCTAGGGAACCCACCTCTTGCTTATCCATCTCAACTCGTGACTCATGGGATGAGCTAGTGTTTTATGTGGAAATTAAAACAAGCTGTAGGCAAACTAAAAAAAAAAAATAATAAAAAAAGTAAATGCCCCACATTGGTGGAGTTTTGAAAATATAAAAAATAAAAGCTAACCTATATTCTGCAAGTTTTACAAGTCCTTCTAATGGGATTCTGCAAGGCTTGGCCCCACAAACATTTCCTCTTGACAGAGCTGCCCTGCTGTGAGCAGGTCCAGCAGGAACAGTGTCACCACAGTGAGCTCAGCACTGAAATACACGGACCTGCAGGGTCATGCCATAAGTGATAATCAAATTGTGTGACTGTCCCTTCGACTTCTGGATCCAAACTAAGCATAAAGACCTCTGGGACAGTGGTGGCTAAGAAAAGGCTGTAGGGGTTTTGGTTCAAAAGGAGATGGGAGCTGTATTTTTTCTTTTTTTAACAGACATATAAAAACATTTGAAGACAGATCTTTAAAGGATATTTCACTCCTCCAATCTTGGTATTACATCTGTTAGGACACCGAAATTTTAAAAAGACGATACCGCACATGAAAAGTTTCTGGAGCTGGTAACTGCCACCCTCCCTCAGCCCAGCTCAGATCAGCAGCGACGGGGTCGGCTTCTTGCCCGGCCAGGCCTCCTTGGCGTATTTCTTCTTCTTGGGTTCATTCACAGCTTCGGGGTTGAAGACGGCGGGGTTTGGAGCCGGGTTCATGGTCACCGTGGAGGGCACGACCGGAGTCAAGTCCACGTCGGGGGCGAGGTTGGGGTAGGGCATGGGCAGCCCCCCGATGAGCGCGGTGCCGTGCACGCTGTGGGGCTGCGAGCCCGCCTCGCTGTGCGTGGGGGGCAGCCCCCCATACAGGCCCCCGCTGTAGGGGAAGCTCTGCATGCGCCGCGACGCCGACTCGTCCGGGGGCAGCGAGCCCGCGTTCTCCAGGCGCTTCTTCTGGAGCCAGGAACAGTTCAAGAACTGGTTATTCACAATGCACGCAACCATCAACCTCTTTAAACTGGGGACCAAGACCGTCTCCCCCAAGAGGCACCTACATCTGCCACGTACAAAGTGCTAACAGATCACGTCCCAGCCTTTGTCCTACAAGGTTGCCTCTGGGTTCCCTTGAAAACCACAACAGCAAACTCCTAGAGGTGCACAGTGCAGGAAGGGAGACAAAAGCTGACACTCAGGTGTGACTCAGATAAAGTCTGAGCTCCTCTTCACCTCCTGTACACTCCTGCCAGTCTTGAGCTCGTCCTGAACAAAGCCCAAGTAGGTCACAGCATGTCCTGGGTTGGAGGGGACCCACAAGGCTCACCGAGTCCAACTCCTGGCCCTGCACACGACTCCCCAAGTTCCACCCTCTGCCTGACAGCATTGTAACACAAACCTTCCCTCCCCCACAGAAAGAAACTGCAACTTCTAGATCACTTGGGTAATTTTGCCCCGATCATTGGAATCTTCTCCTGCAGTCTGCATTTATGGAATATTATCCTTTTCCACATGATGTTATTTAGTCTATACTGACAACAAGTGAAATTGCTGTTACACAGTGGCTCAGCTGCTCTGAAGCTCTGCAGATCTTTCTTCCTCCTTGCATATTCCAATTAAATAGAACACTGGCAACACAACACTCACCCTGGAGCAAAGCCTAAACCTGCTTGTTCTAGTACACAAACTTATGAAACATCAAACAGTATTTAAATAAACAAATTCTCATTTTCCCTTCTATTTTCCACATTTCCCTCAGTTTATCTGACACCTGGAACTCAGGCACTGAATTTCTAGAAAGTGTTCCTTTTTGGGAGGGAAAAAAAAATCACCATTGATCCCATGTGTTATTAAAGAAAAAAGCTAAGGGAAACAGTCAAATTTGCTAAAAAAAGACACCTGTGAAACACAGACATGACTTCTGCTTAACAATGTAACACTTTCCATGTGAGAGCACTCTGTTTCTAAGGTGCAATTCCTAAATCTTTCTGTGAAGTTCATCAGTGTAATGTGCTAATGAGAAAGTCAGGAGTCAGGCCGTACCTTAACAGGGACCACTGCAGTCTGCACCATGTTCCGGAAGCGCCCCACAGACGGGTCCACGTCCTCTGCAAAGCAACAACAGTGATGCTTTCAGTGAGCACAGCCAGGGATCCCTTCAGTGAGCACATGGGAAAACCAGAACCTCTGTGGGGTACAGGAATCTAGACGAAAAACTGGAACACGCCCTCTCCTCCCAAAGCCAGTAGCTCCCAGTAAGCACAAGTGTGACCAAATAAAGGGAGGAACATCCAGTGGTTTTGTTTCCAGGTGGCTCATCCTGGCTTTCCCTCAAATGGAGAATTTGAGCAGCTGGATGAGTGGTTTGGGATCACAGCAGCTGCAGTTTGGGCTGAAAGCTGCTGCTGACAAGGCGTGGCATGTGCTAAAGGCACAGCAGCCCGTCCCTAAAGTCCTTGGGGGGCCCTGAAGCAGGAGTCAGAAGCAGTCAGTCTCTGAAAGCCTGGAAAAATTACCTTTTTTTGTGATGAGATTGACTGGTGTTTGCATTAGAATGTTCTGAGCACTGAACTGCATCATTATAAACAAAAATGGTCACTCTGGGTGCCAAAGGAACCACCTCCACACTGTATTTCAAAATACCTGCTCATTAATTAGCTGCATTTTTTAACAGGGATATCATCCAAATAAAGTATGTTTGATAAGAATGTCATTAATACAGAACAGCTAAGGGAGAAAAAAAGACTAATTTGGAATTGGATACATCTTCAAATTCATCAGTTTGAATGAGGACTAGGGATGATTTGGCTCAGATGTGCAGAAAAGTAGCAAAAGCCCTCCGAGCTCGAGACATCCCAGAGGCAACAGGTAAAGAAAGCATTAAAGGACAGGTGAAAAGCAAACAAGTTCTGTTGCCATTGAGATTCTAAAGAGGGCAAGAAATGTAAATCACCTTCCTCCTTTTGCATCCATGACATTTGTCCAGTATCTGCCAGAGTACTGAACAATGAAGCTGAGTCTGATATCCCCATCCTGCTCAGAGCTTGCAGTTACTTTACAGCAGCAACAGAAAGAGGTCACAGACTTCAGTGAGACGTGGCGGCAGCTTCTGTGAAACAGCAGATCCCAAATACTGACTGCCAAATTTATTTTCTCCTTATCCACAGGCAGCCATGAGGAATCCCTGTGAGCATACTGGAAGGAGGTCCTGAAGGGCATCAGCTGAGGATTAAAGCAAACTCCTTACCTGGATTGATGATCTCATCGTCATCACTGAACGTCACTCGGGAGTTCTTCCGTTTTCGCTTTGGCCTCTGGATGTCCAAGTTCCCTTCCTCAATGGTCAGTGTGGAGATCCTTTTGTTGTGGGCTGTATTAAACTCTGTCAGATTCTAACAGCAAATTTAGAAACAAAAGATTTTAAGCAATTGGTGTATGAAGTCTGATTTAATGACTGTACACACCAGAAGACCACAGGACATTGTTTAGTTTCAACTTCAGACCCTGAGAACAGGCAGAGGTTCAGGGCTGCAGTGAGCTGCCCTGGCAGGCTGCAGGGTCTCTGCAGAGATATTTAGAATGGAGCACAGTCCTGGGCAGCCTACTGCAGGTGGCCCTGCTTGAGCTGGCTGATGATTTGAGAGGTCCTTTCCCATGTCCACGGTCTGTGAATGCCACGGACACTGCTTCTCCCTCTGCATTGGCCACCTTAGGGAACAGGGCAGCATTCACAGGTGGCAATGGGAACAGAGTGGGAAACCAGCCTGGCCTGGGGCAATGCCAGCTGGACAGCACATCTCTGCCAAACCTTGGTAACATGACCACTGGCATAATAACATTATCAGATCCATGATTCTGGGAAGCAGCATGATCACAGCTTAATCATTGCAGATGAGATGGTTTGGACAGCAGAAGACACCTCAGACTATCTTCAAAGCCAAGAAATTAAAAAACTGAACCTAAGGAAGTATTACCCAGGGAAGCTGTTTAATCACTATTCCTGGAGGTATTTAAAAGACATTAAGACATTGAACTTAAGGACATGGTTTAGGGTCTTGTGGGCCTGTGTGACAGACTGAAATATCAATGGCTTAAACAATTGGCCATTTGCAAACACAGTGGGTGCTTTGCTGCCATGCATGAAGGAACAGCCCAGGCACAGAGGGTGTGAGCACCAGAGGATGGCTGTGTCAAATCAACCCTTATTCAGCCACAAACTGGGTTTTGAACCAGATTAAGGGCAGAGGCTGATGAGCAGCAGATCCTGTGAGAGGGGACAGTGCTTTCCATCAGGCAATGCTCTGCCTTACATGAGGGCTCTGCTGTAAAACTGCACCCCTCAACTCTCTGACCCCCTCTGGGGAAGGTACTGGGACATTCTCATTCCCACCTAGAGCTGAAGGTTTTCTTCCCTCTCATAAGGATCACTGGCTCAACTGCACTGATGTGAGAGCCAGGGTCATGTACTGGAAGGGTCAAAACCATCAAAGTCCCCCAAGGTGCCCCCACAGTAATTTCTGGGCCTTTCACCAGAAGACTGCACGAGATCCAGAGTCTTGCAAGAGACAGTGTAAAACCTCCCCTGCCCAGGTGTTCCTAAAACCTAAAACCACTAAACTCTGTGGTTTGAGGGCTTCTCTCACCCTCATGGATCAAGACTGCAACCATCACTTCAACCAATGGACATCAAGTCTTGTTGCTGGACCCACGGGTGCTGAGATCTTTCTACTCCTATCCTTTCTTTTCATTGTATGTTTTCTGAAGTGTTATTTTTATACATTTATTTTTCTTTATTATTATAGATAACTATAATATAACCAAAATGGCTACCTACCTCCTTTCCACTGCAACCTAATGGTTAAAATAAACCCTATATATATATATATACAGGGTTATATATAAATTTATATATTTATATAATATCTATAGAACAAATATTTATATAATATTTATATAATATAATTAAATAATAAATAAATATAAATCAATGAATAATAAAGCAAATAAATAAATAATAAATACTTACATTACATAGTATTTATATTATATATATAGGATTATATAATTAAATATATATATATAGGGTTATATATAAATATATAGAGATATGAACAGTGGTTATTCAGCATTGTTTCACTCCAATCTGCCCCAAGGGATCTATTAACAGGAACCTGAGTTAACCTCATCTTCAGGGATGGGTCAGTGTTACATTTATGGACCCGATGATCTCAAAGGTGTTTTCCAGCCTGACTCCAGGACTAACACATGAGCAGGCAATGCCACCAAGGCAGCGTGCCATCATACTCACATCCAGTTCTGTCTCCTCCTCTGGCAGCCCCAGCAAACCCTTGAGCTCCTCATCCTCACCCCCCATCTTCTCGTCCCCCTTCACTGCCGAGGGCAGCGTCTGCGGCTTCTCTCGCAGCGTGTACGCACGGGTGGAGGCTCCGAAGGAAACCGTGGAGTCAATGGGGATCTGCTGCGGTTTGTGAGCTTCCAAACGGATGTGACCCAAGAACGTGCCATGTGCTGAGGACATCAAAATGCAAAATGGTCTGTTGAGCTCGGGATCGTGGTATGCCAGTTCACGTCTGAGAATCTCAGAGACTGTAACTATTGTTCCAAGGTACAAGGCACTGAGGTACTGCTGACAGCATCACCTGTACAGACCCACCAGCTCACAAACTGAGATAACACACACCAGGAGTCCTCAAAAAATCACTGGAAATAAATGACAAACACCTTTTACTTTCTGCAGATCCTGCAGGTCCCAATGTATTACGTCAGGAAAGTGCAAAAAACCACCTGACAGGTTTTAGACCTTGGGAAATCACCCTCGGAAGACAAGGCTTCACTGAAATTGTGATGGGAAGGCCAAGTCACTTTCCTCCTCTCCTTTGGCCTCTCACAAGTTAGAAATGTTTGAAACACCCAGTGATGCAGCTGTAGGCTGACTGGAGCAAATACTCCCTTGCCCTAATCCTTGTCTTTCCCTATGATGCAAATTCGAATTATATCCATTTGCCCACAGTGCAGACAGCAATGGAAAAGGAAAAAGTGTCTCAGATTCAGAATGTTTAAGCACTGAAGCATAGCTCTTCTGTCTGGTTAAATGCCACACTACTTACTGCTGTTCAGATCTATGAGGAAAACCCTCTTGAGATGTTTGTGATAGACCAAGGCAGCATGGACCCGAGAGCAAGACTGGTGGTCAATGGTAAAATCACACAGATCAGGATTTCTCCCAAAGAGATAGTATTTCTTCTCATCAATGATGAGTTTCTGAGATAGAATATCAAACAGAGAAGCATATTAGACTCCTAGAATCTTTTGGATCTTCCTGAAAAAAATTCAAGAACATGAATAAATAGATCAAATTCAAAACAAAGCATCAACAGCTCATCAACATTTCAGTTTAGTCTGGCACTGTTAAATACATAAACACAAGTCTGCTCTTTATAAAATCAGAACAGCTGAATATGGGAGAGTCTCAGTTATTCCCCTATTTACCAGCCAGCACTGGACAGTCTGGGAAGGACAGTCACTCTTCAAAGCATTAGACTACCTCATACAGGAGATTTTCCCCGACTTCTGCTCCCAGAGATTTTACCACATTCCTCAACGGATGACCTCAGGCTTTGTCTGAGATAGGAACCTGTGCTCAGTGATCTCCAGTCCAATACAGGACATCAAAATCATACTTCTGTACAGAAATGGACCTACAGGAGCTTTCAGACCTCTGGTATAAAGAAGCAAAACTATACTGAGTATGTGGTGTGATCTGAATCCATATTAGTCTATTCAAGTAAGCCATTAATTTATTTCTTCTTTATCGATCCTAATTCTAATATTTTCTTTAAAAAATATCTTACAACTCTTAATATCAGCTAATAAAACATCTCTATAAAGTGAGGGACAGATTGACAAAGTCCTCCAGTATTTATATTACCAGATCATGTTGTTAAAGGAACTCCTTGCACCTGAATGCTGCAGTACTGGGCAGGGCATGTGCAGAACCTTCTTGCTTCATCCCAAGAACTTTATCTCATCTCTACTTTCCTGCTCCAGCTACACAAGGCAAAGGCTGGCAGTGCATTACATATCTGTTAACAGGCTTCTCCTGCTTTTTGAAACATTTACCAAAGCCCACATGTTTCAACAGCATCATCCAGGGAATGCTGATACATCTTCCATTGAAAAAAACCCCACATCCTGGTTCAGGAGAGCACTGCTTCCATGAGATGGTCTGAGATGAACAAACATTCTGCCTGCTTGAGCACCTGCATTTCTCCCCCTGCCTCCCTAGCTATTCAATCCTCTCCTCAATCCCACTGCCACATGTCTAAGCAAAGGTTTTTGGGTTACAAAGCCTTTTTTTCCCTGCATTCATCTTCCCCCATTTGATGGCTGGATCGGTCTGCCTCTGGTCAGACACACATCCCAGCTGCTCCATGGAAGCAGCAGATCCCAGGCCCTGGGCAGGTGATGCCAAGGGCTTCTCTCTCTGGCAGCAGCATTCCAGCCAAGCAGGTGTTAGCTCCTCACTTTGCCAGTACAAACCAGTTACAGCTCAGCTCCAACCAGGCAGTGTGTGGCCAGGCCCAGGGGCTGGGCTGGGGGCTTCCTGAGCACCCCCCCAGTCACTCACTCTGGGGCACCACCAACTCATACAGAAAATAAGGGGACAGACTGGAACAAGATGCAGTATTTACACTCCCCTGCCTTATCTGTGAGGACAAAAATCACATCATGGACCTCAGCTTCTCCTGCAGATCACCTTGCAAGTCACATCTACTCATCTACCTACCAGCTCTGGTTTTAGCACTGCTACGTCACTTCCTCACTGCTTTTTTTTTTTTCCTGATTTTTTTCCTCATACACATGCTCTATATTTTCCAGGTTGGATTTTCCAGTGTTCTACTGAATATCTGTCAGCTCCCACGCTGCAAGTTTTCATCATCTGGTATTAAGCATTAAGCATTTATTTCTGCATGTTTGCATGACAATTTTACAATTGACTGGTCCCTTAGGTAAGACTCTGTTAAATGTCTTATTCCCCCTCAAGCCAAAGTATACAATTAAAGCATCAATTCATGACAGGATTGCTTTGTGCAATCTACTGACTAACATATTTTGGCCTGCCATTTTAAAAAAAGAGGATTTAAGTGATCAAGGTGTGTGTATTTATCAGCTCTAACACCCACTACTAAACCAAATAACTTTCCATTGTCTGGTCAGTTTCAACTTTATTTCAAATTTATTATTAAATTTCAAGCAATTCTGTGAAAACAACAAGATAGAATGATGACTCCATCAATCTCCTCAGTGATACACAGGCTGGCAGAAAATCTCAAAGAGTGCCAATACTTAGATTTCAACCACAAAAAAAAATCTTGCTGCGTCTACATCTCATTTAATAAAGCAGCAATGACAGTTCAATTGGCAATTCACCTGTTAGTACATGGTCTATTGACAAAAGAAGTGCAAAATGCAAGTGATTTTCCTCCAACTGAGAGATGTAAAACATGCAGGTGTCTCCCCTGAACTGGTCTGTCTGGTGCAGAGCAATGCATCTCAAAGACTCAGAATATTCAGAATAAAACCATGAGAAATCACTCTATTGAATTTATTGGGTTCTGCTCTCACCTGGCCACTTTATCATCACTTTCTGTCTCTTTACAAATGCTGGTTTTCCCAAGACCTCCAGAGTTAACCAGAAAGTATAAGCCACAGATGAAGAGCTTAAACTAGTATGCAGTCTCCTCAATCCTTTCTGGTTGACTTTTATTTCATTTTTTTATTCCGCCTGTAAACAGACCCCTCCACTTCCTCCCTGAATGTTCTATGGGTCAGTGTGCCTTTGTGAGGCTTTTCCTTGCATTTCTTAAACATAATTTCTTGAGTCTTACTGATATTTTCCCTTAAGATTAGAGTTGTTTCATCCAGCTATTGATCCAAGAACACCATAACTGTTACATCACATCTTTTGAAGAACCCTGGTTAGGTTTTCTGGTGATTTAATTTCCCAGCATTGGCTTTATATCCCATATTCTGCAGTTCCTCATTCACTTCAGCACTGTGACTCTTCCCATGCTCAACACCTTTGCACTAATGAATTCTATGATTCCACACTGTAAAAAAAAGATGAGTATTAACTTTTCCTTTTATTGTAAATTTGAAAGTAAGTCCTATACAAACACAGCTCTAATACCAAATGGAAGCTGATTTACTCCTCCACAAACACTGATCAGCTCTGCAAGCAGTTACTCACAATTTCAATTACCATAAAAACTGATCATTTTTCATTCTTGCCCACAACTGAAACCAAAAGCATCCTGTAAGTTTTCATTTGTACCTGTTACACACAAACAATGGGCAGCACTTCCAAGAGATTTTGCTAAGACACAAGTTCACGGAAGTACTGCAACAAATCATCAACAGAGAAGATAATTTTATTGCCTTTAATTCAAGATAACATTTCCAAAATGTTCTGTGCCTCTGAGCTATAACCCAGTGTCTTCCTTCACACACTGAGCTTAAACACTGCATGGCTTGTTTTGCTGTTGCACTTTGCAGACCCAGCAATCACAGGGTGACCCTGAGGCCTCTGCACGAGGCTGGGACACCGATGGCTCGGTTAGTATCAAGTGCTCAGTAACCCACAGGATCTAACAGTGGGTTACCTTGGTCTCCACAGGATTTAACACTGCTCTCCCTTGGTCCTCACAGGATCTAACAGTGGGTTACCTTGGTCCTCACAGGAT
>VXBQ01000834.1:84821-203766 GCA_013400175.1 Phainopepla nitens | reverse complement strand
ACAGCCCCGCAAACACAGCCCCCAAACATCACTGCGAACACTGCACAGCCCCGCAACACGAGCGCAAACAGAGCGCAGCCCTGCAGCATCGCCGCAGCACAGCCCCGGTGACACGCCGTGACACGCTGTCCCCACTGCGTGTGGCGGCGCTCGTGGCCATCGCCGCCTCTCTCTCCGCGCCGAACCCCGCGGGTGGAGCGTCACAGCCGCCGCAAGTAACAGGGAAAGTTTTGGTTGTTTTTTTTTCCGCTCCAGGTTAATTTTAAAGTTCGTTTTCTAAAGCACTTTAAAAGTCATCAGTGGCTTACGTAATTTTTCCTGCAGCGTCACAACGAGTGAATGAAAAAGTCGCGTCAATGCAACCTTTAGGTTCATGCTCTTTTGTGCAATTTTGGAAGAGCTGCTTCACGAGGCGGCTGGCAGGTTATGTTGAAATAGATTTCCTTTGAGAACTGTGTCAGACGGATTAGCATGTGATATACAAGGTAACACCTAAGGAGTTATGACTTAGCACCATTACAGCCTGCGACTGCAATAAAGCTGCGAGCTACTCCCTCCCAGGCTGGCACTCAAGCCGAGCCCAAATATGGATTCCCTTCTTTTGAACTACTTAAAAGTTTAAAAGTTTCCCACAGAATTAACTGCAGCTCAGGCACCATATGCAAGTGTTGTTGGATTACTCTAAAACACTCAAATAATGCCAATGAATACTGCTATAACATCTTTTTTCTTTTCCTGACAGTGACCTTTCCAGATTTACGCACAGAATTAACAACTCACCAAGAACTTTTGCTGAAATGATCCTTTTGCTTCCATCAACAGCATTAGCTAAGCTCTGGGAATTTTCAGAGAGCAGGGCAAGCTACTTACCTTAGTCTGAGGGTCTTACATTTTCTCTACTTGCTTGTAAGTCCATGGTAATTCTACCCCATCTCCTTCCTCAGTGCTGCCAAACCAGTCAGTTTGGGCACAAAACACAGGAGAACACCTCCCAAGGAACCCTCCAGGTTATCATTTGAGTTTTGGGGGATGCCTTTTGGATGATCATAGAGTGCTGCCTTTGCTACCGGAGCTTCTTTCCTGACACAGCTAAAACAAATCTCATTCAACTTGTGAGCCACAGGTGTACCAAATGCTGAATAATTTCTCAAAATATTTCCGTAATTTTACTGCTTTTAACTGGTCTAGGGAACTCTACCAGCACTTTTGACAACATTTGTTTACATATAATCTGTCTAATTTCATCTGCCTCTTTCTTTTTGATTGGAGGGAGTGGTTCTCTCAGATTTTCTAACATTATTTCCCCATTTCTTTGTGCTAGCACACTTCTCAAGGCCCCTTGGTTACATTCCTTTTAGTCCAGCACCACCTAGTATAGCATTTAAATCCCCAAGGGACAATGAAATGACATTTCCAAGGAGAATTCCCTTAGCTATCAAGCAGAACCCAATGCAACAAAATGGATCTCTCAGTGCCAATCAATTGCTGCCCTCATCACCACCATGCTGAATGTTCACAGAACATCTCAGGGTGGGCTTTGATTGCAAACAAACCAGGGTCAGGGCAACTTCTCTGGTATTTATTTCAGCTTTGTGCCCTTCCACTTCAAATCTCATGAGGATGGGTGTGGCTGCAACCTGGGGAGGATTTGAGTTTCCGAACTCGGTGCTGCTCCAGCCTGTGCAGAGCTCGGTCATCCCTGCCCTCTCAGGGGAAAAAAACCCTTCTATCCACAGAATTCCAAATGGCAACACAGAAATGAAAAACATGGTCAAACCATCAGCCTTCACTTCTGAAATATCTCTGGTTCCCTTGAAGTGTTTGCTGATGACATTTCAGGGCTATGCTGTAACACGACAGTGGTTTGAGTTTTCATTTTTGGCTGATAGCCAGCTTGCAAATAAATAAAAGGCACTTAAATACCTAATGAGCTTTCATCGAGGTTCCCCTAGCCCCTTCTCCCTTGAGCAAGCCTTGTGTGCTCTCCACAGCGTCAGAGGGACACCTTGTCTGACCTCACTGTTCGGAAAGAGGGTGATGAAAAAGAGCCCCCAACTTGTGAGAGACCTGGGGAGTTTAATTTGCAAAATGCAGATATATCTGAAACAGTGCACGCATCTTTACACTGCAGGTAAAGCCTCGTTTCACAAGGTTGTGTTTAAAAAAAATTAAGCATCTTCCTTTCCACTCAGAGCTTGGTACAAAGGAGGAATATGGGATTTCACAGAGATCCCAGGTGACCTGGAACATGAGCTTTAGACCAGAGGATTCATCCTCATCCAGATCAGTTCTAAAAAACATTTACTTTAAGAATACTTGTGGAAAACTAACTTGGATTGTTGCTGTGTTCCAGTTAAACTGATACCTTCCCTGCCTGGACTCTTAATTATTTTATCTGGGAAGCTAAATTATGTCAATGGTGTAATAATAAAGTGAACCATGAGGGCTTTCTAAACATAAAACATACATGTATCATCAATGCTGAGGCAGAGGTGCTAACATAGAGGAAAAGTAGGGCAGTTGCCAGCCAAGACATCTGATCCTATTGTGTTATTTTTCAATATTAATGAATAAGTAAATACAAATAGCCTACTTGTTTTTAGGTGAAGAGCAGCTGTCAAGACAAAACCCAGGCAGCTGTTCCTGATTAGAGACTTTACTGTAAAATGCTTTTTTGTAACTTGAGTAATTTGAAAATTTACTTTCTTGGCTTAATGCTTGGCCAAAAGATTTTGAAAAGAATTACCAGGAGTTATTTAAGGGAAAAAAAAAAAAAAAGTGTTGATCAACATGGAGTTGTAAAAAAGGTTTTGCCAAGGAATACAATTTCAGAGCGAGATACTATCAACAAATCAGTTCTTTAGCTTCTGCTTGCACCAGTTGCCTGTGTAAGTAGCATCATGTTAATTTTTTGAAGGTGCAAATGCTCTGAAAACTGGTAGTTCTGAGCAAGCAGGTTAATAAAGAAATGAGATTTTTACCATCTTATGTGTTGGGCCAAATAACAGATAGCTACAAAAAAAATGACAGGACAATGTGATGATAATCAAAATCAGTGTTATCATATTCATGCTTCCAGAATGAAGTCCTCAAGCTATGAGGCTCAGAGAGACAGGACCCTGAACTGGCTTACTCCTAGGAACAAGGCAGATCATTTATAGCCCAGCCTACGAAATCCATTCGGGCTTAACAGAGAATAATAACCTTTCTGAAATGTTTTTAATTGACATTTCAAATTCCTTAAGAGGAAGATAATTCTCTTAAATTCTTAAGGATTCCTGAAATTCTATAGCAAAATGACCATTTTCTATTACTGGTTAAACACCTTTAATGCAGCTTCTCAAGCACTGCTGGTTTTTTTGCAGCACTATTGCTTTCATACCTACTAAAGCCAGTAAGACCCTTCTATGGGGATTTATATTAAGACGATTTGAAGACACCATTAAGAAGATCAGCCCTCTCTGCCTGCCAGGCTGTTTCCTGTCAATAAAGCTATCCCCCCTTATCTTGTCATTTGGGGCAGTTCTGAAAATGGAGACAGTGTTTGGAAACCCAAAAGAGATTTCTCCTCTGAACTGAGACCCCCCCCATTTTTCCCAACAGTGTGGGGAGCAGTTCCAGATTTTATACTGGTGTTTTCAGAGTAATCTTTAGGAAGAGGAAGTTGATAACTACTTCAGGGAGTGTTGTGTAGGCTTGGTCTCAGGTGGGATCACTTAGGGGACAGAATTTGCTCTTTGTAGTTTCTTACTGAACCTAAGACTCCTGACCAGGTACATCATCTCCTTAATTCCATTTTCTACTGCATGGCCCTGAACACAGACACAGCTGGCTGAGAGAAAATGAAAAAGCAGGGCTAGGTATTTGGGAGAGCATCCATGGTGTCTAGGAAGCAACGCTTAGGTGTGATAGGCTTTTTATCTTGACCTCTTTCTCAACAGGAATCAAGAAGGTAAATAGTAATGCTTGGAATGGAAGCAGCTAGGGAAGCAAATTGGTTTTTGTCTGAAATGTCGGATGCCTGAAATCCTTTGCTGGGAGCAGCCAGCATGGAGGGGCAACAGGACCTGTCAGGAGAGGTTTTCTGACAGCTGTAAGGTACTCTGCCAAATAAAAACAAGAAACCTGAGGCAGTTCTTTTCCAGGTTAAAGTATCACCCATTCTTTCTTTGGAAAGGTTTTGTCCTCAGTGATGCTACTTGTTAATCTACAGTACCAGCAGGCAGAATGAAAGGAAAAAAGGCACTTCAAGGAGGTGACAGAATTTCAGATTTCAGATTTTGACTGCAGAAAGCCAAAGAAACTATGGAAAAAATATCTCTCTGTGAGCAGTTTTCCCTCAGCCAAAGCAAGGCAGAGGATGGTGATACCTCTCCAGGCTCAGGTACAAGTGACAAGTCTCATGAGGAGATGAAGCATTGCTGACCTTCTTGCCAAGCTGTCAAAGGCAGACACAGTAATTGCAAATCTCCTGGTGAGGAAGAAGAGCTGTGGGCAGACTTGGCTAACCAAGGAAAGGAGGCAGCTGGAGGAGCTGGTCCTTGCAGGAAATCTGCAGAATCTGCAGTCCGGGTCACAAGCTTTGATCAAGCAGCCAAGAACCAAGTGGAAATCTACCACCAAAATCTGGAGGCAAAAAATTTTGCAAGGGTAGGAAGGAATGGAGTTGACTAACAAAGCTGCCACATTACAGAGATAACTTCAGATAGCTTAATTGGATTGAATCAGTTAATTGGACTGCAACAAATCAACCAAATTTGACACTCAACATCCTCTGAAAAACAAGCCAAGGGCAGGTGGAGGAAAAGAGCAGGCAGGGAGAATACAGCACAAAGAGAGGAGGCAGCAGGATACATCCCCCTTCCTTAGGACAGAGGCATCCCATTCTGAAAAGAAGATAAGAAAAGGTGAAAAGCTTTCCAGGAGGAAGTATTCACTCACAAAGCTATGTAGATAAGGGGAGGGCAGAAGCAGGATGGGCAAGCTTCAGGCAAAATTTGAGCAAAAATTGATCACGGGGATCCCCGAAAGCAAGTCAGGTCCCATAATGGATGTTCATAGTCAGGAGTGAACTACAGGGTGATGAAAGAGAAATAAACCCAAACCAGGACACACATGTGACCTTAGTGACGTCCTCAGGTCTGACAGCCTGTTCATACTGCAAATTACAGCATGCAGAGAAGTCAAGAGACCCAGATGTTGCCTCCAGGGCAGAGGTGGCAGAGCCTGATGCACAGAGCCTGTGTACAGCATGACCCCGGTGCTCCACAGGCACAGAGTGATATGACAGACATCTCAGGGCTAGCAGGAAAGTTCTGTCTTCACTGTCCCCGTGACGCAGAGATCACCAAGGACACGAGGATCATGTACGTGTAGGAGAGAAGGGATGCAAGAGGGTGCCCTGCAGGGACAGAGAAAGTATTTTGCACCTTATTTCCACCTCCAGGAAAAATATAAGAAGCCTCTCAGAAAGAAGAGGGCAGGTTTTGAATCAAGAGAGTTTAAGACTTCTATACCACACACCTTTTCCCTCCCAAAGAAGTTTCTTTGGTCAAAGCCACAGCTGGAGTTTTCTGTCTCTTTCTCAGTCAGTAGGATTGTGACTGGGTTTTTCTGTGAGGGTTATGGCTGACTAGCAGCTGTGGGAGAGGAAATACTCCAGCTTGGACTGAGCTCACCTGGGCACAAAGGGGGCTCGGGAAGTGGTGCCCTGAGGCACCTGAGGGTGGCTCCTTGAGCAGCGGCATCCCCAGGACTGGCCCATTAAGAGCAGCCTGCAGGGATGACCAGGCTGTGAGGAAGTGCCCTAGGATGGCATTGTCCTCCAGGCATGGGCACTTTCTGAAAAACAGCTAAACAAAGTGATTGCTATTTACAGAATAAGAAGCTGGCTGGTCAGAAACATTTCAAAAACTGGCCTTTCTAAAACCACCTAGCAGTGTGGTTTCTGAGATGCTATTTTCAGCATGCTGTCAAAACAAATCTCTATCCATAGCTGAACTGACTAACTCTTCTTGTCATCCTGACTACCCTTAGCAGTGGTTGAACCAGTCCTAACTCAAGGTTTCAAAAGCAAGAGCAATATTCACTGGTTGATTTGCATTATCTGTAGGAGGAAAGTGGGAAAACTGGATAGCTCTGCAAGTGACCTCTTGTGCTGATCCTTCTTTCCCCTGCATATGTCAGGGCCCAGTACTCACACTCAAAGTGGATTGGGAATCACAAACATTCAATTCACACCATGTAGTAAAAAAAAAAAAAAAAAGTTTGAACAGAGGCTAAATCCCTCCTGCTTGGACCAACTGCTTCATGGTGAGCAAAACAGCTGAGGACCCAGGTAATTTCCTCTGTGCCATCTTGTACCAGCCACAGTCCCAGACAGGCCCCAGACTGCAGGTCTGGCCAGCAGGATGTTCCCTCTACTTCTAGACTCTCAATCTGTTCCAGAAGAGAGAGACCCAACAATTCAGCCACACAGAAAAGGCAAGGAGGGACTCAGCTGCCACCCTCAGGAGCAAGGGTGTCGGTGCCCATCCGGCAGACCTGTGTGAGGTGGGAATGCCCAGGTCTTTCCCACTTGTGTGTCTAAGTGTTCAAATGCTTCTCACTTATCCTCTCGGGCCAAACTCACTCTCTTATAAAACACATCTTGTGGTAAATTAGAATAAGTAACCATTCATAGAAGGTCTGCCAAACAGGAGGAGTTTTGTTTATGCCATTCTTTAAGGCAGCAGCAGCCCTTTAAAGCCTCTTTTATAAGCTGTGGTAAACGAGGTCCCAGCATGCTCCTTACACTGAGTCAGCATGTAGGTACTGACTGGGGCACTGGAAACAATTAACCAATGGCTAAACTCAGAAGTCCACTTCAAATCACTGTCACCTATTTATCTATCTCTAGACAGACTAGGATGTCAGGATGTGAACCTGGTGCAGGCAGAGTGTGCCAGACTCAGCTTCCTGGAGACTGAGTGAAACAGGTCAGTGCCACAGCCCCCGTTCCTTCAAACCCTCTGCACAGGTACCCCTGTCCATAGCAACAGACCCCTGAGCTCTGGTAGACACTGTGTGGGTTTGCAACCTCCGTGCTGTGACAGTCCCCTCCATGCCCACAGTCCCAACACTCCTTGCCTTAAGGCTGGGATGTTCCTGTGCTGGCTTCTACATCCATCCCACCTTCTGGGGGATGCCAGGACTCAGTGATGCCTGCACAACTATTTCCTTCCACGTACTTTGGTGTGTCTCAATGCTGGCCAGCTCCTGCTCTGCAGCAGCAACCCTCCCTGCTAGGTTTATGTAATCTACCATCATCACTGCTTCCTGCTCCACTGTTTTTAATGCTTTAAATGCACATTGGAAGACTCAGACTCCCCTCCAACAGGTAGTTGCTGTCATGCTTCAGGCAAGTCATTCTCTAAAAGACCCAGGACCATTTAGAAGCAGCAGTTATGACAGCAGTTATTCGTTTTCCATTCACCAATTCTGTAATGGTTGTTAGACTATCTGGATGTGTGAAATTCACATACAGCAAAAACACTGAGAGTAGCTGGCTGTAGCATCTTAACTACATTCCTCAGAGAAATTTAGGCTGAGTTGCTGGAGTGCAATCTGTTACCATCAATGGGGGAAGCTCTGCTAAGGAATTAGTCTGATGTGGTGGAGTGACAGCTGCTTTAAACTTGAAAACACTCAAAAACTTCTTGAAGAAGCTTGACACATTACCGTCAGTGCTAGTTCTCTGCTGGCATTAAGGGCTTATAGAACTCACCTGTCCTAAGTGTGGTCCTGGCATTTCCCTCTCCTTAAACAGGCAATGAGAGTAACTAATTTCTTTGAGGTAGTCAATAACCTGTTGCTGGAAAACTCATGTTTCTCTCAAGTAGGATCAATAATGCCCATAACACCAGCCACAGGAGATTAGAAACAGTACTCAGCATTCAGCAGTTGCACAGTACATGTAGCATAAAATGATCTTACAACAAAGGACTGTCCAAAGTGTTCATCAAGTGACAGCCTCCATTCCACACAGTTGTCTCAAAAGAGACACAGGGCCACACACGGTGTGTGAAGCAGAGTGGAGTCTGCTGTCCTGGGAAAATAAACACTGTCATTGTGTCCAGCTAAGAAGTTAATCTGGTCTCTTACCAGAAAGCTGGGGCTGGCACAGAGACCATCTCTTGTTCTGAGGTTGTGAGGTGTCTCTAACCAGCATAACCACATCTAGGGGGCTAAAGGCAACAGGGATTAGCTTTTGGAAGGCAGAAGGAAGCGGCACCTGGATGTGCAGACTGGTTCTCGTGCAGAGCCAGCCAAGCATACTCCAGATATTCTCTGTTCAGGAGCTGGAGACTGCTCTGACTGGATAAAAACCACCTGATCCAGATTGTATCAGATGAACCTTAGTAAAAAGGTCATAAAAAACTTGTCAGCTTTCATGTCTCATACTGTTCACCAACATGGGATACCCAGGGTGAGAGGGAAAGTTGGAGTGATAGAAAGAACAAATCAAACTGGCAATTACTACCTATTAATTTTTTCTAGACTGTGCAGCTTGTAGGTCCAGGAGCAGCTTACTCTGTATGGACCCATGTTAGCTGTGCAAATTCTGGGTACTAAACAAGGCTGGATTCTGACATAAAGCAACATCTTGGAAGGAAGTGTTTCACTAGACACAGAGACAGAATCTTCTCCCAAACTAAAACAAGAGAGGAGCTGTGATTTTTGATTTGACCAAGGCATACAATGAAGTTTTTGATCCCAGTCTGATTGCAAAATGGCAAACATAGACTCAGCGGGATATTTGTGCCTCTGGATCTGATTCTTCAGGACAAGTAACTTAAACAGATATTATAGAATGAGATGAACTCCTAGACAAAGCAAAGAAAATATGTTTTAAAACATTTGTTCTCATGTAGAACTTTTAGAAACTCTTTATGAATTGTTTCCAAAGCTCTGCCAACTGTACTATAACAGTGGTGGCAGGACCTCTAAGTGAATTGGAAAGGTTTTGTTTCTGCATTACAGCAGAAGCACTTCTCCAAATGTCTCCACATTCCAAGAAACTGGTATTTAGGATGGCTCATGCTGTCTGCTTAGCAAGGATAGAATATGCACTTGGCTTTACATGCTCTTGTAATCCCAGAGTTCTTCATTTAGTTATCTTGAGAGGTTTTATATATTCAGATTAGAGTGCTCAAAAGCTGGATCAAATTCTTTCAAGCTAGTCTGGCATTGCTACAGCTGAAGAAATAAATCAGGCCTGTTCCATAGCATCTTTATCAGGCGCAAGGAACAAGCAAGGAGTTTCACTCACTTGTTTTTGCACCAAGGGTTCATTCTGTGTATGAAACATGCTTGGATTTTCATATGAATGTGAATAAACAGGAGCTGTGTCCTAATATTGAGCTTTATTCCTGGCTTCACATTCATGTTTTTTTTTACATTACGTTCTCTTTCTTTTACATTACAGCAGATCTGCTGTTGGACAGGCATTGTGCATTTAACCAGAGACTCAAAAACCACCTCCTGTCTCATCAAAATTTTCTTCTCCTGCTTTGATGTGTTTTGTCTTCCTCTTACCTTGCTACTTGTGCTAAGAACACAATGCCCTTGGAGAAATCTTGTTTCTCTGCATATTCCACACCCTGTATATCTGTGCTAACTTCAGAGATGGGCAAAGCACAATGCAAAGGTGTTCAGAGTGCTTTGGCCCTTGCCAGCTGTTTGCCCTCTGCATTTCCTGCATTTTTCATTGTACACACTTCTGTTTGTCCCCAGCTGAATGCTTTCATGAAGAAAGCCTGGCATTCACTTGATTTACAGCCATCCACTTTTTCACAAGCAAAGTCCTGTTTCATAACAGCCTTTCTGTAACTTGGGTGCTGGTTATACCACAAAACAATGTTTTAATAAATGTTATTGACATTTTTTCAGGGTAGCTAGAGGGGTTTTGGTTTTAATTAGCTGAGTAAGAGAGTCATGAGTTATTATACAAATACAAAAAGAGCTGCTACCATCATCTCCTTACCCATGGATCCTGTGCCAACATAGGAAAAAATAATGCAGGCCCTTGCAGGCAAGTATTTTCTTGAAAGAGAGGGAAGGGGAAATTGATTAAGATATTACAGTGTGTATTGTGCCTGGAGTCCTCAGGAGTTTTTCCTTACCTGATAAATTGCCTTAGAGCCAGAAGTAGAAAGTCACTTCAACATTTGGCAGGAGCAAAGGGAGTGCAAGCCCTGCTGCCATTCTCCCTCGAGCAGTGCTTTGCTGGGGGAAGTCACAGAGGTGCTTTCATGGAAACTGCCTGCTGAGAACCACTTCAAATGAATTATGGACTCCCTCCTCCCCTCTCTTGCTGTTGCTTCCTCCTTCTTCCCTTCCTAACCCTTATTCTCAGCACAAAAGTCTCTCAGAATCTCCCTACTTATGAAACCTGGAAGGAGCAAGATCCAAGGGACAGAGGGACATTCCAGGAAGCTCTACCAGGAGGACCTTGCTCAGTAGCTCAGCTTATGACATCTCCAGGAACATGGCCAGCTTGGATGATGAACCAGACAAGACATGAGGCTTTGCAGTGCTTGGGAAAAATACACCGGTAGCCCTGCACCAATTTTTACATGAAAACCTCCCCACACTTTGGATGCTTGCAGGAGCTGGTCCCGTTGCAATGACTCACAATGTCAAAGGAAGACTTGATTCGGTTACAGGCCAAGTGCAAGCGAAAGATGGATGTGTGCATCCTGCTGAAAAATGCCTCTGAGGAGAGCCTGGAGTGGCTGTGCAGGGGACAAAAGGGACATGGCTGTACTGCTGTCCTCTACTGCCAGCTCCTGCTGTGCCGTGGGGACTGAGGGCTCAGATTTGCCCCCACTTGCTGAGGGGAGTCTATGCAGAACATGCTGCACTTTGTGATAAGACAAACCATGCTGCTCACAGCTCTACCCAGAGTCAACACTGCCTTCACAGTCAGTGTCCTGTTCGTCACACCCTGTGTCCTGCACTTTTCTCTCCCAGGCTATCTTAACTGAAGAGATTAACACAACACTGTACAATATCTTCCCTAGCACAAGCCTGGCCCTTCACAGAGATAACTATTTGTACTTAAAATGCCGAGATCATCCAGAAGCCAACTCTTATGTGGAAGACTGGGACTGTCCTAATAAACACTGTGTGCTGAAAGCAGCAGCAACAACAGCCACTTTATTATTTTCCCAAGAGGGTCACTTCTGTGCGCAAACTAATAGGTTTTGCAGACTACATTACTCATGAACGCCTGTCTAAACTCATCAGTTTTAGGAACTTTCACTGACTTCAGCAAGCCATGGTGGATCAACTTGTATTTGCACTTCCCAGGACACACATTTGAATTGAAGATCAGCTAGTTCATTCCTCACTTTTTAGCATTGTGCCAGTTAAACACAAATGACTAAGCCCAGAGCAGCTATCCTATTTCTCACTGAACGCAGCTACCCACACTACCCCTGTCTAGCACTAATTCCTGCTGACATCTGAAATTCTCTTCTAACAAAGTCCATGCCGAGGATGAATGAAATAGCTTCTCTGGTCTGCGAGTTTTTCCTAGTTCTCCTGTGTTCCTGTTACCATGAATGGAAACTTTTTCCACAGCTTTATGAACATGAAAGCTGGGCAGAGCCATAGGATGATGTTTCCACTTACATTCTCTGAATGCAGTTTTTCTTTAAGACATTTTATGGGTTGGGGGAGAATATCCTGTGCACCACACCCACTTCTAGCCAGCTTCACACTATTTATACAGTCAGCAACCACAAACCATCTGCGAGAAGTTCAGATCTCAGGCAAGCCAGTAGTCACACTGATTCTGAGCTGGAGGATTCACATTGCACAGTCCAACCTAGGGCACATTCTGTTTATCTCAAGGGGGAGTGACAGTTCAAAAGCTGCACGTGTGCAAGCAGGTGAACTTGGGTGAAACCATTGACCAGAAAAACGAGTTGAGGAGACTTCATGGAAGAGTTCACACTATCTCAAGTACAGAAGCACAGAGTCTTTGGGCTGACTTCCCAGTTCATTTGAAATTGAATCCACGTCTTTAAAAAACCCCACAACCAAACAATAGCACCACAAAGATGGTTCTCAGTTGTACTGACCACTTCTGATTACTACTGGAAATCTCTTGCTAGCACTTCACAGGTCTTCCCCCATCCATCTTCTGGTATGGATGTGGGTGGATCTGGTATGATCTATTTGGGCTTGCAATGAGCAGACACAGGCTGTGGGGCAGAGAGAAAATGTTAATGAATGTCTCTACTTCCTAGAAGAGCTATGGACTCAAGATGAAATGCCATGGAAAGGTGCTTTTGCAAAGTATCTGTTTCCTCTTCCTCCCTTTTGGTAGGGAATCACTACCATCCTCACACAACAGCCAAGCAAGGATTTTTATGCATATCTGCAGTGCTTAATTACATTGCTGATAGTAATCATAATTCCTGCATCATAGCTAAGTAGGAAGAAAGCCTGTTCTTCTGTCTGGACAATTACAAAACTCTCCAACCACACACAGCTTGACAGACTTGCAAGCCCAGAACACCACAAATCAACAGGTTTCACCAATGCTTTTAAACTGGATTTAACCACAGACCTCAGGGCACTTCTGTCACAGCAGCACTGAAAAGCAGCTCTCAGTCACACACCAGTGGATGCTGGAGGGGCAGTTGCTGACCCTAAGGCTGAACAATCTTCCTTGGTGAGGCAGAACTGGCTGCAACAAAGTCCCCCTACTCTGTACATCAGCTCCCTACCTGCAAGATGGGATATGACACAAGCAAAGTGCTTAAAGCTCTTGAGAGAAGTCAGGGAGACTTAGAAATTGAAGTCACATTTTTCTGGTCTCCACTGTGTGCCTCTGTAAGAAAAATAAGGAATTTGTCTTCATACTAAATAATCGATATATTGTAAAAAAAAAAATAACTGCCTGAGTCCATCACCTTTAGATTTTACTCCTGTAAACTGTTTCTTCTTTTGATGTGTAAATGTATCACAATATATCACTTGGGTGCCTTTGAAGGAATGAACTCTGTATAGGAAGACAGTGCTGGTGGGAATATTCATAAAGATTAATGCTTGCTTAGCCTCCAAGGGCAAGCTGCCTCCGTTGGACTTCTTTAGGCATAATTAAAAGCAGCCAAGTGAGGTTTCTCCTTGCAAGGCCTACTGAAGGAGCCCATCTCTTCCTGCTGGCTGCAGGGGCAGGGTAAGGGAACTGGCTTTCCTAGGCTAACACCAGCCTTTGTGCAAACCTCCCGTTGAAAGCAGGAGAATGCAAGGATTGCAGAGCACCATATCCAACATCTGGCTGCTATCGAGTTTAATTCCATTTTAGTTTAGACTTGTACAAGCTGGCCGTGGGAGCAGGGGAAAATCTGCCACTGAATGTCCCGTGTGAAGATGGGGACATCTCTTATAGATTATTCTATTACTCAGTGACTGCAGTGAACACCTGAGTCTCTCTTACGCAAACCACAACTATTTTACATTTATGGACCCCACTGAATCCATTACTGAATGGTAACAAGGTAGTCATTAGATCATCTAGCAGTGAAAAATTAGGCATGAAAATCAGCATGAAAAATACGATGTGGGTAAGGATCAGGGGGCTTGGCTGTGTTTCCTCCTATGGCTTTTCCCTCCTTCCCCTCATCACAAAGGTGGGCTTGGTTCAAGGCCCTGGTCACATTCTGACAGAGGAAGTTCATTCAGAGGATCTGAGATGCCCTGTGAGGTCTGCAGGGAATGCAGATGAGCCCTGTGAAGTGTCAAGCCTTCCTGCAGAACCACACCTCCCCACTGACAAATCAGCTCTGCAGAGTTTACCATAACCAGCCACCAGATAGCAGACCCGTACAGGAATTTTCCCATTCCCTTCACACCCTCTGCTGGGCTCAAAACAGCTTATGGTACATGGCTGGTGGAATAGCAGGAGAGAAATGAGCAATGTCAGCAATGAAATGCTCCCTGACTGCAGGACAGGAGCCTCAGCCTCTGAGCTGATGGGGTGACAGACAGGGAAGCCAGTTTCACTCACCATTTCACTGAACACAATTTCTCTTTTTTTTTTTTAATTGAACGAGCTTACCTGAAATGCTGGAAAGGAACAAACTAGATTCATGAGCTATTTTAACTCCTACCCATGCCAGTTTACTCAGACAGTTTTCTTTTATTCCTCCTTTGCAGGAAACAATGCAGTGCTCCCAGACTGCATCAACGATGGCACAGTGGAGAGGAAGTTGTTTGCACTTGCTCACCTGGACAAGCTGAGTTCTGCCCTACTTCAAGTACTGACTGCCTTTAAGATGTCAGAACTCACTAATTTACACACATTTAGCAAGGAAGTGTACAGGTACAGCCACTCCACCCACTGATATCTGACAATAAGTAGCTCTATGAATTTTATTCACATCTATAATGTTGATAAGCACCAGTATCATCACACAATACATTTCAGGATTCCTACATATATGGTCCCAAACTCTGAGACTTTCAGTCTTCTCCTGAGACTCTCTGCCTCTCTAAAACAGAGAGCTAAAATGAATGAACAGACCTGCAGCACCTCATACATGCCATGCACACACACATGCAGGGCTCTGCATTTCAAACTGTCAAACTTTCCAAAAATTCTCCCATTTTTGCCAATTCCAGCATATCTGAACCTGGGAGGGACATAGGGGAAATTTCTAAAAATCCAGTCCAACTTACAAAAGAGGGCATTTCACTATATTTTCTTTGCATCTTTTTTGTTGCAAGCATCCATCTCTCTCTTGTCCATCAACCTTCTTTCTTCCACAACATGCGACTTGACAGACTGGAGACTGTGAGCTTCATTCCAGCATTTTAACCCTGATTTCAAATATCAGAGCAACTCACATCAGGAGAGGAAAGAGACTCTTTGCCACAGGTTAATCCCATCCTCCTTCTTCCCACTGCTCCACATACTAATGGCAAAGCACTCCTGGTTGCCTAGCGAATGCCACCCTGGTAAGAGCTCAGCTTCATTGTGATCCCATTTCTTCCCTGTAATCAGTCACGTTTTCCACCCAAGCCTTGGAATAAAGAACTGCTCAGGCTCAGCACAGTCTCTGCCTGCCCTTTGTGTCAGGGGAGACAGAAGGGCTGGTTTTGGGAACAGTCCCTCACACCCCCTTCTCCCCAGCTTTGCTCCAGCCAGTTCCCAGTACCAGAGTCACCACCAGCTGGATCATTCTGTTCAGTTGTTCCCTCCAGGCTCAGATCAGCTCCTCAGCTTGAGACCTGGATCTCTTGGTTCCTCTGCAAGGAAAAAGTGACACCAACCATTATTCTCACAGTTTTATTTGTAAAGGACATAGCATGAAAAGCTGTATTTCAATGTACTTCAAAACCTGAAAAACCCATGGTCGGTTTGTGGTGTGCATGTTAAAGTGCTTGATATAACAATACTTTTACCAATGTCGTCTTGAAAATAATCCAGTTCTTATTCCGTTCATGATAATGTAAAGACAAAATATACTTAATGGAGACATTTAGGGACCATTTTAAGCTATACAGGGCACATTTGTACATTTCAAGTGTAACACACAAGATTTCCCCTCATGATGGGCACCTTCATTTGATTGAAAGAAGGAATTTTCTCAAATACGCTGCCGCGCAACTACCCTAAAAACGCATTTTTGAACAATGATAATTACACAAACTGACTTGGAATAAACATGAGTAGATTTTTCACTAAACAGTACAACTTCATTTATTTCAGAGAATTATAAATACACAATTTGTACATAGTGAGGCATTTGATTCTCTGACTCCCTCAAGTTACCATGCTGGCTGTTAGTACAACTGGACTATGCAAACTCAGACATCTGCAGACAAGCATTGGATAGGAATTATTTTTTTTTTTTTAAGAAGCAGATACCAGAGAGCTTTGGTCTTTTCCAAGATTCCCTTTCTCAACCAAAGAAGGTGCTTTAACACTGAAGTAAAAGCTGTGTTAGCTTAGGAGAATCTTGATGGGTTTCTCACCATTCTAGTGGGTAGAATGATTTCCGTAAACCTTACAGAAAAAAACCTCACAGTTTCCAATCAACAAAAGTAGTCCACTAAAAAAAAAAACAACAAGAAAACAAAAAAAAAAACCCCAAACATATATGGTTGAATAAAAATTCACTATGAAGAACTGTTCTCCCAAGGTTGTCAAATAACTACTCTAGGAATCTGAGGCACTCAGCTGTGCCCCTTTCAACATATCTTGGGGTGGTTTATTGCCTACAAAGAAACACAAGACATACGTAATTTTTATTGTCTTATTGTTAATATGATGTGAAACCTGACAAAACCAAACAAGTCAACACTTGCTGAAAAAGCTGAACTGGTGTTAAGTGCTAAATGTTTTTTAATGTAGTCTGAAATGGGGAAAGGCCCTGATTTGAATTTTAAAAATTCTCAGGTTTTGACTTCTTTTAACTTAAGAAAGACTTAATGTAGTTATTGCCTTTTTTTCCTCTGTGCGTGGTTTATTCATTTAAATGAATGACCCTTGGAGGCGCCTACATTTCTACTTTATCCTGCTTGCACTTAACCCATGTCAGATGAATGTTAGGACTGCTCCAGTCACACGTAGCCTTTGGAGAAGTCTGCAGCAGTGTACTTTGGGAAGCATCCAGCCCGCAAATGCAGATGATGCTGTGAAGAAATCCAAGGACTAAAGAGGTGGTTATTTCAGTAAAATGAAAGTCACTTAGACTGGGCTGGGCTTGAAAAAATCCTGTATAGCAGCCATTAGACATGAAAGGCCTGAGTTGTAGTAGAAATCAAAACATCCTAAGCAGTTATTACCAAATAATGCTGCCACATGGTTTCTGGTGCTAAATGTATAATTCATTGATAGAGTTAAGTACAGGGACACATTTTCACATTTTCATTGCTGCTGAAGGGTTGTCATGCATCGTCTGCTCACTGTAAGCCGACATGCCTGGCCACACAGAAAATCCTAAGACCCCAAATTTCACATTTCTGGAAATGTAAGAGAGATGTCACATAGCTGTGGGCTCTGGCTACTAACTTGAGACACCATTCACAGTCTTTACATTAGTTACTCACACCCACAGCAGTGACATGGCAGTGCTGCCTGCAGTGTTTGGGATGAGTTCAGTCAGTTTAAGGAAGCACAAGCTCAGGAGGAAAGAATGGTTACTGAAAGCTGGAACCCTCATTAACGTGGAAGGCTCCTTGACAGTGTTAATTTACTTCTTTCTTAGAAACAAAAAGACTTGTACAACATAAAACTCTCCAGTGAACCAAAGTTACATGAAGAGTTTTCTTCTAGTTGGTAGTCTGACGTGAACTGAACTGAGTTCTAAGAATAGGGCAGCAGAAGGATCACAGGAAATTAGAGAAGCTTGACAAAAGGCAGGTGAGAAAGCAAACTCTAATTTTCATTCTCTTTCCTTTTTCTTATCTCCCATCCCTCTTTCCACCATGTGCAAACTATGCCAAGACTGTCCACCACTGCCAAGCTCCTTCTAATGTCACTTGAGAGCACAGTGCAAGGCAACACACTTACAGAAACAGTCAGGAGCCTTTCCCAAGCCCCAGCTGACAGAGAGACGTCCAAACAATCCACTGACCAAATGCCCACAATTGTAGGGAATAAACAAGTGAAAACAAAAACCTATTTTTAAACTAACTTCCAAAAATTAGAACCAGGTGAAGCTGTGTCCTCAGATCCTTCTGACTCCCATCCACAAGAATGGAAAACACACTCTGTATTTGCTATGTGGTATTCACAAGGTGATGTTGATACTATCTCTTGTTCAATTTGCATCATACACTTGCTCCCAGCTCCTCATCAAGAGCTGTATCTCTATATATGCATTGTATTAGTAACATATTAACTGGAAAGAGTGTAGGAGAGAAGCCTCAAAATACCAACGTGAGATTATTTTTCTTTCTCCTTTTGCTTAATTCCTTTTATTTTTGTAGCTGGATAATTAAAAAAAAAAAAAAAGTCATCCAAGATCCTGTACTCCCTTATGAACACTCATTCTGCAGGACAAAGGAAGAATCATAACCTGTCAGCATTTCAAAGCCAGCTGATACAGTTCAGTAGCCCAGCAATAGCAGCATTTGTGTTTCTACAGCAATGATTCTTCTCAAGTACAGCAAGAATTTGGTACAAACCAAATTCCTCATCATGGGAAAAAAAAGGTCATCCACAATACAAACTGGCTGAGGGTGAGGGTGAATCATGAGAACATCTAGACAGGGAAGGGACACACTGAGTGAGTAAATCAAGCCACCATTCCCCATCTCAGGCTGCAGCAGCAAGGCTTCAACAGGCATCTCATCCTCTCAGGCTCTGAGGCTGACAGCAGTCCTTCTCTCCAGTGTTTAAGCATTCCAACACTTGTTTCCCCTTTTGGAGATCAACAGGAGTGACACAAAAGACCTTACAGAAAAAAAATGACAACTCACTACTTCCCGGCATGGGAAGGCGAGTCTGGGAACAAACAACAAACTAAGAGAGACCATGTACAGTAGGGTAAACCAGCATATGCTTACAGCATTGCCAAGAGGGACACGATCACAATGGCTACATAAGGGTATTTGCTGTATTCATCTCCAATACCTGAAAAAAGCCCTGCTGAATTTGCACTGTATTTACACGTTGATTGGCTTCTTCCTCACAAGCAAGCAGCGGCATCCCTTCCCACCTTGGTCCTTCCCTCCCTCCCCCAAGTCTTTCCCCTGGGTTTAAGCTACTCATAGTCAGAACAAGAACATTCAGTCCAAGAAAAAATTTCTTAGAGTAATATAATCTCTTAAAGAAGATAGCATATTTACACACATCTAACACATGAAAATACTCTTATTTTTGTACTAAATTTCTGTTTCAAATAAACTACAATACTGCATCTTAGCCTTCTGCAGCTTTAGAGGCCAGTCCCCATCGGGCACAAACTGAGCTTCCCAATCCTGCTTCCACCAGCAGCTTTGCCTTACAGTGGTGCACTACCATGGCATTCAAGTCCTGACAGGTCTCCAATTGTGGTTTGCTTGTTTGGGAAAGGAGCAATGAAGTTCTCAGCAAAGCCATGCTAAACATCCACTCCTTTAATGAGCGATCCTTCCAGGATGATGTTGAAATCCTGCAGCGTCTGCAGGACCCGGATGAGGGAGTTGACAGTCATGCGGTCCCGGAGGAGAGCGTTCTCCTCGTACATCCTCGTGATGGGCGGGCACTCTGCCAGCAGCGGGATCCACTGAGACAGCAAGTGGTCCCTGAAAAGGGCAGCACAGGAATTGTTTCAGCACCAAGCACAACAGATCTCACACTGGAATTCTCCTCCAGGAGCACAAACCACAACATGCAGCCCCTTTTGGTGAGCGGTGGGTGCTGTTTGCACGTACAAGTTTGCGGTGTAATCGCAACCCTTGATTTGGTTAGTAAAATACTACCTACTGTAGAAATGAAAACTGAAAGGCATTAGCAGAACTGGACATTTGTAAGAATTCAGGAACACTTTCAGATCAGGAGCAAGGAAAGTAAAACTCAAGGAAAATCTGACAGACTATTTGCCAACTGGTTTTCCGAGTATCCAGACAGGTAAGACAAAAATGGCACTTATTTCTAGACGTACAAACTTTGACCCTCCAAAATACGACTGAGTCCCACCCTCCTGCCCCTCCCCAAGTGCAAGACAGAAAGTGCCCTGTTAGGAAAGAAAGGTTCATCTAGAACAGTTCTGTCAAAATTATAACAGGCATCCCATTTTCCCAAGCAACTGAATGAGGATTTAGAAATTCACTAGCTCCTGAAAAGGAACTCTGCATTCCTGAAGTCAGTACTTCATCAAAAATAGCATTTCAAGACAGATTTCATACACATGACTGTCAAGCTAACAGTTATAAAAATGCTCAAAACATTTTTAGCAATTTAGACACTAGCCATGTATTATTAGTGCTTCTTTGCTTCCATTTTTGATGTAGTACTAAAACTGCCTAAAATAGGCACTGGATAATAAATAGGTATGAGATGCCTTAAAATGGAAAACTAAAGGTAATAACAATGGTGGAAAAATATTCTTCTGAGTCTAATGCCAGAGGATACACATAATGAAGAGCAGTTTGGTACGGTACCTTGTCCCCAGGCAAACCAGGATTTGGAATTTGCCATCCTTTCCAATGTTCCTTGGAGCTGTATTGATGGCATTGACATAATGACAGAAGGTTTTGCATGAAGATCTCTGAAGCAAAAGTGCCTCCTCATTATCTCCAATCTGATCACTGGTTTCAAAGTAAGCAACAGCTTTCTCTGTGGTAGGGAGAACATCAGAACCCAGTGAGAAGTACATCATTGTGACACAGAATCACACAAGGGAATCCTTAAAAAACCAACCTGCTGAGAGCTATTCCACAGTTTATCTATGAATTCCTGACTCTGAAGACTATAGGTAGGTGGTCACCTCATCTTGGCCACAGCATAGCACTGGTCAGTCTGGTTGATGTCTAACATGAGGTAACAGCAAGGAGCAGCACCAGAGCACCCCTAAGTGGTTTCACTGTAAGTGATACCATCAGCATTGATTTTTCACTTTTTCTGAGTGAGCATTTACCCTCAGGCTGAGCATCTCCACCTGCAAGCCTGTTCTAAGGCTGGAAGTACATCTGAAATTACCCCAACACAGGCCTACAGGTAAGGATCATCAGAAGACCGGTGCAACGATTAGGAGAGTTCTCATAAACCAGGAATCCAAACCTTTCACTCCATGCAGTTTCCCAGCTCTCCCCCTAACACTGATTGTTCCTCTACCCCAACCTCCAGCCTACCTTCTTTCTCTCAGAAAAGGAGCTATTTGAACCAAGACCTCCTAAATTTCTGCACAGACTCACACTCTTCTCTTACACAGAGCTTAGTATTTCTCATCTGCCATTGCGTTTCTCATTGACTTTAAGCAACCTGGAGGCAGGAGAAATGGGACTCTAGCTGATGAGGATCCAAGGCCTGCCTGTGAGGAGTCATTCTGCCCTAAACCTTCTCCTCCAAATCATACACCACCTTACCTATGAAATCCCAGATGAAAACATTCTTATGAAAAATGCGAGCTGATTTGAATCCATGGTGGAAGACCTGCTCCAGTGCTGCAACTAGACCATTTTCTCCACACAACAGAATGGTAAGACTCCCTCTCTGTGGAAAAGGGAGAGTAGGTAAGTACAATTTGCCTTGTTTGGATGCCAGAAAATTCAGATCTAAAGACAGTACATCTACTGAAAAGCAGGAATCACCTCTTTCTCTGGCTTGTGGAAGTGTTTCACAATGTTGTTCACGGCTTCCCCGATTCCCTCTTGGATCTGCCCCGCATTAGGCTCTGTGAAATGATTGAGAGCAGAGCAGCTGAAGGTTAATCTTTCCTTGCTAGACATTTCAGCATTCATGTCCTCTAATTTTACAGGAGCTGGACAGATGTTTGAACAGGATCTACACTGTCTCATCTCTGTGCTTTAGCAGAGAATGCCTCATGTGACGCTCACAGTCCCGGGCCCTGTTGCAGCCAAGTGCATAAAAGCTAATTTTAGGGATATGAGGTTGATGTGGTCCCTGCAGAAATAAGCTTCGCCAGAAGGCAGTTCACAGCAGCCACATCAAGCTCTGAGCTGCCCTCAGAGAGGCCTGTCTTCCCAAAGACTGCAAAGCGAGCTGGGAGGCTGAGCAGCATCAGCTACTGCAAATTCTGCTGCCTCCTCCTCTCTCATCTCATATCTCCATGCTTTAAAGAAAGAGATTATTATCTCTCAACAGTCAAAAGGGGACACTGAAAGAGGCAACATGTACGTCACAGAGCAAACACCAACCAGGGAAGGCAGGAAAACCTCATCATCTTGCAGCTGCTGCTCTGCGCCAAGCCTTGCTTCAGGATGAACCCTCCTGCTCACAGAACCTTTTTTTTCCCAGCACTTGGCAGCTGACCCCTTCTCTATGACCCTGGGCAGGAAGGCAATACTTACTGGTGTTCCTCCCAGTGAGGGAAGTGATGCTCAGCCGCCGAGTCACAGTGGGAGATTTCTGCTGGGGCGGGGTGCGGCACTGCTTCCCCAGCTCCTCGTCAGACGTGGAGGACACCAGCTCTCCAATGAGGATTCGCTCCAGACTGCCATCATCCACGCCCTTTCCCAGCCACCGCCCACAGGGGAACCTGCAGCGCGCCGGGGACAAGCACAGGTCAGCCACACACACACTGCAGCCTGACGCAGAGCTGGGGACAGCTGGCACCCAATACACACTGCTAACAGCCAGGGAATGCTGTGCTCCCAGAAAATTCTCACAGAGCACAGCTCTGCAGGAGCAGCCCCTGCACCACAACTGATCATCCTTAGAAACTGGGAAATGTGCAAAGCTTGGGTCACACACATATTTTATGGTCCACATCTTGTTTTCTGCTGAGTTATTTTGCATTTGCAACCACAACTGATATGCAGCCTTTAAGAGTGTTGTGATGATTAACAACCAATTCCCCACCGAATTTCCACCCAGCTGAGGCTGTGACATCTCCTCGTACTCATACCTCACTTCATATTTCACTGCTGTACCTTTGGATCCCATACACAGCCCCAATGAAATCCATGCACATGTCCATACCCTCAGTCATTTTATCCCATGTCCACCCCTACTTTCCCCTACACACTGTGGCCAGCTCTGAGATCTGGAGCTCACCCCTCTGAATTACAGTTTTCCAAGTTCACATTTTTTAAAAAATTGAGTCTGCTTGGCCATGTGTTGTAAAACCAATGATGAATTAGGAGACCATTTTGACACAGACATACGCGCTCAATATAAGATTAAGAAATCATCAAAACCTTTTATTTTCTTAATATTTCCCCTAGAGCACCATTTCAGCCCTTGGGGTTTAAAGAGTTAATTTGTGCACAATTTTACCACACTACTTTAAAACAAGAGATGTAAATATTAGACACAAACATATGAATCACTTCCAAAGTATCCATACTGTCTGTCCTGTCTCAGAAAGATGCAAAGAAAATCCTGCACTCAAATCTCATTTAATATTTATCAGATTATCTGACTTCAACTAGGGCTTCTGAAATGAGAGAACCAGAGGTGTGGGAGACGAACCCAACACTATCAGGGACCCAAATCAGCCCCAGTCAGAGTTAAGGAGAAGGTGAATGCCTTCTTACTTTCTCTAAATTCAACAAGAATTTCAGACAAGGAAAATTACTTGTTGCTTACTTGTACGTGTGTCCTGTTATTTCATTCCTGACCATGACACAATCAACTAGCCACTTGGCCAGCAGCCCTGAGTTGTCATGACCAATCTGAACAGTCGTCAGCTTCCCCAGGTTCTGGCACTGAAATGAGTAACAGTTTTTGCTTTGTTTAAAAAAGAACAGACAACACACACTCCCACCACATGCACACATATGGTCTCAAATACAGGCTTTTATTCAGTTTTCTAGTTTTCTTTGATTTATAGAACAAGTATTTTCGACCAAACATGCAGAGCATTTTCAAAAGCAGCATAATTATTTTAAGACAGGAGAAAAGAAATAAAACTGTTAAAAGCTTGTGGAGAGATTACATTCCTTGCTGGGAACACTCACTCTGAATATTTCTGAGAAGTATTAATTACACATTCCTGAGTAAGGTGATAAAAAGGTGTGCTTTTGCAGAGGAAATAGATCTTCAAGACAAACAGCTTTTCAAAAATGCATTTGGAGCATATGGACCTTCAGCTGACTCATTCTACACTACGCAGGACTCCCTATATCCTTTAGTATTTTCAAAGGTTGATTTGCTTATTGTTGGGCCAAATAAAAATCACTAATGTGAGACTCAGCATCACAAAGACACAGAAGAAGGAAAACAAGGCACTATGAATTCCAGTGCAAAATGTAATTGTAGGTGGGGCTGGCAACAACATCTGTTAATGTGACCTAAAACACCTCCCTTGAAAGACCTTGGTTTTTACTGCTTCTGATGCTGCCAAACAAGCAGCTTGGGCTGACATTTTCTATAAGTGGGTGGCTACCCAAGTCGATATTTTAGGAAAGTTTCAGCCAAAGAAATAATCCAGAACAGCTTCAATATGGTCCTTAGAAATCTCTAAATATGTCATTTTGCCTGTTTGAAGCCTGGAGATCTTTTCTACAAAACAGTAATATCTGAATGAGGCGTGGGCATTTATCTCAAAAATATCCTCTCTGTCAAAATCGCCCTATATTTGGCAAGAGGCTTTTTTTTTTGCTATTGTTGCTGAAGCTCAGTCTGCATATGCTCAGTGGATGCAACCTCAATTTCAGTAGCAGATTTTCCTACAAAATCACTCCTTAATGGATATGGTACAGCCCAGAGCTAGAGGAGCTTGATGGGGCTTTCCCTGCAATTCCCGCTACCAGCTGCTTTGGCATGGCACCGAGCCAACCTGTAATTGCTGGGTGGGAAAGCAGAGGGGAAAGCACAGAGAAAACACCAGCAAGCCCAGGCGAGAGAGCCCAGTGGGGATGGCAGCTCCTGGTGTGCCACAGACAGCACCTGAGGCTGGGATGTTGAAGAGCAATGCCAGGCAACGGGCTGAGAAGAAATCTGGGACTGGCCAGAAGTCGAAAGGGACCTGGGTGGTGGTTAGTGGAAAGACAGAGTGAAAGAAGGGAAAAGAAACTTGGAAGGGAGATGAGGAGTTGGAAATGAGCACTGAAAGGAAAAATTAGGCAAGGTGAGGAAGGGAATGAGACGTGGAAATAGATAGGCAAGGTGAGGAATTCCGGGCTGGACAGGGACAGCAGCAAGGTTAAAAGTGGTGCGTGCTCACAGGAAACCTTCACCTCACACAGGAGGGGCAGGCTATTTTCCTGTACATATTTGAACCTACAGTGACGCTGAAAATCAGGACAGAACCTCAAACGCTGTGCTTGTAAAAATCCCTTAACAAATTGGTATTTATTTGGAAGCATGTTTCAAACTGAAAGGAAAACATGTACTCACGTGTGAGCACGTACTTACCTCAAACGTCATTTCAAGGTGGTTTTTAGGAATCTGCATGACGCCACTATCTCCCAGTTCTCCTGACACACATATCCACGGGTTTGATGTGGTTATTGCATTGCTTAGTTTTTTGATGGGAATTATCACTGACCTGTAAGGGATCACTGAGAACAGGCAGAGGCGAAGCACGTTAGTCTGGATCTTGATTTTTTTTTTTTTTCCCCCCTTAGAGCAAACGCAGTTTCTGGGGCAAACCAGAAGCCTTTCCCTTGACGGCCATCTCTCGCTGCCTGTCTCAGAAGCAAAGCGGGAGAGCCCTCCCGGTGACGGGCAGCGGCGCCGCGCGGTGGAGCTGCGGCCCCGCGGCACAGCCGGGACAGCGCAGGGCCGGCTCCGGAGCGCGACGAACGGCCTGCGGGAGGATGGAGCCCACGGCAGGTCCCGGGGGAAAGGAGTGTCACAGTCACTCAACAGTCTGGTTCGGAAGGGACCCTTCAGAGGCCCTCTAGTCCAACCCCCTGCAGTGAGCAGGGCCATCTTCAACCAGACCAGACTGCTCACAGCCCCGTCCGACCTGACCTTGAACACTCCCAGGGATGGGGCACCCACAACTTCTCCGGGCAATCTCGGCTCTCACTACCCAAAATGTAAAAAATTTCTTCCTTATATCTAACCTAAATTGACCCCTTTTTAGTTTAAAACCATCACCCCTTGTCCTACTGCAACAAGAAAAGGATAAAGTGTTTGTTCCCGTCTTTTGTACAGGCCCCCTTCAAGTACTGAAGGGATGCAACAGGAAACGCTGGCATGGCTGCTAACACCACAGCCAGACTCTCAGCTCTGGTGTGTCTCTGTGGACATTCTCCTCTTTTATCCTTATTCCTGTTCTTATTCTCTTACTCTTCTGCTTTTAAATCTGTGCAACCCATACATGCTTAAGACAAGAACCGCCACCCATCCCAGTTTGGATTTGACACTGACACTGCATCTCTAGCACTGCAAGACTCACTCTCCCCCTTATGTTTCACAAGCTGCCTTTTTGACTGGGGAAGCTAAGCCAGCCTCTTTTACTTTTGTGTGCCAGCCAATCATACTGCACTCAAAAAAATACCCTCAAATCCCAAGCATTTGTCCTACAGGAAAAAGCTGTTAAGCTCGATGCCCCACAGAAATAAGGTAATCAAGGATGAATAAATCTCTCTGCGCTGCGCTAGTTCTGAGGGGATTTATTGCTTTAAGAGGACAAAAAGTAGAATGAGTGCCTGTTTTGACAGCCACATAAAACTTGCTTCACTTCACTCTGAACAGGCAGGAAAATTAAAAAAAAAAAACCAGCTGCCCAGGTGAATCCACATAATTAGGTCATCTAATGGGATCTTGCTTTTTCTGCATTGTAGAGTACTGCAGAGACAAAGGTTCATTTCCAGATATCAAACCAATCTCTGCTCTCCTCCTTACTAGAGAGAGTGAGAAAGGGAATCTTTCTGGCATTTAAGAAGAGACAAAAAGAGATTCAAAATACACAAAAGAGCACAAAGTATTTCATCCTCCAATCTTTCATCTCCTCTTCAGTCTGAGGAGAGAGGACTGCTAGGATGCACACAATGAAGGCCAGAAAGAAGCATTAGGAGGCAGATGACTTGTCTGGGAGGGAAGCTGAAAGAACCTGTACAAGAGAGCAGCACTCTGCTGATTACTCTCCTTTGTGCAATGCTCTTATCCAGAGCACTCCCACACAACCTTGGCTCTCTCCAGCTGGTTTCCCAGAGCAACACCCAGCACCCAGGAGCCTTGTAGCAACAACCAAGGCTTCCAGATAAGGGCTCAGCTACTCAGGCACCAGCAACATCATCTCTTACAAACCATGACAGCAACTAATTTTTAGTCAGGGGGAAAAAATTGATTCTCCAACTCACTGATTGTAGTGAAGACGCTTGTGAAGCAGAAGTAATCCACAGCATTGAGTGAGAGCAGGTGATACAGAAACTGCTCCCGTTCTTCTTCACAGCGCAGGAAAGCGTAACGCTTGTAAAGTTTCCTAGGAGAAACAAGCACATGGCATTTTTGTTGTTGCTGTTGAAAAAGCAGCATGTATCTTAAAAGGTGTTTGAATCTCAAAACACCAGAGGAAGAGTGACTCTCTAATCAGAGAAGCTGCTAGAAACCCACAGAGGGCATGTACATGTGCTACATGTGTTTTACAGAGCACTCTTGGCTCCGTGCTCCCACAGCAAGGCTACTGAGTTCATCTCAGTTTGGGGTTTGCTGCAAAGCACAGGTAAAAAATAACACTACTCACAGCAGCAGACTTGAACCAACATATAGCAACCTCATTTCTTCCCCATATCTTCCCACTGTGGAATGGTCTCACTTAATAACCTCATCTTCATGCTGCTCCCTGCTGCAACAGAAAACTCAGCAGAATGCACCAAGCAGCAGCTGGGGTCCTCCCACCACCCTGACAGTTCAAGGATCTGTAGGGCTGCAGTGTGGCTTGGATCAAGAATGCCTCCTTCCTGAGATCTGTGATGTGTTTTCCATGCAGATGAGCAGACTTTTGCCCTGCTGGGTGGGCAGTATCACCTCTCTCAGCTCCCCCCTTCAATCATTTCTAGCTGGAAACCACAGTACCCAAACAGGGTGCCTGGCTGTACCCCAAGCAGTAGCACCTGGAGACACCACTTTCACAATGTGAAAGTGAAGGTTTGAAGAAAAGAGCTGGCTTACTTTGCAAGTGCCTGATTGGAAAGCAGCTGCTTCAGATGCTGAGACAAAAGCTTCTTCTCCAGGGAAAGTCTTATCCAGGCTCGGGCTCGCCCCACATCAGTCTTTATCTCACTCATGTTCTGAATGTGCCTGAAATGTGTGGGGAAGAGAACAGATGAATCATGAAAATTCTGCATGCTTCAAATGGCAACAACCAGTGTGATGATGCAGCAGGTGAACTGGAAAGCGTCTTCTGCCGTAATTTCTGGAGAGATCCCCAGCAGGGCCCCCCAGAACCCTGCACGGTGGTAAGGAGATCTCTGGCAGCCCCAGGCTGGCACGAGGACACGTGGCAGCTTCTCCCAGGCATGGCAGCCAGTAGGAGCTGCTCTGTGGTTGCCTGGCCAAGGTGAGGATGTTTACCCCTGCACTGCCCGAGGCAGATGCTCTCATGGGCACTGCTAACACTTAAAAAAAGCAGGCACCTTGTGAGACCCAGTTGTATCTCAGCTGCCACCTCAAGCTGCTGACTTGTGTCTGGCAGGGCAGAGGACAAACATGTCCTGAGAGTTTCTCCAAATCACAGTGGCTCTGAAGGTTCTAACAAACCCCTTGAGGGCAACAGCAATGGTATATCTGAGAAAAGGAGGACTGCTGAGGCAAAAGCAGCAACAGGAAGCTGCAAGCAGAGCCACATTTTTAGGGATATAAGAGGCCTTCTTGTAAGTGATAATTTGAACAGCCCTCCATATGTTTCATCTGTAGCAAAGCAAAACTGTTCCATAGGGGCTTTCTTCCATGGTTTTGCTTTTCTTTTTAAACTTCCCTTTGAATTTCAGTTTGGAGAATGCCAGAAACTCTAGTTTAGAGCACACGGAGTTCTAGAAGAGGAACAGAACTGCCATGGCAGGACAAAGTTGCTTCCAAAACTTCCCCACTTGGTTAAATAAAAAAACTAGAAAAATGAGTAACAGTTTTCAGCAGGGGAAAGAAAAGGCTGCAATTTCTTAATTTTCATGCAGTCTGCATATTAAGTGCACAGGCAATTCAGCCCTCCAAATCTCCATGGCAGGCTCCAACTACCATGAGCTGAAGTCTGAATTAATCCCAGTTGCAATTTACTGTCCAACTCCTGCAACTTCCTTGACAGCCCTCCACGCATTGCTGAGTGTTGGGGAATGTGGCAATACTTACTCCAAAGGAAATGACTAAAAGTCATCTTGTTACTGATGCTTTTTACATTGACTACTATAGTCTCACTGTCTCGTGCTTTCCCCCATCTGTTACACCCAACTGTGTGCTTTGTGCTATATTTAGTCTCTGCATTATTTGAGAAAACTACTCTCTTGTTTATAGAGCTTCTAACAGAGCAGGCCCAGGTCCTTTAGGGCAAATTTGCAAAGAACAACTTGGAGCTGTCCAGAAATACGAGTTTTCTCTGCACAAATTAAGAGGCTACACAGCCCAGCAGCACTGCTCTGTGCCAGGCTGACCTGCAAGGTTGCTCCTGGCACGGGAAAGCCCTTCCAGGCTCAGAGCATGGAAGCCAGCATTAGACCTTCTACCAGAGAGCTGGACATGTGACCCATAGTCCTTGAGAAACAGGATGCATGCTACACTCAACTACATCATGTTGAGACACTCTCCTCAGACATTACAAGCCTTTTGAGATGGGAAGATCAAAGCACAGCCTATCATCTCCCTCCCCTTCCCCCCAAGTGCTCAGCTTGAGCCTCATCTAATATGAAACACTGAGCAGAATATGTTATTTCACTGTGAGAAGATTCAAGTACAGACGGACTCAACCTTATTCCATGCACGCTCTGTGCCTCTTCATTACCTGTGTCTGGTTCAGACTAGATTAGCATTAATTGTGCATTTGGGGAAAATAAATATCTGCAAGCATGCAGCTTGCTAGAGATATTAAAAAGATTCAGTAATCAGTCTTGGTGTCAGCAAAAGCAGAGCGTAACAGAACAGAGCATGCAGGAACTCAAATTTATTTCACTGTCAGTTGTGAGAGTCAGAACAGCTCTATTTTTACCAGTGACCCAAGTGTAAGCACCGTATGCTCACCACTGCACAGCAAATTCTTCTTGTCAGAGCACTGAACAGCCATTTCGATGCAACTCCCCTGGTTTGGACTTGCTTTTAATCCCATTAGTAATAAAGAAAAATCTATCTGCCCTGTCAGATGTAAGCCTGGGGTATGGTGAGGCAAACCCTCTGCAAACAGCTGTGCTGACAGCAGAGGTTAAAGCTGCTCAGCACCGCCATGCCCTGGGGATGCTGTGCACACTCCCATGCCAGCATAGCCAGGAAGGAGCCTAGAGCTCATCCCAGGTAGGCAGCAGGTCTTTGCTCAGCCTTCTTTTCGAACACAGCAGGTTAAGCATCACTGCTGTGGGCCCAGTGGCCAGCTCACATCCTCCAGTGCAAGCTCCCCGCAGGAGGGAGGCACAACACGGGCACGAGAACAAGTGCCCATAGCAAGGAAGAGCTTGCCCAAAGGGGAAGGATCACACACTTGAATTCAGCTGGACCAAAGGTTTTGGGGAGGCCTTGATGTCGACTAGCTGGCTTGGATGCTCAGCAATGCCTGAAGGGTGAGGTCATGCTGGAAGCAGGCTGTAGCTGGAAGAGGGGTAGGAGAGATGGGGCAGATCCCTGCCAGGGGAAAGGCTGGAGGGAGTACCCCCGGGGCTGGCTTGTGCCATTGAGATTCCGTGCACAGAACCAAAATAAACACCCTGAGCATCTTCCTGACCACATCTGTGATGCCTGGCTTTCAGGGTGGGACAGAGGACACACCACAGTACCTGTAGCATATGGTATATTCAGAGCATGACTGTGACTCAGCCCTGCTTTTAAGTTGTTTACATAACCTTGCATGAGCCATCAGAAACAAGCCCTGCTTAAGGCAATGCTTAATCCTCCAGCCATTAGTTCAGTGAGCACCACAAGCCCTGCAATTTAACAATTACCCATCCTTTAACTTCAGCCCGGGTCTGTGTGTGCAAGCAAATATTAGGCAGCATTCCTTCCAAGCAGGAGAAAGTACCCCTCGAGATTATAGGTGACAAATTCAACTCACCACCTGCCCAGCATTTTCTATGACCAGACATGTTCGTGGATAAGCACAAATACCCAAGATATAACCAAATGTAATGTTCTGTTTCTGTACTTTTTTTCTCTGAAGAGCAGTAAGAAAGACTTGTGATTCAAACAAGAGAGCTCAGATCCGTGCTGGGCTTTCATTACTCCAGGGGAAGCTCGTGGAAGACAAAACCCATGCACGCAGCAGTGAGCACACACAGCCTCCTCTGTCAGCAAACCCCTCCCAGCACAGGAGTTTCCGCTCCAGATCCTCCTTCATCCTTCCCTCAGACTGACCTCTACGTGCCTGTCAGTCTCCCAGGACTGAATTAAGGAGAGAGCTGCCACATCCCATGAGAGGGATGCTAAAATGGCAGACACATGTTCAAAATGACCTCTTGGCACTAGACCCCTAATTACGCTGTATGTATTCTCTCTCCCTCTTTTACATGTTGTTTTAGCCGTACATGGCACATCATATTCTTTGAAATCAGAACAAAAGACTCAAACTACAAAGCATCAAACTAAAAGGCTGCACACTGCAGGTGGGGAGTACAGTGATATTTTTTCCCAGAAAAATCTGACTAATCTACCAACACATAGTAAAAATCATATCACTGTAATCAGGGTTTTGTCAACTAACTACATTAAACCTTATTTTTACCCTAAGGCTCTTTTGCCATATTTTTAGGTGTAAGAAGAATGTAGGAAACAGTACTCATGTTGTCTTATACATTAAACTGCAAGCAATTGCTCTCAGCTCTTTACAGATGAGCATTACTGCATTACTCCTTCCTCTCTTTTCATGGAGTGTTTATCCCGCTCCAATCCTTAGCCCTGGCAAGACAAATGTTAAAACAGTGGCCTGACTTGGCAGTGGCTTAATCAAGGAGATGCCCTGAAGAACTTCTGCCTGCTGCTCTCACACCAGCCTCCACCTCTTCTGACTCTCTAATCCTTCTGGTTCCAAACAAACACTGTTTGAAAAGGCCTCCAGAGCCAGGCTGTGGTCCACTGGAGAGAACCTGCCTTAACTTCACATCTCAGCTTTAAACTCAGCCAAATGCTAGGTCTAGATTAAACTTCTAAAAATTCTAGATTAAACTTCTAAACTTGTACATATATTGCTATCTGCCATGAAATGCTAGTTGAAAGGAAAGAATATTGCTCAGGCACTGTGAGTAGGTTTTTATGTCCCTTTGCTTTGCCTATTAACTGTACTTGGGGTCAGTAATTAAAAAATGAACGAAAGGAAACAAACTGAAAATACCAAGGAATTTAACATATCTGCTGTTACTTGTAGAAGCTGGCTTTATTACTGGAAGAACTCCCTTGGGAAAACAGAAATTGCAGTAACATATGTGTGGCTTTCATTCTCTGCTTGCTAAAACAGATCAAGTGAACACACACAAAAGTTTTCCAAAACAGAAAGGCAACACGCTGTACATTTGAATGTGGGCTGAAGAGAAGGTTTAATTCTCCTTAGCCTTTGTAGACCCAAAGCCAGGAAGGATCTTTACCTTATGCCACACAATTAAACCCACAATTAAACGCTTTAGGAACCAAACTGCATACCTCATATCTTGTATCAGGGAAACCCTCAACGTAGGCAGAGTAATTCCTGTGTCAGACTTGCGTCTTTCTGTTCCACCACCAACTACAGTGGAGAAAATGCACATAATTAATACAACACTCCAGTAATAGTCTGCAATGCATTTGTTCTACATACAGCTGAAAACAATTTTAAGTGGTTGGTAACTGCACTGTTTCTGTGCATTGTCATTAACTCTATCCTGAAAATGTAGAAGTAGACAAAATGAAAATTCTGAATATATTACCTATTCCTTCCTTAACCCAGCACTGAACTTGGCAGATCTAGCTTCCTTTTTTTTGTATGTGAAATACCTTAACTTAAATCTGTACAGCAATGAGTTTTATTAGTAAGAAGTTTCTGTGGAAAGCTCAAAACTGAGAACAACTCAAATAAAATTAAACTACAGTAACGCATTCAATGCAAAGAATGCCATGCATTTTTGTGCTCTGCTCTGATCAAACCACTCTGTGGTGACACATTTTGCTCTCAGGAATTTGTGCCTGCCAGCCAGATTGTTTAGTGCATTACTCACTGAAGCTTATTAAAAAGTCTTTCATGGGAGAGACTAAAACTAGTCCATAAATGCCTCTTTGAGGACTGATCATGAAAGTTCCCATCTGCAGGATCTGAACTGGTGAGTCCTTGCAAGATGACCCACTGAAATTCAGAGATTTTTACTACAATACCCCAGACACTGGGCAGGGACATCTCAATGTTATCAGAAAACCTCTCTTAAAACACAGAAGTAATTTAGTGATTTTAAGGGGCCAAGCCAAAGCATAAATTGAGCACCTAGACTGATGGACAGAGATTAATTACACAATATCTGAACTGTACCACCCACCAGTATAAAGATTTACTGAATATGGAGTTATTCATACTGGGATTTGAGAGAAAGATTATGCTCACTGAGAGAAAAATGTCAGCTGTCTTATTCCCAGATCCACACTTCTAGCTTCTTCTGAAATTATCTCTTGTGGAGACACTTCTTCTCATACCTCACTCAATGGTCATTAAAAGGGAATGAAGGTAGTGCACATGTATCAAGTGATTAAGCAGACAAGGATGGAAGCTACGGTCCTTTGCCTCCAATGACTTCAATCCATTTTGTCCAGACATCAAGACATCCCCAGAATGATTATGAGAAGTCTCAAAATGTAAATGTGGTATTAGCAAACACTGAAAATCATGCATAGGTTTCATGTGGTTGCACTGTTCCTCCCATGGCTGAGTTATTTGCTGTGATGGACTTCCCATGGAGTCACTAGCCAAGCACTCACCTGGGGACTCTGCACTGTGCTCTTGCTTCTCTTCCCTCTCCTGGTACTGAAGTAAATGGGACCACAATGCAGATTTCCCCTGAAAACGGAATAGGTAGTACGTCACTTTAAATAAACCAGGCAAAAAAATAACCAATAATGGCCAATAAACACAGCAGAATAATGGAATGCCATTTGAATGTGTAAAATGTACAGTAATGAAAACCAATCCTTCTCTCTTGGGCCATGAAATCACAGGAAGAGAGGACCATCCCACTGATCCACCTGTTTTTTTGTCCTCCCTCTCAATTTCCTTTGTGAGGGTTGAAAGGGAATAAACCAAACATGCACTCGACAACATCACTGCAATTTCCAGAGGGCAAAACTCCAAAACAATCACCCCCAAAAAAACCCAAACACCCAAAACTCCTCAAACCTTTGCAAAACATAAACCAGGGACACTGATCCCAAAGACACCTTCAGCTTTATCTTGGAGTTACAGCATTGAGTAGCAATTGAGAGATGACATTCAGTATTTACCAACCTGCTTGACCTGCAGACCATGGCTCCAGATTCTTTCGAGCAGATCACAGAGACTGGCAATCAGTGTATTTTCCTCTAGACCTGTTATGTTGGCTTCTCCGTGTCCCAGCTCAACTGCTTCATGGCCCATTTTCTCTACCAACATGCGTTTAGTCTATTAAAAAAAATGCCAACAGTTCCTAAGAATGTTATCCAACAAGGGACAGAATTTACAGAGGAGTTTACTTATACATGCTTAATCTAGAGACCATGGCTAATAGAGAGAAACTTCAAATCTATTTGCAGAGATTGTAAATTAAGAAAAATAATTATATTTTAAAAGTTTGCTTAGTTACTTCGAATCACAGAATACTCTGAGTTGGAAGGGACCCAGAAAGACCACGTTCAGCTCCTGTGCTTGCACAGGACAGCCCCAAGAGTCACATCATGTGTCTGAGAGCATTGTCCAAACAATTATTGAACTCTGTCAGACTTGGTCCCGTGACCATTTCCCGGCGGAGGCTGTTCCAGCTGTCCTATTGCCATACCATTTATCTACTGTCCTATTTCTATGCTGTTGATTTATTACCAAGCAGAGTACAGAATACACCCTCAGTCGCACTTAGCTTCTGTTTTGATTCTTGTTACAGCCAATAAGGTTTAACACTCAGGTAGAGCAGGATACTACCAACTGCAACAGACACAAAGAAGTTGTACGTCCATGGCTATGAAAGCTTTTTTAATATTAGGAACTGTTATACTTCATTTGCTCTGCATAAACAACGTGCACAAGCCACACGTGCTGAATTCTTCCCTTTTGACCATGGTCTCCAGGCCATTCTGTTTAAGCTACATGTAAATATGAACAATTAAAGGAAATCATCCAGAAGATGTCTGCTCATGGCTGATTCTCCTTCCTGTCCTTTCTATTTCTTCCATCAACTTCCACTGCATAAACAGAAGAGTGAAAACACGCTCCTTTCTCTTCTAGGTGTCGAAAAACACTACAGGGATATCCATCCTGCAATGACCAGGTGTTCCAACAGAACCATGCCATTCCAGCTGTGAACCAGGAGAACATCTGCAGGTGCTGTTTGAGCTCACTGCAGTCCAGGGGACAGCACACAGGGGATGTCCTACCTTCATGCGACATTCCTTCAGCAATCCTTCCACAAATTTCCAGTTGGTCTGTGCAATCACAGCTGGAGAGAGGTCTGACAGTTTGGGCTGCCTTAAATTTTTACCTAAACTCCTTGCCTCCTGCATGTATTTCTAAAAATAAAGAGAATAATTTTAGATATTACAGGTCAGAGTGACTCTCTTCATCCTAGGCAAGCAAGATGGTGAAAACAAATGAGCTCGTGTTAATCTAGAAACATAATCTTGATTTGTCTCATGTTTGGGTGTCAGGCTGGAGAAGTGCAATGATCCCTCCTGACAACAGAAGAAGAAAGACATTTTCCTGAGTGGTACAGAATCAGTCAGTATTAGCCAGTGAACTGTGCTGTTAGTCACTAGCATGTAGTGAGGCACAACAAGTGTATGAAGTGCAATACCTTCTCAGCAATAAAGTCAAAACACCACGAAAAGTTTCCTTCCAGTGTTATTTCTCACTTTAAAAAAAAACTTTAAAATTGTCTAATTTGTGACCAGACTATAACAGGAATAGAAAAAAAAAATCACTTGAAAATAAGTTATAAGAAGCAGAAATACACTTACTGAACAAGAAAGATTGCATTCATTACTTTTCATCTAGATAGTTTATGCAGGAAAAATGAGACTTGATCTCATTCTCAGTTAACCTGATTACAAGTGAAGTTCATTTTAAACAGAACTGACACTTGGGATCATTCATGTTCTCACTATGGTGACTGTTAAGTATGGACAAAAATCAGCATACTCTTTAAAAAAAGATCCAAGCTATAACTGAAGACTTCCAAACTTTCCTGCTCCACTGCCTTGTCTTCAGGGGTAGGGTATTTTTTGCTTTGGTCTGTTTTTTTGGGCCTTGTTTGGTTTTTTTTTGTTAAGCCAAAATCTAGAAACCAATCAGCAAGTGACCTCTGACCCCAGCATCAGTGAGAGAGCTACATGCTGAGCAAGGCTGAGAAGTTGGCCACAACTATCAAAATGTTGTTCAAGCATTATTATTAATTTTTTCTTAAAAAGAACAAGATAATAGAATATTGCCAAATAAAAGTCTTGAAAAACAGTGCTCATAGCCTGGTGTGGGAATGCTCTGATTCCATATGGGTTTTTGTCCAGTTAATGATGCCTCTCTGGGGGATGGTATGTGACAATGACCAGTCTTTCCTGGAAGGAGCAGATCACATCCCTCCAGGGAATTCTTGTTGCTGCGGGCTGGGTTTTCTGGGGAACTGAGAGGTCACTATGGCTGCTGCATCCTTGGAGCTTTCTGTCTGGGCAGAAAATTTATTCCATAGAATCCCAGAATTGTTTGGGTTGGAAGGGACCTTAAAGATCACGTAGATCCAAACTTTCTGCCATGGGCATGGACACCTTCAAGTAGATCAGGAAAAGCAAAACCAAAATCTTAAAACCTTCAAGTTAATTGAATTAGTTCTCCCTCTTCGTTTTTTTTCTTTTTTTTTTTCCCCTGGGAGTACAGTTTTTCTGATGCAATTGGATTTTCTCAGCACAGAAATTTGGACAAGAACCCCTTAGTATCACCCTAACAGGCCAGACAAGAATATAAGGTTTTGCCATGAAAAAGTTGTGTTCCACTGAAGTTCTCACTTAGGTAACTACAGTTTCACCAATACTGTAAGGAATTTAAAATAGTTCAAAAACTACAGGGGGAAATAAAAGAAAAAAGTTACAGACAATGGAAATGTTTTGTTCAGCAAGCAACGTCATAAGTGACTTCCATCTCAGTGCAAAAATTAACAACAAAACCAGTGAAGAAGTAATACAGGGAATATATAACTAGAGAAACTAATATTTCATTTTAAATGTGAAGGGATAGGAAGTGTGGCCATAGTCTGAAAAGCACAAATCACAGATAACCTTACTTTATTCATTGTATATCTTCTTATTGTATTTTAAAAAACCCCAAAAACCCAAAAAACTCTAAGGTTCCAGAGAAGAATAAGGGTGGTCTGAGAGAATCAGTTGATTGCCCTTTGCTTGTTCATCAGCAGCCATGCACCACCAGCCTCTTGAACACTGGGATGCAATGATCCAGCAGCCAGAAAGCTATGCTTTTGGGATTTGACACCCTAAACTGAATTGCCAGGTGAGAAACATGGGGGGAAAAAAACCCCAAAGCGAAACAAAAATTCTTGTCTTTTAGCCTTGGAGTGGCTGTGTTTTCCAGGGAGCTGGTGTGGAAGCTCCTTTCCAGCTACTTTTCCGATTACAACCACACTCCCAAGCGCTACAGGGACATGCTCATACTCTACAAGAAAGGGGCAGGTTTGAGACGCAGCAAAGACAAAGGTTCCTCATGCTAACAACATCTCAGAAGCAGCTTTCAACAAGAAAAACTAAAACATACCAGGCAGCATTCAGAGAAGGATTTTTTAGGAGGCCGTGCAGGAGGGGGTGGTCCCTGATCCCACTCCCAGAAGGCCATTGAGTTCTGACGAAGCAAAAGCTCCTCCGATGGCTAAGAGGAGGCAGATGCCCCAATGGCAGAACAGCCAGAAAGAAAGAGGAGACAAAGCAAAAGAAGCATGCATATGATCCACAGCCAAAAAAAGAAGAAAGTAAATACATGACAAAGTACTGAAAAGGCTCTGCTGCTCTGCTGCACAAGGCACTGTTTAAAATACGCTTGCAAAGCCAGGTTAGCAAAAATAGCAACAAACATGTACAAGTGCTGTTTTGCTGTGTTTCCATGAAACATCATTCAAAGCTATGGTTGAAGAGTTCTCTCATCCACCCAGGGTCTTTTGGAGGGCAAACTCCAACACTGACCAACATTATTCAGGGAGTTTTACCACAAAACAGCATGAGTGTTATGTTTTTGCTAGTGACATACAATAGAAGCATATGGACACCAATGGAAAAATGTAGCAGAAAATATTTAATGAAGGATGAGGAATTGAAAAGATGGGAAAGAAATGCATGTACGTGACTGACATTTACAAGATGTATGGGAGTTTCCAAGCTTTAGGCAAAAAAAGTCCCCAAAGTCTTAACCTTTCAAATAGGCATACTCATGTAAGAAATTTACATAAGAAAAAGGAAAAATGTTCATTAAAAGAAAAAAAAAAAGGAGGAATCCTGCCTCATTCGCTTCTACAGGGCTGACATTTATTCAAGGACTTGACTTTTCCAGAGACTTCCACCCTGGCCAGAGTTTGGCAGCTGCACTGTCAGGGCTCTGATGTCCACGTGCAGTAACATGGCCAGGGTCTAAATCAGTAAATAAGCCATCTTCCTGATGACAATGGGGCTGTCTTGTTCCAAAATAATGAAAGCACTTTATTTATGTTGTGTGCTTTGAAGTTGTACAGCATCTGTGACAGTCGGAGCAGCATCCAAACGGCTACAGAGATCCAACCAAACCATACAGCAGCCACAAAACTGCCCCAAGTAATAGGCACATTGTTGTCCAAACCTCCACCTCCTGATCACAGCTGGTGCTGCCCTCAGATGAGGCCACCCACCTCCCTCATGTCGTTGTCCAGCCCGATGTGCTCCGAGTGCTGCCGCAGGCGGTCCTTCCTCCGCTGCGTGGTGGTGCTGCGGCTGGCCCAGCGGCTGGGAAATCAGAGAGAGAAGACATGGGTGAGCAGGGGAAAAGCAGGAGGGAAAGCCTGGGTCAGGAGCTGAAGGACTCCAATGGCTCTGCAGCAAAAGAAGGGAAAGCCCGAGCTTGGACCTTGCAGCAAACGCGGGTGTGAGCTGGTGCCTGAGCTCCTCGTGGGAAATCACCTGGGAGGTGACAGACCAGCACTCACCCAAGGGACAAAAATCCTGATGGAAATGTGCCCAGCTGCCTGCCAGAGTCTCCAGTGAGAGCTCCTGGAACCTGAAATGCAGGCCATGCCACAGCATTGATACCATCACTAGGTAAGGCACTGTACCTAGTTATATGACACCACTGCTGCATTTGAGGAGGTTTGACAACAACAGTGTCTTTAGCAAAAAACAAAATACCATGATTTATTTTGAGTAGCAACTTCCACGATTTTGCTCTTTTGTGAGACGTGCTACTTCTCCTTTCTCCACTTTCTATGGTACTTCCAGGAATTATTTGAGACAAACTTCTCATTGTAATTTTAACAACTGTTACTGGGTGCACCTATGTCTAAAGGTTATAAACAATACTGACGTTCCTGGTATTAGTCATGTTGCTATTCTTACCTTGTCTTTTTTCTGCATTTGGTTTCCAAGTACCACAGAAAGGTACTTGGAAACCAAACGCAAAAAGGTTTTTTTCCACCTGTTCATATACTTCCAGTTGAATTTTTCCTCTCTCCACACACGGTGGTATTGGTGAGGTATTGGTGAGGACAGCAGTCTCCAGATCCCAAACCCATATATTTCTGTGTGCACCCCAAACAGAAGCATATACAAATAAAATCTGGGATCTAACAGTTTGGGCAAGGAGTTTCAGCTGGTGACACAGGCAGATGAATGCCTGGGGAGGAAACTCTTGCACAGAGCTGGACTTGGGTTCTCACATGTTGGACAAAACACTGGGGAAGTGTAGGGAGGGGAATCTGACCCAAGAGAGTGCAGGGATGTGGCCCCTGGTAACCAAAAGGAGGACTTTGCAGACATGCACGTAACTGTCTTCATCAGTTCGTTCAGAGAGTCAACCAAAGACTGAATTTTGGCTCACCACACAAAGGGAAAAAAAGCCACAGGAACTGTTGTTTTAACAGCCAAACTCAAGTCCCATCGTACCTCACAAATAACATCAAGAACAAAGGAAGAAATCTAGGTCTCCATATAATTAGGGTTCATCACCTCAGTATCCCATATGACAACACATTTATTTTTAAAGCAATTTTTTTTTTTGTGGCCTCAAGTCTCTGCTAACAAAACAAAACAGACCAATAGGTGTCTGCACAACAAATGCTGATATCTTCTCAGAGGAATACATCACTGACATAAGTGTCTTGGCACTTCCACAGAATTCTTAAAAATGCACAGCTCCTGAGTTTAATAAGTCACCATTTAATTTTTTTTTTTCAGAAGCAACTACCAAAGCCTCATTAGATGACTAAGAGGAGGAAAACAAACCCCTATATTTTAATAATCTCAACAAACAGATATGTCACAGAAAAACACTCTGTTGAGCAGAGGATACCAAGATATTAAAGTGACTTTAGCCACTTAGCTCTGGAGACCTTCCATTTATTGCAAGCCAGGATCACGTCTGTGTTTCACACAACAGAACGTCAATAACACATTGGAAATTTAAGCTATAGATCAAATATTACCCCATATCATAGTTTTTCTGCTGCAATTTATATGGTTATTTTCTGAATTCTAGACAGAGCTTGGATCCATCTCCACCTGCATTTCTGCATTTACTGGAAGATTAAAGGATTGCTTCAAGCGTCCTTTGAGCGAAAACATCTCACCAAAGGTGAAAGCAGAACGAGAGCCACAGAATAACTACAAAATAATACACCACCATTAAAGCATTTTCAGTTCATTCCAGAGCTGTACTCCATCTGGGAGATGGCATGACGATTTTCCAGATTATTAATCAGAGCTATTCGAAAGTTTTAATCATACAAAAGTGAAGATTATTGGATGTTTATGAAAAAAAAAGACTGCTTCTCATTAGCAGGAGCAATTACACACAGTGACCTGCAGGATCCCTCTTTTCCAAACTCTAAGTTGAGGAAGAGGAGCTGTTGAGTTGCTGGGTGAGGTCTGTGCATATGGGCGCTGCTCTGAATCTCTCTGGGAGGTTTTGTGAAGATCTAACAGCAGATAAGCAGGATTAAGCAGCTAAATCTTTTAAAGCCTTTTCTTTACTGGGCCACACAGAATTTTCCCAAAACAGTGTTTCAGTATTACAATAACCATTCCCTCTCCTCAGCAGTGACTGCATTTTAAACTGCTCTTCCTCTCCCTGCAATCACTTGAAGTGATTTTAAGGGGGATAAAAGCCCCAGTGGTCACACCACGTCCCCATGGCTGCTGAAATCCCGTGTGGGTACCTCTGCTGGCCCTGTCATCAGCTGCTGCTCTATTCACACCTCAGCCCAGGTGCTGCCAAAGCAGCAAGGAAAGCTGTTCTCCCTCCAGCAACCCTTTGCTTGTCAGCCCTTAGACTTGGACTTTTCAGATAGCCACTGCTGCCTGTGTCCCTCCTCTCTTTGTCCGGAGGAGATGAAGCCCTCCTGCTGCTCAGCCTGGATGCTGCCCAAGGACTCCCTGAGCCCAAAAATGCCTTCTCCCCTTTAGTTTTTTTGCTGGCAGGGCCATGGACTACGGGCATGTTTCATTTATTCCTCACAGTGGAGGTATTGCTACAAGCACCAGGTCTCTGGGGATGGAGCAGAGGCAGCTTGGGTGCGGTGTTGCAGGAGCCCAGGGACAAGCTGCCTCTGTGGAGAAGTGAGGAAAGGCTCATTTCAGTGTGTCTGCATGTATCTAACTCCCATATCCACAGATGAATGCTCCTCACCTCCAGGGACTGCAGAAAAGCAGTTGATATTTCAGAGGAGGGACCAGGGAAGACTGTGCTCAGTTCAACATATGGAAATGAAGTAAGGCACCTCCAGCTAAGATCTTTGTAACATAAAGGTGGTCAAGTCAGTATGATTTAGTATCAAATAAGACCAAACAATCATAGGAATACATTTGCAGAGGTTGGAGGGAATGTAATGGTGACATTTGAAACATCTCATGTTAAGTATCATCTTTTACATTTCTATAATAAAAGAGGTAAGGTAGTCAGCAGCAAGGCTGCACTGTCAGAAACAATCCAGCAAAACAGCTCCTCGCAGCAGGGACTGGCCATGCTGCACTGCAACCATGTGTACATATCTCACCTCTTTCCTCCCCTACCTCTTCCCCGACCCCCCTTTTTAAAGCTCCCTGGAGACATGAAAAAATTATGTCTTTCCAAATCAGACATGGGTGTAGCAGCAAGATTTATACGGCAAAACATGAACATGCTGCTAGAGAACTTCCTCTTCAGATGGATTTAACCAATACTGCCGTCACCATAAAAATCACTATTGTAAATTACAATCCATTTACAGTGGTAACAGAGAGAAGGAAGAAGACAAATCCACTTGTTTACAGGACAGTACCTAAATGCCATCATATACACCACACCTCATGAGGCAGGCTGCTACTTAGGTCTGCAAATCATGACAATACCCATTCTACCTACCCAGGTCCATCAGAGGAGGTATCTGAGTTGCTGCACTCACAAATTAGCACGTAGCTATACTACAGCCTCCACCAAACCCCCCTAGAGCATGCACACATTAAACACACAGAGCCTGCATGTGCAAACTCCTTGGGCTCAGATGTAGTTGGTGTGGGACTACACAGTGATTACAAGTCAAACACGTGTCAGATCAAACAAGAAAAGGAACATTGAAACTGAGCTCCACCTGATCATGGATGGGCTGATAGGGGAGGAGATCCACAGTGTGAATCTGCTCCACAAACAGCGCTCCATGGTACAGAGAATGAAGGCTTTGATGGAGACTTAGGCACCTTTTCTACCTGTGTCGTAGGGTGGAATAGGAAAGCTTTGAAACTGCTCATTGGGTGGACAAAATTGAGTAAAATGCCTTAAACAGAGTGGCCTTGCACTGACAGGCTCTTTCACTGGTTTATATGAAAAGAAGTGATATTAAAGGGTGGCACACACTGTCATCCTCTGCAAGGAAGAGCTGTAGTAAATTGCCGGCATCACCTCTTAAGCCCTGAGGAACCAGTGTCCTATGAGGTATTTAATTTGCAAGTCCCTTGAGACAGTAGCACTGTTCAGGGGAGGGCAAATGGAATAGCAGATGCTATTCCAGGATTCAACGGCCATTTTTCCCTGTCAGCTTTAATTCTGCACAGTTATGTTAAAATGATATATTAACTCAAAGAAGTTAATTGCGCTTTTCCCGCCTGGCACCAGTTGAGCAGAGGAGCTCAGGAGACCCACCCATCAGGTTCCAAGTCACCACAGCATGCATTTCCTATCTCAGAAACCATCTTTAAGTACAGATTGTCAGTCACAGTTTATTCTTGAAAATGAATGCATTTGAGTTCAAGTGGTTCATATTTGCATTGCACCCGTAAGTGGTTTGCTACATTGCTGTACTACCTGAAGTATAGTAACTGCTTGTTTCAGATTTTCTTATGTAAAAGGTGAGCTTTTACTACTCACAAAATTTTAATAACCTCAGTGCTGTGTGTGGATGGCTCATTGCTGACTCATTTCATGCTCACCTAGATGCGCTGTAGAGATGCCACTCTGTATCACTTGCAATTGTTTGGCTTGATTAAAAAAGAAGATATCTTCATTTAACACAGCCTTGAAACAGTACCCAACATATAGGAGGGTAATAAAAGGCCATACAACATGAAGCACTCATTAAAAGAGAAAGTTCATCTGGCATACAAAAAAAAATTTAATTAGAACCAGAACAAATTCTGTCAGCACACAGATACATCAATCCCTTTGCGTTATATATACATCATATTTCCCTTAAAATCATTATCTGATGTTAAATGCTTAGCAACAAGCAAACAAGAGTCCTGTTTAAAAATAAGGAGAAACATAGCTGCAGGCAGATTAACCCTGCCCAACTTGAAGGAGGGGGCTGAAGGCCACAGGACAGTGCCCACACAAGTCATGTCATAAAATGGAGCACAAAAATGAACCAATTCCATTACAATCCTAGTGCATGGGTTTTGTAAATAAATACTGACACAGTGGTCAGATCAGCAAAACATAGCTCAGGAACAAACGCCTGGAGAAAGCAAACAAATAACTTCTGAAATCTGCTTCATGGGGAAGAGCAACCCATCACTCAGCAAAAGCCTGAGGTTAGAGGCCAAGTACAGTGAGATCTGTGCTTGAAGACTTGGACGGTGCTCTCCTTTGGGGACCGCTGCAGGAAAGGTAGGACACAGGACAGACAAAAGCACAAGGCTCACAGGAAGCTGGGATGCAAGTGAGAGGGCTCAGGTGACAGAAGAGGCCAGGCCAGGAAAGAGGAAGAGGCTGGTCAGGAAGGTAAGCAAGGAGGAAAGCAGGACTCCAATAAAGAAGTGGGGGGGAAAATCAGGCCTAAACAGAGAAGAAGGTAAAAAAATGGTAATTAAAGCCATTTTGTAAATGTGTAACAAAGCAAAGCCTTCATTTGAAAACCAAAAGAAACAAGAAAAAAATTAGTTCAGTTGTTCTTTGAAGGCACTCAATACAAATTGCCAGAATGCAAATATATTCCCATGCTTGGGAATCACTGTTTTCCTCTGCAATATTTAATCTCATTTATCAAGCTTCTTAGTACAAATTAAGTTACAAGGTAATCAATTAGATTGAAAACACAGCTTGTTTCATTGTTTTAATTTTGCACTGTAAGCATATTCCCCCTAATTTAACAATTAGCTAATCAAAAACCATGAAGTGTTTATGTAGCTTGGCTTTTTATCATTCAAATTCCACTCCTGCAAATGCATCAGTCAGTGGAGTCCTAGCTATAATTTTAAAGCCTGGCAGAAAATGCACACAGGGAAGAAGGGAACACATAGAAACCACAGTGTGGTGCTGGGGTTTGAGAAAGGAAATGAGGGCTCTGGAAACCACAGCTCTTTTCCAGAATAAAAGACAAATAGCCTGGGGGACTGCAGCCTATTTTCTCCTGGGACGCTTTCTAGGAGGACTTCTACAGAAGCCACTGCTTTACACAGTTAGAGGGGATGCTCCACAGCGTGGAGGGGATGCTTTTGTACCCAGAGGAATCTGCAGCTGCTTTCTGTAGATTCAGAAGGTTTTCCCATGATGTGGGGGATGTACCAAAGGCAAGAAGCACAGAGGGAGTCCCTCAAGTGGGACACTGCTGCCTAATGGGAAGGAGGACAGAACTGGGTGAGGTGTTTTGGTTTGGGTTTAGTTCAAATTGTTTAAATCACATATAGGATCTAGACATGTTTGCTGTCTGCATTACATTTGTGATTTAGATATGTTTTACACATGTAACAGCCCAGAAACTGACAGAGGTATCTTCAGTGTTCCTCCTCTTACAGGAAGGGAATAGCTAGATAACATTATGAGCTCTGGTTATATATTCGTTAGTTTATCAGCCCAGAAAGGGAAGCAATAAATCCCTGATTGCTGGCCACTGAGGACATGTTAACATTAAGACAGCTTTGAGTTGGTTTATTTGCTACTGTCCAGCAACAATTGACAGCAACATAGGAATTATTCCCCATTTCCCACAAATACACTTCCATACAAAATTCAGGACATAATTTGCTATGTAAAACTGAAGCCTGCAAAAATAATTCTCATCTACACAGCAATATCCTTTGTATTAATTTTATAATATAAACACACAATAGCTACACCTGAAGAATCTGGAAATGTAGCTGGAATGTTCTCTTACCCCTTAACCACACACAAAGCTCCAGGTCTGTAAGTAAAACATATCTCCAAGAATCATACACTGAGAAATTCAAATTAATGGAAGGCTGTACTTCAATTCATTTTGTGGTCAGAAGAGTCTCGCTGTATTTGCAGAAAGCATGGAAAAGCTGCTCTATATGTGGGTGTAAAATCAGCAGAATTACATGTCCTAAATGGGAGAGAAAGAGTCTTCTCAGCGGGGGACATGAAAACCAGGAAGAAGAAAGATATAAACAGATGGTCTTGAGATTTTCCAATTACAATCCTTTTTGGCAACGTAAAACTGGAGGAATTCCAAACATTTGTCACTTTGACATCGCTTTGTGGTAAGTAATGGGGTTTTGGTACTTAAAAATTCTGAAACGTGCTGCAATCAAAATCAAAATTATCACTCAAGGACTTAAAGCCATTTTGGAACAGGTACCAATCTCACAGAAGCAAATCTCAAAGGGCATAAGGAAAACTATTTTTAAGTGATGCTTATTCATAGATTCACTAAGATATTGCAATAGAGACAGAAGATTTAAGCAACTTTAAGCAGGCTGGGCACACTCACACTGTTGCTGACATTGTAAAACTGAAACCCACCCCTAAGGGTAAGAGGCAGACTGCTAAATACAGCATCTCACAAGATGAAGAAATCCTGCATTCCTCAAAGGACCATTACCCATACAATTCTGTCTCCATTTGCAGGAAGACTGAATGCAAAGGAACTTTGAAATACGGGTTCCTCCTTTTTGGTTGGTCCTGGGTTTTTTAAAATTTCTTTTAAGGAACTCAATTTCTTTAAACACTCAGTGCTTATCTTATCATTTGCAATTCTTATTCCTAGCAGGTTATTAAAAAGGGCTTAGCTGGCACTGGTATGCACAAAAGGTGTATAAATAGAACTGAGCAGGCACCTCATGCAGAAGCTCAGAGCAGCATGTGTGCATGCACGTGTCTAAAACAAGACGTAGCTTTAACATTTGGACAATTGTAGCCTTTGAAGCTCCTGGATTTACCTGTGCTCCCACATTGTGACTTCCAGAAACTGAAACTGAGGGCTTCAGCTGCTAATTTAATGAGTTTGTAATCAACAATGCACAAATATTTCACTTTTGAGGAGGGAGAAACCTCTCATTCATGGGTTTTAAAGGAAGAAAGATTAAAAATAAAGGAACTCACAGCACTTACTTTGTATAACTGTAGGGATGTAAAGTGTACCAGTGCTCCAGGTTCCCATTTATTAAGTAAATGAACTATGTAATGGTATGCTCAATTCCACAGCTACAGGTACCCCTACCCTCTTATCAAAGTCCACCATAGAACCTTATCAGACTCAAATAAGAAACCCAAGTACAGAACCACATACTTTCCACCCTCACCAAGTCATTCTTCCAGGGTATTCCAATGTGGCAACTGAAAGAGACCTATAAAAATCTCTGGGTCATGTAAAAACAGCTAAATAAAAGAAAGAAACAGAGCAGACACTAACTTCATTCCACATGATGGTGTGAAAGTTTCAACACCAAAATTTCTTTCAGAATCTGAATTTTGGCTTGAGTTCCCAAATTACTGTATTCAGCACAAAACCACCAAACAATTGATTTGAAACTTGTAAGACCAATTACAAAACATAAACTTTGCCTGAGAAGACAGTACTTAGCACTCAACAGAAAACAGCAGTGAGGAACAGAGCTAACACTTCCTGACATAACCCAAACTACGGTTATATTTTCAAAAGTTGCAGCCCATACAAACCAGAAACAGAAACAGCTGTTGGGTTCATTAGACTGGTTATATGCCATCCAAAATGAGGACTTCTGTTCAGTGATGTGAATTATTTGCACAGGAAACCTGCTTTTAAATCCAGAAAATAAAATCTGCTTACTTGTTATTGGTGGGTCCCGTTGCCAAGACATCCGATTGCAGCTTTGGGAAAAATCCTTGCTCATATTTCCCTTGGCCAATCTTCATATCGAGCAGGTGAGGGTGGATAGCCGTGTGGTCAATCTTCATCAGCCGCTGCTCGATGGACTGGGCTGCAGGTGACAGTCACAGGTGAACAACTGAGCCACAACCCACCCGAGGGCATACGCTGTCACCACAGCAGTGGTCATGCTCAGACCCTTGAAAGCCCACTAGAAAGTTAAATAGTGACCTTAGACACAAATCTGCCACTCACAGAGGTGAGGAGACACTGGTGATGTACGTTTCTTAATTCTGCTTTTCGTTTCTTTACCCAACACAACGAGCACTGGTGCAAGCGAGTTAGCTGTTAAGCAAGCAAGTATTTACAGGAGCCTACGAGATCCATTAGGAACTGGCAAGAGCAGTGCAATCTTTCCCCAAAATTCCTTGTTTAACTTTAAGGCTTCTTCAGCAGAACAGAGACCTCCAAGGCCAGGTGCAACCCCTGTGGGACTGGGCACCTGCTTAGCCCCAGATATGTTCCCTGGGCAGATGCATGGCGAGGGGACATCTGAGTTTTGCAAACATCTGGGACTGTAATGATCCTCCTCCTGAAATTAGACATGCCTTTAAGGGATGACAGGCCTTCAAAAAGCATAGCTAACTGTAGCAAGACCTGAGCAGCACCAAGAGGACGAGCAGATTCCTGGAAACAGGAAAGGCTATGGTAAGATGGGAGAGGGCTCCCCAGAAACTCAGCTCCACTGAGACTAAAGCAGTTCAATCCTTTGCTTTAGGGACTTCAGGGTTTCAATCTCAAATGCCAAGCAGAATGAAAATAAAACCTGTCACCCTCTTAACTTATGAAGAACTTGGGAAAGGAGATGTATGGGCAAATTCAGCATTTAATTAGCAACTTTAATATTCAACTCTTTCTAGCCCATCTATTAATGGGCAGGCCTGTTCTTTCATGTATCACACCTATCGAATGCATATGCAAAATGTGGAAGCTAAATCTGTTTTCCATTTGTTAAGAACAACATAGAACTTATTTCCTATTTTATAAAACTGTGATGGGAAAGAAGCTGTCACAAGATTTACATACATTATCATTAGAAACTCAGCAAGTATTTTTTCCCCTCTAAAAAAAAAAAATCACATTGTATGGTGAAAGTGGAAAAGGAGTGGGTAGTGCAAGGTCAGAGGATTTGAAGGGTTCCGAAAATAGTTAAACAAACAGGTGCTGGATCAGTGCTGGGGTCACATGTACTGTGAATTGTAAACATGAAGGAAAATTGGTATTACTATCAGTTTGCTGCTTTTCACAAGACAGAAAATGAGGTTCTGGTGCCACAATATCTGCCAAAACTAGACGCTGAATAGACAGCTGACCTGCAAATCAGAATTGGGTTTAGACAAAAAAAGTTAAATAGACACAGATTTCTATTTCTTACATGTTTATACACTGAAGGAGTTAAACCAAAACAACCCCATCAGAAATGTGTCTGCCCCAGCTTACTAATACGTGTCCCAACAAATTTAGTGGTGTAATTTCCCTGTATTAAATAAATACTTGCACAAACATTAAGTAAGAAATTCAAGTATAATTTGAAAAGGCATCCTGTGACAGTAACTGAAAAAAACTGTAAGCCTTCAGTACAGTGTATTGTTCATTAACACTGAACATCTACTGCTGGAGGTACTAAATATGCCACACAGGATTGCATCCCCGGCATACCCCGCTGCTCTAACCAAATGGTGTAAGGCAAAACAATGTCTTTTTATGGGAAGGGAGAGACAAGGCCAGTGGAGCAGACACTGGGGTTCGACTCCTCAGTGTGGCTGGCACTGGTCCCACCACCAGGGTGAAGGAAAGCTCTCCTGGCAATGGGGCAGGAGCTGCCTGAAATTAGAAACTGTGAGCCAGTTCCATTTGGGTTTGGCTTGATTTTATTAAAGGCACCAGCCCAGGAGAGCTCAAAGGGAAGGTAAAGGCTCCTGCTGTTTCTGGTGTTTAACAGCATGCTGAAGCTTCTGCTCAGATGAGATAAGGACACTGCTGAGTCCTCCTCAGGTAGCTCTAGGACTTCCTCATCAACTGCAACACTCAGATGACTGAGAAACTATATTTCTTGGTGGCTGATATTGTACTTTTGAATATTTTACCAGCCCGTCTGAACATACCTGCTTCTTTCAAAGTGCTGCATTTCTGGTAGTTGGATGTCCGCAGCGCAGGGGCCCTGACATTATACAGCCTTATTTTCTCAATTCGGGAGTCAAAAACTCGTAAAAAAGGGTCCTTCTCCTCCCACTGGGACATTATCTTATTGTCTATGAAGGTTGCAAACATCTGTGTTTCGATGAAGTGTGAAAGGAATGGGAGGTAAGGCTCGGGCTGGTCCGAAAGGAAGGAAGCCTGAAATACAGAACAGCTCATTAGTGCCATGTTCCCGCCCAGCATTGCTGTGCCCAGCCATCCTTCAGCAGAGAACTGATCCAGCAGCCAGCAGGAAGGCTTGGACAAGGCTTTCTCCACCATAAAAACACCTCTCAGATAGCTGTGAATCCATCTGCAAAAGGCTTTGCTTGACAATTGTAGGAAATAAGCAGTCAGGGAGACTTTGTGATAGCTGGAACAAAGGGACTATGGAGTTACTGAAGCAGTGCTCATGCTGCCTGCTTTTCAAAGCAACCTAGCAGCTATCACTCCAGGAATAAACCCTGTGAATTGCATTGCAGACTATCCCATGGGCCCCCATGGGACCTCTGGTTTGGGCGTCATTGCCCGGGACCATTTCACTTATTAAGGTGTCGCACATGTCAAGGGGTGTACAGTGCTCTTCAGCTGATGCTCTTCTGTGATGTTACACAGGGCAATTAATCACAAATTTCCCATTAGAATTGACTGTGTGTCTAAGTCTCCAACTGAGCTTTGAAAACCCAAAACTTAACAGCCCATTTTATTGCAGAAGCATTAGCAGAGATTGCTGAAACAACCCCATCCTTTTGAATGCTGCACTGTCTAATGCCCCAAAACAAACAAACCAATAAAAGGCATGGCAGCAATTTTTTTAAATTGAAAACTGACTCAGCTCAGTATTTAGTCTGTTCCTCACTTTTAACCTTTTCCTTAGAGAAGGACTTGTATCTAAAAAAGATGATGGCTAAAAACACTATCTGCTTTGTAGGGTCATTCAGCATCTGTGCAAGCTTCCCAACATTTCCCGTTCCTTTTGCTATCCTCCCACCTCTTCATAACCCCATTTCTAATCTTGAGGGATTCCTTTTCCCTCTTGTGCATTCACTACAATGGAGTCATAAGAATACTCTTTAAGTGATAACCTCCAGAACAACATTATCCATTACCAAAAACCGCTACCATAAGATTTGGAAAAATTAAAGACTACATTTGTTTTTTTGTCTCAAGTGTGCACCTCTCCTCCCAACAAACAAAAAAAATGAAAGCAAGATAGAAAAAGAAGTCACTTTGCATTGCTACCCTTCCATTAAGCTCACAGGAGCAGCCCCATGAGCTGGGCAGAAGCCTGCCAGCTTAGTTTGTACAAGCCAGGATGGCTCTGAACAGCCAGTGGATGTGCTCCGATTTACTCTGGCAGGAGATCTGGCCCTGTGTAATGGAAATGGACAGATCTCTCAGCGACACAGATGAGGAACGGCACATTAAACAGCACCTAGGCTATATACACAAACACAGCTCCTCCCTCCCCCCTTTAGATGGAGACATGAATACATGAAGGCTGTATCTTTACTTTGTCAAAGTTTTGCATTTGTTCCCTGTTTGTCAGCCACGACTCCATGTCGGGGGCAGCCTGGATGACGAAAGCCTCGTAGTCTGCGAACATCTGCGTGAAGCGGTTGGCGAAAACCTCGCGGAGCTGCACGTTCAGTTTGTAGTCCCTCAGCTCCAGCTCCTCACACGACAACTTCCCATCCTTCTCCTCTGTCAGGGGGGTGGTGATGGTCATTCTCTCCATGGTCACGCCCGTTCTCTTGGCCAGGGCTTGCAGGCGGGCGATCGTCTCGTTGCCTTTCAGCAGCTCGTACATGTTGAGGGCGTTGCTGGGGATGTTCCCATTCTTCTTGTCGTTCACCAGGTCACTAAGAACCAAGTTCTTGAGTTTGGTGGCACTGTCGCTGCAGTGCAGGTTGCCTTCTGGAGGGATCCCGAACTGCAGGAGAACCTCTGAGATTTCCTGGATAAACTCCAGCTTGTTGGGGAACTGTGGGAATTCCTCTGGCAGTTCGATAAAATGGTTATCGATGTCCACAAAGCACAAGTTTGCCTGAAATACAAACAAAAAATTTCAAAATGGACACGCAGCACTGAACTGGCTCCTCTGCCATGTAGCCTTTTCTCCCGGGGTGCTTCCAGACAGAAGGGTAAGTGCACATGTAGGCAGAACACTTCAGCTGTGCTGTCCAGCCCGTGACATTTCAGACTTCAGTAAAGCTGAGGGTCAACAAGATGACAAATAAAGGCTTCTGGTCCTCTCTTGTTCCCCCAGGACATGCAGACCCCAAACTTTCCACTACAAAAATTTCATATGCCCTCCCAGAGCAGCCAAGGACACGCCACTAAGCAGGAAGTGCAGCACCACTTCTCAGCCCATGTAAATACCCTTTGTGTGAATTACTGCATCTCACAGGCACATTTATTTTACCAGGATCCAACTGCAAGAAGCCTCTGCAGCTGTGCTACCAAGAAATGAGATGTTCAGTGGGAAAGATGATGCTGCTTCAAGCAAAACTACAAAAGAGGGTCCCATGGAAATCCTCTGGGATTATGTCTGAGTATAGTTTGCCCACTAGAGGCCAAGTCTTATTTCCCCACTCCCCTGACCCCGTTTCCATGGAGACTTTGAATATTGGCAATTCCTCTGCCTGAGACCAAAAGAGAGTGCTCTTAGCTTTGCTATGAATGGAGATGGATCTCAGCCCGTACGATTAAAGCTAAGTGAAGACATTAATCTAGCAGAGCAGATACTTTTACTAGGAAAGTGTCAATGGAGGGATAGAAGAACCCCACATAAAAATTAATTACATTGCAAATGCACCCTCAGGAATAACAGCAGAATGAAAAATAGTAATTGATCTTCTGAACGGTGGCTTACATCTGAAATTTGCTGTCTGAGTGCACTGTGCTGAGTAAAATCTTAAAGCAGGTCAGATTCCCAAGGTGCTGAGCTCTGATGCGTTTCATCCTGGCATAAAACTGCAGAACAGGAGATGCAGAAAACCCACAGGGCAGCAGCAAGTCTTTGTTAGCCCGACTTGGCCACTAGCACAGCTCCTCCACCTCTCCCAGGCACTTCTAGTGCTCTTTACTTCTTACCAAGCACCCTAGACTAATCTTCAGATTATGTGAAGATAAATGATTTATTTTCCTTCATTTTTGAAAAGTTTAATTTTTAGCAGGACAATACATTCCACAGCAAACATGTTTATAAAATACTTGATATTTCAGGGACATTTTTATTAGCATTAATCACCTTTCACATAGATACTTTAAAGAGTATTAGGATTCATTCAGTAAAGCAGAAGTGTCCCTTCAGCTTTTTCATATTAAATTTAGTCTGTACTAAAAGCATTTCTTCATACAAAACAATTTGCTTTATTTAACTATGCCGCTATTACACAGTTGTGGTATGTGTCAGTACAGTTCTTTTGCTCAGGGACTGCCTTCTCATCTATCAATATTTCATTTCAACGGCTTTTTAATTTCAGCTCTGCATATCATTTACAAAATTTGAAAAATGAGATTTGGATTCAGAAAACCCTTGGGGAATTGCTCTCACTTCCCTCTTCAAAAACATCTGATGATTAAAGTTAATGCAGGGAGATTAGTAACCTTAAGACAGCATGATGGCCAGTTGTTAGAATTCTTATCTCTAACAAACAAATGGTTTATATTTGGAGCAAGAGCTTGAAAAGCTAGCCCCTGGCCTGAACAATAAAGGAATGCTGATGTGAACAGCGCTTCATCACTGCTCGCATGCTAAGGGATTTTTTTTTTTTATTGTCTAGAGGAATTTGAGATTCAAGATCTTCCCTGTTCAATATGTCTTCTTTCTTTCCCTCTACCACAGTTACTGGACCTGTAGTATTCATAACTGCTGGTATTTTTCACTCTGCTAAGGGAACATAATGGGGGGGTGGGGCAGATTTCACCCCACTCTTACTCTTCTCTCCCTGATGATATTTGTTATTCCAGCGATACTGCAATTTAAATAGTGTCATATTAAAATTTTAATTTAAGGAAAATGACAGCTTAATCTGCTAACAAAAAACATGTGACTAATAATTTTAAAAATTGCAGTAATTATGTAATATTAGCATGGTTTTACTGAGAAGCATAGCTAGACAGCAGCTTTGCTTCCACACCAGTGCAGATTTCACATGCTTCAGTCACTGTATCCATGAGGTAAAACTTGATTTGCAGTTCCATGCCACCGAGGCTGACTCAGTCACCTTCATGCAGTATGTAAAATAGACCTTTATTAAAAATTGTATTACCCCTGTCCTGTGTTTATCACCTCCACTTCCACACAAAAGCTCCCACTCCTGGATATTCTCCTCTGCTGCTGCTCACATCTGCATTCTCAGTCAGAGCAGGTATTTGGAAGCCTCAAGGACTCTGCCTCCAGGAGAGTCTCCTCAGCACAGCCACTGGCAGATGTTACTGCTGTATGAACAGGTACTCTTGAGGTTCCCACTGATTTTAAGAAGAAACTTAAGCTTAAAAGCACACGGCATGCTCTGGTTCCAGTCACCATCTGGAATGCAGACAGGTGAGCCATATCCCAAAAACTTTGCCATATGGCCAGTTTAAAATGTGAAGCAGTTTTAATCACCTTGGTCATTTTTTGAGGAGAAAAATCTCCATTTCACTCTGCGCCACCACCAAGGATTTAACCCTGAGATTAAGAGGATGACCTCTCCTTCCTTTTTTTTCCTCTCAAAGTGGTTCACAGGCACAGTATTAATGCAAACCTGGCTTGTCTGAGGCCAGGACACTGGTCTTGCAATAGACTAGGAACACATGGGCTGAGCCACGGATGGGATGGGGCTGGCAGGACAAGGCACACCCTGCAGCAGCAGGGGGACAAGGACAGTTTTATACCATCCAGCAACTGCACTGAGATCCAGATCCATCAAGATCCTCCCCAAGTGAAATGCTCTTTAGCCCTCTGTCAGTAGGGCTGTGACACTGACAGAGTACCAAAACCTGGTGAGGTGCGTGATGTAGGGAAAGCTGACAAACTTTCAGCTTTGTCACAACAAACAGCAGAAGGAGAAGCATTTAGAAATCAAACCAGTAAACGGTACTCACTAAATTCAGAAATGGAGCACGAAGGGCTGTGAAGACTTCCCTACTATCTCACTCCTGCTGGCAATCAGTCTGCCCAGTGCCAGAGAAGCCTCCTAACACCAGGCATTATTTTCCAGCAGTACTTCACACAAATATTAATAAGGCATTTCCAGACAGCAACCCCAAAGGCGGACACTGACCTCCTGAGGCAGCTCCAGCTTGGAGCGGTCGGTTCCCTCCTTAGACTGCAGCCCCATCAGGTAGGGAACAGGAGCATCCAGAAAGTGCAGGAGAGAGGCAGGAAGGATGGGGACGTACACATGCTGCCACTGAAACGGGAACAGCAGCGTTGTGATTCCCTCTGCCACCGTCATCAGACGCTGATAATCTAGACACAGGAGAGAGAAAGACAGGTACTGAATTATCTCCCCGTGTTCTGCTTTTGAGGTCTGTTTGGCAAGGACATCAGTGACAAAACAAGACAGAAACCATGTTTATATGCTAAGATGTTGTTTGGAAAATAAGACAGTACTTAAAAACCTTAAACATTATTTAATCTGTTAACACTCATTCTCCCATAAAGAAACTGCTGAGCGCAGATATTCATACCTTATCTAGATCTATTCTGTCATTAATTTAATTTATTAAAAAGATACCAAAAGTTCTGTCTCTAGTAGAGGATAATAATATTCTAATTCCATAATAAGCATGTATTTTTACATGGGAAGAAGAGGAGAAAGAAATGAACTTCAAGGAAACACTGTGGTTTCTTGCTTGCTCCTGCCTGCCTGCTTCTGCTCCACTTGCTATTATTTCCAAAGCTGACTGTACTTTCCAGAATACTTGTTTTGGCCACATACCAGCAGAAGTTTACAGTCCCTAAGCATATAAAAGCAGTGCTTTTAAGTTAAATCCAAACAGAAGCCTAATATAAACTTAGTTCTCAAATATATTCTGTGTAGCTAGTATATTTATATTACGTTATTTTTCCCAAATTTCTATTTAATCCACTAGTTCATTGCTTTGCAATATTCTGCTTGTAGTAAGTACACTGTGCATTATTCTTTAAATTAAAATTTATTTTGGTTCAGCTAAGATGATGTTTCAGAATTTAGGTAAAAGCAAATTATTTATCAAATATCCAGCTGGTATGATGCTGTTTATTAATATAAATGAGAGGATAAATTGAGAATAAATTTTTAAAATAAATAAATAAATCACATACTGGTCTTCAGGAGATGATCATCCTTACAGCAAATCTCAAACTGCAGACAATCCATTTGGATTTTACCAACAGGGAAAGATCCCTGGGTTTGTAAGCTCCGTGGCTGTGTCCAAACTCAAGCCTCATCAGTGCCAGGCAAGTCTCACAAGCTCTGGCTTGAGCAACCAAAAGATGCTCCCTCTCATGGAGGCCAAACCCAGATCCTGGATAACACTTGGGTTGTTGCTCATCTCTAATCCTCTCTGCCCCACTCCAGGAAATGAAAGATACATGTATGAACACCCTGGTTCTGAGTCAGGTGAGAAGGCTTTTTCCTACATCCCCATTGACTGCTTTTGCCTGGAGAGGAGCCCAGCTTGACCCTTCCCATTTCCTAAACATCCCAGCCTGAGACGTTGGCAGACACCAACAACAGCAAAAGCACTGTCATCTGACACTGCTCAGCTATTAGGAGGTCACTGGGAAGATGTTCTTGAATAAATCTGCAAATTACAACAACAAATTGCATAACCCATTCTCCTTGCTAGCAGCTCTCTGTGGAAAACCAGCCACAATCTGCAGAAGGTCAGTTTGCAGGGCAAAACCATTCTCATCTTGTCTCACTAATAGCTATTCAGCTGGTCTTCCAAAGTATTTCCATGCATACAAGTCAGTCTCAAGGTTACACATTCAAAACACTCCCAGCTACAGATCAGTTGCTTATGAATCCCTGCCATTGCAATGGTCTATAATCATACACATGCATTCCCTGTCTTGTTGAGGAGCACTTACACAAACTCAAGTTTTAACACCTACTTGGAGAAGCTTAGGAGGCTCATAACATTTCATAACTCTGAAAGCTTTAAAGATTAAAAAAAAATAAATCAAATAGAGAAAGCAGCATGTCTTACTACGTGAAACACCTTCAAAGTCTTTTCTAATCTACACAGCCTCATGAAGAAACAGGTCTTAGCAGAAAAGTTGCAAGCATCTTTTTGTATAAGGGCATTCAGCTCTGGAAATGGAAGCTGACTTTTCTCTGGTGCTACTGATAATATTAAACATGGTCACTAGCACAGATTTTGTAACCAATTCACTATGAGAAAACCTGTTTAGTTTTTTTTTAAAAAAGCTAGTGATTACTAAATTATTAGGCTGTTACCATCTAGCAATGCTTGTCAGCAATTAGCAGATAAAAAATGTTTATGTACCCTGCAGTTTTGACTGAAGAGAGGGAATTCCAGCTTCCTCCATGAAAATAATATTCAAAAATCTGTGAATTTTTTTTGTTATCTGTTTAAAGAAGTCAGACAGTCTAGTTACTTTTTATGTACTTTCAAGCCTGTACAAGGTTAGACACCTATCACAAAAGGCCTGAAATAATTTTTGATGGAGAGAATCTTGTACCTATCATCATTTGAGGGAAGCTTACACGGCTACTGAGGACAATTTGGAAACAGGGGACTGAGGAAATGGCCTCAAGCTGTGCCTGGGGAGGTTTAGATTGGATATTAGGAAAAATTTCTTCACTGAAAGCTTTGCTGAGCATTGCAACAGGCTGTCCAGGGAAGGGGTTGACTCACCATTCCTGGAGGCATCTAAAAGACATGTAAATATGGCAATCAGAGACATGATTTAGTGGTGGGTTTGGCAGTGTTAGGTTTACAGCTGGAGCTGATGATCTTCAAGGTCTTTTCCAACCAAAATGACTCTGTGACTCTTCATGTTCAAAGCTCCATCTCTAATTTGTTCACAGAACGTTTTCCAAGAGAAACTGCTTAAGGAGATAGCCCCAGGGCGAAGTGGTCCCTGGGGCTTCTACTGCAACCACTGCCTCCTAATAGCTCAGCTGGATTTGGTGCAGTGCTGTCTCCCACACCACCTTTTCACTAAGTGAAGGAGAGGGCAACAGAGTCAAGCTCAAAGCCTCCAGATCCTCCCTTTTCTGTCACCATCTGCTGGGGGCCCTTGGCCAAGCATCTCGACTCGCTGTGCAGGACGTGCCAGGGCTGCAGGGACCTGCTCCACTGCAGGCTGCCAGTTCTGCTGCTCCAGCACCACGTTCAGCCATGCTTTACCCAGGTCTGGTAACCTTCTCATGGCTCACAAGATACAGTGCTTAAAACACATACCCTGAGATATTCCTGCAGAATTACCAATCACTGTTTTCTGCTGGAAATGGAAACTGTTTCAGCAGTTGGACATCAATTCCCTACAATTTTTTTTTTCAAAGAGGGCAAAACTTGACAATTATTTGTCTTGATGTTGATTCTCCATAACACAATAACAGGACAATAATCAATAAAATATCTATCCCAAAGACCTTGAAGTTCAAACATAGGCAGTGACTGAAAAAACAAAACAAAATAATCTTCTTTTCATTATACATACTGGGGAAAGAAGCTCTGAGGTGTTAAGCAATTCACAAAGCTCAACACAAAAATTACTTTTACTGCCACAAAAGTCTGATACCTCAAAATCCTTCCCATGCTGCAGCAAAGCAAAACCAACATCCTTTGAGAAGGCAAAAAGGCATCAGTCTTATCCCTGCCTCAAAGAGCTAAGGCTGCATTCAGGTTCTACCCCCAAAACAGGTGCAAATCTTTGGTGATAATCAAACAGAAGAGAATTTCACCTGGGATCTCCTCAGCAAATTCCCAGTGGCAGGAACTCTGTGTATAAGGCATGCATAAGAGCACACACGCTCTTTCTCCCCAGGAAGGGTGTTCCTGCTGGGAACAGCGCATGGTTATTCCAGTTTCAACACCCCCAGCCTTCCTGATGGAAGCACAACTTGGCCATTTTCCAACTCTCTGTTCCAGTTACCTACCAAAGGCAGGGCAGAAAGCCTACCACAGAACTGGAGTCACAGCTTGGATCCGCTAAATCCAGTCCAAGCCCTTAAAAATAGACTGTGCTTCTTTATTTTCATTTTGAAGTCCCACTTCACATACACTTTGAAAGCACTTGAAAGCATTAGAAAAGATGAGTTACCTGGACACCACTTCCTTTCCTCTACTGCTCTTAGAACACACACAAAGGATAACTGCAGCTTTGCAAAGCCACACATGTAAAAATGGATCCTGGAAGATGATAATCAGATGGTATTCTCAAAAAGTACCTTATTAATATGCACAAAGCAACTGTCTTGAAACATAATAAACCAAACCAACAACAGAGGAAAAAAAAAAAAAATCAATGAACCGGAATGAATAAAAGCTAATTCTTCAGAGGGAAACATCTGAACAGGCTTTAAAACATTCCTGTGACCAATACTTTTTCCACATGCTACCTCTTCAGTCCAAGTACTATAAGTAATTGTTATTTAACTGCCTTTTTTCTTTCTTTTTTTTTTTTTTTTAACAAGAAATGAATTAGATGAGCCAGGTATATTGGGAAAAGTGGAAAATAAAATTATTTTGCTTTAAGCTCTCAGTATGAGTTTAGAACAGCTTATAATCAGACCTGTCTTGGGTCTGGGTATCTTCAGATCTGTAATGTTTATATATAGCACACTGAAGATGAAAAACGAAATCTGAAATTCACATCAGAGACAAAAATTGTTTATGAAAGCAAAGGTTTTCAAATCAGATCTCAATAGCTCCACAGAAGTAGCACACACAAGTGCTGCAGACATCAAAGTGACCTGGAAGCTTCCACCTTTCATCTGGTTTGCATGCTGGCAGCTGTGACAACTGACAAGCCAGCCCTGGTGACTTTCAAGAGATGTTCAAATAAAACAAACAAATATGGTGCAGGAAATGTTTATTCACCACAGAAATCACCTTGCAGCAGTGCTGCATTCAGGGAACCCGACAGGTTCCATGACATGGGGCTGTGACCAGCAGGCTGTCCCAAGGAAATGACCCGTGGCATCTCAATGCCCTTCCATCCCTGAAGGAAGGGTGGATTTACCAGAGAGTGGCATAGCACATCAGCTATATGATAAAAGCAGAGCGGCAATTTATGCAAATATGAAAATACTTATTTCCTTAAACAGAAGGGTCAAGACAAGCCTGCATCTGATTGCCTGAAGAATTAGCCTCTAAAACTGGGGGTCAGCTCTGCCCCAAAGGAAACATCCCAAGGCCAGTATTCACTGAGGCCAATTCTTACCCTTTTTCCTTGTTGGCCAATGCTTAATATAAAAAGCTTCTGCTTCAATACATTTCCATTTATATAATTTAACTACATCCCAGCCTGCCATCAGTGGTTCAGCATAAATTAATTTATGATTAAGAGCCACCTCAAGAATTAACTCCTGTTACCACCAAGACTGAGTCCCTAAGAAGAGGGCAAAAGTCTGTGACAAGGCTAACAGGGTGCCAGCAGGACACATGAAGGTGCTCCTGAAGACACAAGGAGCCTCTTGCCCCTCTCCTGTGGCTGCTGGGGCAGAACAGGCTCCCCAGCCAGCAGCAAGATGATGGGGAGGACACAAGATTCCAGCAGGGAACAACTTTGCTCACAATCACTTTAGACTGCCATGATATTTGTCTGGCATTTGCCATAACTGCAATATAAAGGCATAATTTAACTTTCTTCCTCTCATTCTTTAAAGGTAAAGATGTTTCATCAAAAACAAAGAATGAGATCCAAGTAAAAGTGGAGAGGTTGTATGGGTGGTATGTGTGTGCAGAGTGTAAAAACCAGTGGCTCTCCTCTGCCAATCTCCCTTTACAGCTCACTGTGACCACAAACAGGACTGGGGTTGTGGCACAGACCTGAACCAGCTCCTTCTTTTTTTCAGATGCTTTAAAACCTTCACTTTTCAGGTCATATTGACTTTGGCTAACAAAATCGAGCAACTTCTAATTAAAAAATAATTTTGTCATTTCACCTAACTTAAAAAGGACGACTATATGTCATTCTCTCATTTTTCTACCCGCTTACTTGTCTTTTTTTCAGGGAAACATGCACTGCTGTAGTTCTATTGACGCCTGAAACCCAGGTCCCTTCCACAGCACACAGAGATTTTGTCCTCATATAATTTGTTCTCTGCAATACCTTCCACTGACTTGGATGAATATTAGTGTGGAGGGCAACTATTTAAATTATGAGTAGAAAAGCAAAGGTTTTCTGTGTAACTATTTGGTGTAAAAATGCTTTAAAAGGCAGACACATTATGCATGTATAAGTTTTCAAAAGTCTACCCCAAAACAGACTTCATAAGAAATATCTTTCAGACACAATGCTTTCTAGGCAATGACTTTATATATGCATAATCATTTATATTATAATTTCTAAGATCAAAAAAAAAAAAAAAAGCAAAGAATATTTCCATCTTGGAGGAGCAATTACTCAAGCCCTTGGAAGAAACAATTTGGAAAACGCTCAAAATTATAATGAGTAGAAATAGCCTAAGCTCTAAGAAGTTTATCTCTGTCTCATCCACACGCTCCCTCTCATGCTTAAATCCCTCAAAAGGCAGACATACAAAATGGATTGCTGAGGTATCCACAGAGCTCACAGTTTAATTCATCTTTCTCCAGCAGGAATCTCACACCAGTGGTGTTTTGTTACTTATCCTCTGGAAACTGCAGTAGCTATTGAAGAGTGGACATAAACAAGACCTTACATTTGCACGGGAGAGCTGTGCTCTGAATAAAGGGCACTTACAAGAGCACTGCAAAGACTGCACCCTGAAGAATTGCAGGGAAAAGATATCTAATCCCTCCCCTTGGTTTTCAAAGCCCAAATGCTGAAATCTTGCCCTATTTATTCTGAAAAATATTCTCTATATGCAGAAGGATGTAACCTGAAGCTGCAAGAATTAACGTACAGTGGAAGTGATTTCAGGTACAGGTTTCCACGCCACCTCTGCAGACCAAAGTTGGCACTTCTCACCAGCAATGGTTGTGATTAACTCCTGCAAGTCCACACAGTCTCCAGGAACAGCAAGGGCTGATCTTTCCAGTCTTGCCACTGAGGTGCAAGCACAGGTCTCTGCCAGTTACCCAGCTATGCAGTCCAAAATGTATGGGAACAAAGCAGCTTAAAAAATGAGCTCATCCTTCTCTGCTGCCAGTCTCTCCTCAGCCCTCTGCTTGACCACCACAGCCATAAAGTGAAGTTACAATCCACTACAATCCCTGCATTTTCCCAAGTGATGGGGTACCAGTCACCCCTAAGACACCATCAGCAGTGCAACTGGATATCCAATGGTGACTGTAGCCGCCATGGCACAAAAAGCCACTCATTGGTCCTGTCCCCAAGGCAGAGCTGTGCCAGACACTCTCCTATCACACTGGGAACACATCCAGGGCAAGCTGGCTAAAGTCACCCAACACCCTCTCCTCCTCATGGACTCAGATGCCTTTGTTCAGGCTGCTGGAAACATTATGCCCCAGCTACAGGGTTAAAAATAAATTTTTTCATCCTCAACTCCTAGTTCCCTTGAGAAAAACCACTCCACAAAAGCCATTACAGTCTCTGTGCAACCCCCCTTTCACTGCTGTTATTATCAACTAGGCTCATTGTACAGTCGGGGTTGTGCAACAGTTTATATTTTCACTCCACTTTCCAGAAGAAGCCTTTATTCTATGAAAGAAGGACTAAATTTTTGGCAAGCTTAAATGAAAAGCTTCCTTCCAACAGGTCTAGGAGAACCACAAAAATGTCAGCTTACATTTCCCAAACATGTTAACAGCAGCTCTCACTAACAGAGTTTAGTGAACTGAAGCAGGTTTTGGTCCACCTCTGATTTCTTGAATAGTACAGGATTACGTCAGTGAATTGTGATTTTGTGTAAATAATCCTGTCCTGCTTGAAATTTCAACCAGAGGATCTTCTACTAAGCTCTTGTTGAGTTTGGGACGGTTGCAGCAAGGCCAGGCCTCTGGAAACAGAGTCCAATCTGGCCACCCTCCTCAAAGCAGGAAGGCAAAGAAGGGTGAATTTGCAAAATCCCTCTCCCATTTGTTATTTTGGAACAAGAGATGTGTCAGCCAAAGCCTTTTCATCTTTTGCCTTGAAAGAACTTGGGAGTTAAAAAAGTGTTTCTCCCTGATGGATCTCAAAGCTGAAGAGAACAGATTTGAGCACTTTCTAGGCTGGTTATATCTCAAATTGGAAAATAGCTGCTGTTTCCTTTTTCAGGAATTGCAAGACTGACATTTAAAAGAAGCCTCAGTGCACGATTAGCCAAGCACTCAGCTATCAGGGTATGCCAAAAGTGAGGCTTTGCACTTGCCCTCCACTCCACATTCTTCACCTCTGGGAACCAGCATTACCCTGCTATTTACATAATCACAGAATTCCCCTAATACAGCTATATAGCTTCCCCCATGCACCATCAAATGTTAGATACGCAAGTAAAAGTCATGTCAAGGATGTCCCTAGATTCATGAATAGAAGAGAAGAGAGGGGGGATAAAAAATTCTGAAATTTGAAGGGTGGAAAGGATTACTTCTCACTATCTCATTTTTCTTTAAAAAAAAAACCCACACAATGAAACCAAACAAACCAAGTAAACCCTTAAATTGTAACCAGTAATCAGAAGAACATTTATTTAACTTCTGGTGGACATGAAGGCTGAGTCAAAATTATTTAGTAGATATTTTGTATCTGTCTCAATGACTATTACAAAAGTAATGCATATACTGGTTGCTCTCCATATGCACAAAACATTACTAAAATGTAACTTGATAAGCACATTTCTCCTAATGTTACTATCTTTCAGTGAGAAAGAAAAGAGAAAAAAAAATTCCCAGTTCTCAGTGAGTCCATAAGCAGGGACCAGGGTGGGACTGATGAGCAGGGATGGGTGAGAGGCATTTCAGTGGTGCTGCTGTATAATATCAAACTCCAGTGCAAAGTGGGAAAGGCAGCACGATTCAAACTGAGGAACAAAGGGGATAAGTGCACACACACACACAGAAGCAGGAGGGAGGGGAAAAGCAGCTTAATCAAAACTAACAGCAGGATTTCTGCTCACACTTCAAACTGAGAGAAGACAAAACCTTTTATTTTCAGTTCTTGAAAGCAAACCCCTGGAGTCCATGTGGAGAAGAGCTCTGCGAAGAACTATCAGTCCTTTGAATTCAGTCATTTGCAGAACTATCCTTTTTCCACCTCCCTGAACATTTTTCCCCATTCTCACTTAGTTATTAGCATTACCATTACACACTTCCTGACCTTTTTTTTTTTATATGACAAACCCAAGCGATCCCTTCTGGAGCCTGAAGGTTCATTATCCATACTCATTTTAGATGATTTCCCATCCTCTCTCCCCGCTCCATTTCAAGCTGTCTGCTGCTCAAACCACTTCTCTTGAAAACCCTAAGTATTCAGCATCTTTTCCTCTTTTCACTAAAAGGCATGTGTGGCTCCTGGTTTTTCATTCTCCTCTGATGAAACCACTCCCCCTATCCCTGAAAATTTTTCCCTGAGACAGTTTCCTAATTTAGGGTCAGAATCACAGATGCCATTTAGGAACCCAAATTATATGGACAGGCTTCCAGCGAGACTTAGAGGAACACCCAAAAAGTCTGAACATCCCCTTGAAAGTCAGCAGGAAAACTTGAACTTGACATGTTGGGCACTCAAATATCACCAGGGTCAGACTCACAGGAACCAATATCCTAGAGCAAACAGTAATACGGGTGTAAAATCCCAAAGCATGCCCAGTACTAAGTCAGGATTCCCCAAACCTGCAGCACCATCAGATTTTCCAAAGCTTGCTGGCACACTTCAACATGGAACATGGACAGGCTCTGTGCAAGCAACTTCTGTCAATGTTTGGCCAACTGCAATCTTAGTGTCTCAAAAAGAAGTACCAGCATCCTTGTCAGCAACGTCCCCAAATACCTCAAGCAGGACTAAAAAGGAATGACCTGTAGCTCCACTCAGTTTCAACTCAACACTAAATCTTTAGCCTCCAAGTGCTAAAACACTTTCAGTGTTTTAACAAGAACATATCCACCACATGGGAGGCAGGAAATTACACTAGACTTTGATAGGCTGCTGAAATTTGAAAAACAAAGTAGTAGCAAGAGTGTCTTCTGTATGATGTATTACCTTTCTGCTGGTATTTTTGAAGAAGATAGGATTCATTTCATGCTGTCTTGCATGATCAAGGGCAGCGTGAGGGTAATAATCAAATGTATTCTATTGCTAGCTGCCACAAGTGATAAATACAATGCATAATTAAACAAGCAGCGCCTAGACTGCCTGGAGGAAACAATTTAGTGCTTTTATTAGGACACACTCATTTCTCTTGTTTTTTCAATGCATTCTCACATTTCAAAAATCAACTTTAGCTCCATACAACGTGAAATTCTATGAGCTCCTGTGGCTGCAGCTGCCCAGGAACCGCCCGCTGCAAGCAGACATTGCTGGATGAGTGCCCACCTTGTGAGTACAGAAGGATCTGCATCTCCAGGAGAACACAGGTGAAGACCTGGACCAGGTTCTCCAGGCCCAGCAGCTCGAAGACTTCTCTCAGAGGGTAGTCAGAGAGCGGCAACTCATTGGGCCCAGGTCTCTGGCAAATGATGGGCTCGTAAACCCCATAAAACTTGAGCGACCTCCCCGGGGGCGGCAGGGGCACCTCGTAGAGGATGTTGTGGATGTAGCTCTCCAGGGGCAGAGGCGGCGGCTGCTGGGAGGTCACCGCCTTGTAGAGCTGGATCAGGAACTTCTTGCAGGCTTGCATGAAGGGCAGAGGGGTGATGAGGCATATGCACTTGGAGACGTAGAGCGTGTCCCTGCTGATGTCGTAGGAGTTGTAGCGCTGGAGCTTGGCGAGGGAGGTGGCGTCGCCCTCGTCGATGCTGCTGGCCAGGGAGTCCATGCTGCAGGAGGAGGAGGCGCAGACGCTGCTGTACTGCTCTGCGTTGTGCATCTGGTACAGCGTCTGCATGGCTGTGCAGATCTGCTTGCTCGTGACCTCCTCGTAGAAGGTGAGCACGAAGCCGTAGGTGCGCGAGCCGTCCTCCCTGGTGATGATGAACGAGTGCAGCTGCGGGTCTCTGTTATCCGCCTGCGTCCTGAAAGACAGCCCCTTGGGCATACACAGCTAAGAAAGGAGAAAAGAAAGAGACAGAGTTACCTAAGACACGATTTTATTTTGCTATTTTTGCTGTATGGGCACATACTTTTTATCCACTGCATCACAACAAGCCATTTACCTTTAAACATAAAAAATATCCAAGAACAAATGGCCTAAAACTGATGCTACTTAAGAGGGAGACATGACTGAAGAAAGGCAAGCACCCACCAAAATAATCCATCTATTAAGTCATTACGACTCATTCTCATTACTTGCTGAAACTGTTTTCACTACTGAATAGTCTTTGTGTTGCTTACTTAAGTATCATACAAAAACATCCAGCTTTGCTCTCATTTGCCTATATCATGCCCACAACACTCTAAAATCAGAGAGCCAAGGAAGCATCTTATACCACTGAATTTAAATTACATAGACTTCTTGGAATTCTTTGATCTTCCCTACTTTTCTGGGGGGGGGAAAAACAACAAACAAAGCAAACCCCAACTGACTGGCAGCTATTGCATTTACTTACTTCTCTAAGTGCTACCAAATAGCTTAGACTGGAAAAAAGGAGGGGCAGGGAGGGAACCACCCAAAATCTATGAAAGCCTCATTTTGATTTACCACTCAGCAAAATCCCTTGCAGTGATTCTAGTACACTGGGTGTTTCTCTGAAGCATGGCCCTAGTGATAAATCAAGGCATCTATCCAGACACTCTTTGGGAATGCTATCAACCATCTAACACAAAATAACAAACATCCAGCAAAACTTGTTTGAATTGTTCATCAGCAGGAAACTGCTCATGTTCTAGCTAAATAGGTATATTTATAAACAAAGGACTATAGCTTTATTTGTACTGTCTGAAAAAATAAAAGGAAAGAAGAGAAGGAGAACCTTCAAAGTGTTCTTTTCAAAAAAGGCAACAGCAGAAGCCAACTTTACCACAGTATGTGAACCTAGGCATAACTGAGTGCATCCCCTAATGTCTCACCTTGACCAAGAGTAAATTCCTCTGATGCTGGCAGAGTCAGGAAAAATAATTATATATTTTCAGGCACATCCTACCCTGAATTTCAGCAGTGTACCTTGCAGAGACCATTCAACAGCCTGGTAAGGCTGGGAACTAGGCAAGTGGTTTAGACTCCACAACAGGCTATCAGGCCCCCAAATTATCTAGGACAGCTCTTATGTATTGCTCAAAAAGGTAATGTGTAGGGAAATAAGTAGCCTGGAGTTGGCAGAAGAATTTAATTCAATTGGTGGGCTTTGCTGACACAAACCATGAAATTGCAGCTTGAACTATTTCTGAAGAGCAGCCACATTTTTACTCAAGAGCTTTATCGTTTTTATTGAGGCATTAACAGCAGTGCTATGGTTAAGGGTCCTCCAATAAAGAAGTAGTAAAAAATCCTTGTTTCACACTTTATTTAAATTTATTCTCCACAATAAATATCTCTCTTAACCTCAGTTTTCGGCAGGCTTGCTTAATAAAAATGTATTTCTAGAATGTGAGCTTTCAATGGTGGCTATGAGCCTTATCAAAGCCAACCAGGCTGAAATCGTAGGCTTAAATCGCAATGCTAAGATTAAATTTTTCTTCACTTTACAGAAAAATACCTGGACAAGCAAATTATATATATACTATTACAATCAGGCACAGATAGGCATCAGGGAAAGTCAGATCAGCTGAGACAGTTTCAGAAGGCTGTTTAAATAAATTTCCTCCAAGCCTTAATTATTATTCTCTCATCCTTTATATACTGGGTAAATACACACAAAGGGATGCCCATCTATTAAGTTTCAGCCACAACTTGACACATGCAGAATGTTGACCTTTTAAGACCCTGGCTGCAAACCTTGCCCCAGAGACTCCTGCTGTTGTTAGACCTACAAGAGGACATAGAGAAAAAGCAGAGGAAAAAAAAAAAAAAAAGATGGGAAGAACTGAGGCAGGAGGAATGACCAGGAGTCACTTAAGAAGCTAAGATCAAAAGGAAGAGCCTGTAATAATTTTCCAGCAATACAGAAAGCTTTGAATTTGCGGTTAATGCATGAAAACTTTCATCTTAGGGCCTTGCACATCAATCACTTCCCACCTCATCTGTGTCACACTTGCCACAGGAGAGTGCTGGCGAGCAGCTTGGGATGTGCTAAGGGGGTGAAATTTTAGGCTGCTGGTGTGAATCTGGCTCACTAATGCTGAGAACACAGTCAGTCACCTGCATTGCATCTTTGTACAAACACTGAAAACTATCCAAGATTACTGATCAAAGGACAGGATTTTGGCTTCCTGAGCGCTTTACTATTTATTTTTAAAGGCATCCATCAGCAAAAAATTGTGGAATTACATCATATTTGCAATAAGGCTTAAAACCAAGATGGTTGGTAAAAACAAAAGGAAGCTGCACCAGGATAGATAAAAAGGAATCAACTAATCCATAGCCCGTCTCTGGAAGTCCTGAGTACGAGATATCCTTTCCCCAAGCACAGAGGCAGGACACACATACCCCAAAATTCCATCATCAGCCAGCCATCATCATTTGCAGGTATTTCTGAACCGAAGGTCCCCTCTGGATCACTGCCCACTAGCACTGGTTCACTTCTTCTCCACTAGATCCTTCATTTCACTTTTTAAGCCTCTACACATTTCTCATGTTCACAACATGCCGTGGCAGCAAGCTCCATACCCAAATTGCACTGTGGGCGAGGGGGTGGAGAGAAAGATGCTTTTGTTTGTGTTAAAGCCTGCTCCTCCAAATTCCACCAGGGAACCTTTAATTCTTTTATTTCAGTACATGAGACGTTAAACAGATAATTCTTCCTTGAGCTTCAGAAATAGAGACAGATTTATATACCTTGATGAATCACAGGGCTAAAATAGCAAGCTCATATTTCTAAAAATTTCTGTATCTCTGAGATACAGAGAACTTGAGTTTGGTACAACATTTACTTGCAGAGCGGCCACAGAAGATACTACGTGAGGTTAGGCAGGGATAATCACAAAAAGCAGTGGGAGGAAAAACACAATTCCCTATTAAAGGGAACTCTGTACTTTGACACATACTTTGAAACAGAGAGAAAACATGACTCTTTGGCAGCTTGATTACTGGGGACTTAGGGGACTATTTTTAAAGCAACAGGATGGTTCCAGAAGGCAATTGAAATTCCTTAGGCATCCAGCAAAGCCAGAGTTCTCACAAGTTAACCTTCAAGGATTTATGCATTTTCTTCTCTGAGGAAAATTGCTTCTGGAAGCCCACATAAAGCAAACACATAGGCAGAACTAATGCAGTAAGGCAAGATCAGAAAGGCCAATAATTGCCTCAAGGGATTCTGTGGAGGTGCATATTACTTTAAATGATGTTTCAGATCAAAACAATAAAGAAGTTTTCCAAAAGATAATTTAAAAGATCATTAAATACCGCTGCTGTTAGTAAATGCCTTTTTTTTTCCTCCAAGACACATTGCAAATGAAAGATCTGTTCAAGGCAGCTCAGTTCAATTATTTTAATAGGTCTCCTGCTGGTTTTAGCACACGATTTTTGTGCGATACTGTGATCACAATTCATGAATATTAGACATTCTCCACTGTAACGTGAGAGACAAACAACACAGCAATTCCAGCTGCTTTATTCCTGCTGCACACCCCTCATCACTTCATACTGGACCACTCCCAAGGCAAAGGCAGAACTGAAAGGCATAAATAGCCTTGGCAGTTGAGCTATTACCATCTTAACTGCTGACAAAGCATTGCTCTGAGTCCTTCATGCCTTCTGTATAAGCAAAGTGATGTGGAGACCAAATACCACCCAACTCCACCAGTGCACATTTGGAAGCAGAGGACAGAAATCCCCAGCTGTCAGAAGGCAGAGAGAGTGACCAGGCTCATCTCTGCCTTTCTATGCAAGTGCAGTGCCACAGCACTCTGCACCACTGCTGCTTCCAGCTCCTGTGCTTTCGGGTAAAATATTTAGCAGAATGCTAAAAATAAAATTCGGTGGAAATTGAGATGAACTCCAGATTTCTAAATCTTCAGGACTGCAGGGAAGTCCCAAATGCATTTCTTCATTTGCAAAAACCAACTTATTGTGGGTTTTATGTATCCCCCATCTCTCTACCTGCTGGGTGAAGGCCAGGAGATTCTCCTGACTTCCCACTTGCACCATACAATGAGGTCAGTACAGTTTTCAAGCAGGTAGTGTGCTGTCCTGCCTTCCTCAAATGCAAAGCTCATCTAACCTAGATTGGGGGAATCTTCCTAATCTTCCAATACTGACTTAGACCCAACACACATTTTTGAAAACAGCTAGAAATGGTAATATTGTTCAATGTTACTGTTACAATACTTGGTTACTTTTAAATTAAGAAACAAATGGCCTTTTTCTACTGGAAAGCTAAAACAGTAATTTGTTGTCTTTGTCAGGTTATGTTCTTAATAAGTCCTTTGGTGATTTTGGAAACATCCTTTAATTACCAGCTCTTCAGAAAAATTCCCAGTGGATCATCAGTCTTTCAATTGTCACTGTCCCCACTCCAAGAACTGTTTTCTCCTCCCTTCCCAGTCCATGTGACTCAGCCACACAGATGCTCACATCAAATGTAACTGAGAGGAAAGAGATGTACAGGAGATGTACTAGTGCAGAGGTGCCACTAAAATGATGACTCAGCCAAAGCTGTGGTTTAGATAAAGTTCCAGCTTCTGCGTAAAAATTCCTCTTTCCCTTGTCTGGAGGATCAAGGTGTTTTGTACTCAAAACCCTCACATGGATATCAGAACCTTAAAAATTCCTTGGATTGCCTCCTTCCTACCTGCGGATAGGTATCCTGGGTGACCACACCCCTTCTCCCCCAGTCCCTAGGACAGTGCTTAGGCTTGTTTCATCACGCAGCACACTTAGAACTAACGAGGGAATGCAGCATTTTACTTTCGTTGTGCCTGAAATTATTCTGTGCTCTTCTCACAATACCTCTTTCTTCACAGCTCTTCATGCAGCATGCCCAGTGGGCGCTCCTGGTCCCAGCAGAAGCACCACAACCACCAGATCACGAGAGCATCACAAGGGCTGGCTGTAAACAACCCAGGAACCTCGAGAGCCGACGCTGTCAGGTAACAACTTGAGAAGAGTTTTTCTCTACCTACCATGTTGACGGCATCCTGGTCAAAGGGGTTCCACTCAATGTTCTGAGGGTAATGGGCCAAAACTTTGGACTTGAAGGTTCTTCTTAGGGGACTCTGGTCGAAATTCTCTCCTGCAACAAATGAAGAAATAAAGACTTGAAACAGCAGTGAGGCTTTAGAGGGAGCTGGCTTGGGTTTTCTTTTTTTTTTTTTTGTGAAATCTGATAGACATTTTGATTCTCAACAGAGGTACTACTTTTGAAAGAGAAACAGAAAAGATTCCTATTCAGTCTGACCTTACCCTCCTTCCCACAAAATCTTACTGCAGTTGCAATACAGCTTCCAGTTTAGTATTTACAGAATGGAAATACACTATCAAGAGAAAAATAACTGTTGAAATTTTATAGAAAAAGATGTTGCAATCAGCTGGATTTTTGGCCTTCCCCTACGTCTCAAGTATCTAGAGATTACTTAGTCTCTGAAAGAGTACTTTCCCTCAAGTTTGTTAGAAGCTGTCTTTAAGGTCAATAAAAAATATGAGCACCTCTTGGCTATTATAAATTATTAAAGGATTCATTATAGATGATCTTTTTTATATTACAAGTCCTATGTGAAAATTAAACATTTATTTTTTCTACATCAAATTTCAAGGACAGACTTCTTCCACACAAAGAATCCAGCAAGTGCAAAGAGGAAGATTGAAATTAGACTTCAAGCAGAAATGCATCCAGTTATCAGCATACAAATACTGTATTTCACAGTGATATTGTTAATGGAGTTCTCCCCACAGAATTGTCTACAGCATGCAAAACAGTAATCAAAACAAGGCGTTCTTAAAATCTATTAATTAAATGACCATCTACTACACTATCACACTAAACCAGCTCTTCCAACAGCACTCACATGCAAGTGCATTTTGAGAAGGATTTAGAACATGTGCGTTTTGAACACAGGATTTAGATACATTCCAGCATCATAGTGGTGGAATCACCACCCTTGGAAGTGCTCCAAAAACATGTGGATATGGCATTTGGGGATATGTTTTAGTAGTAAAAAGGCAGTGCCAGGTTTAATGGTTGGATTTGATAATCTATGAAGATCCTCCTCATGCTCAGTTTCCAGCTCAGACAAGTACACCAAAACAGAAACCATTTCTCTATTTCAGAACATGGCAGTAGAATAACCTCTTATTTTGGTCCAAAAGTTCATCGCACAGTCATTAAAGACAAGGTGACATCCACCAATTCCCAAAATGCCACAAAATACAGATTTCACCAAGCAAAGCCAGCAAAAATTTTCTCTCCATGTATGTACTTAGACATACTCAGCAACATCTCTAGCTCTTAGAATCAAACATTAATTAACATGCTTGCATAATGAAATGAATATGTATGAGGTTATTGCCCAATTAGATCTTCAATCATTCTCACATCTGACAGAGTTTACCTTACAACTGTGACTTGGCAGAAAGGCAGGTATTTGATACTAAATTTATTTGGTTGCTTCTACTAAGAGTTAGAAAAGAATATCTGGATGACTTCATCAAGTTCTCCACTGCTAACAGCAAGTGACTGCTGAAGTTTAGATTTCTTTAAAGGTTTCCGTTCTCGTGACAAAAAAATAAAAAGAGTTTTGGTCATCAAGTATAAGGATTACTTTAAGAAACCCAGCTGCCCAAAACCAGCAGTTACAATGTCCCTGCAGGCTGACAACATGGATCCATTTTATCCAGGAAAGTAAATGGCACAAACAACTTACCTTTGTAGAGTCTCTGCAGTGGTTGCACTTCACCACTCCAGCGATTTAAGAAAAATATAAACTTAAGGCAAAACATACATAGAGAAAATACAATTCTCTCAATCAGTGATCATGAGGGAAAAGAGAAGAGCCAAGACACCACACTGGAGTAAATCAACTTGTCATTAGCTTGAAAGGACACGACATTGCACCCTCCATACAAAGCTGCCTCGCGGAAAGACAAGCTGAGCAAGCTTTTAAAGCAGATACATAAATTAGGAAAAAACAGTACAAGGATGTGACAGGAGCAGCCTGTGTGTGAGGGTGAAATGTCATCATTTGCCCAAACTAGCAGGAAACACCCCAACTCTCACCAAAGCCAGGTGAGAGGCGTGGACCACGACAGCCAGCTCCACACTGACAAGCAGCTGGAAGAGAACCACAGGGAGCAGCATCTTTTTGGCAAACATGAGGGACGGGTCTGGACTGAAGGGTACCTGATACTATCAGCTCTCAGCCTTGGTAGTTCTGAACTGCTGAGTCACACGTGGCAGAGAGAATTTATTGCTGTTATTCTAGATGAACAGTGAATTTTCATTAAACCTCCCACGTGCTTTTAAGTGCCTTTTAGCAAGGCATATTTAAAATGAACCAAGTATCAAATGCAAATTGAATCCATCTGCTAAAATCCTAATTGCCAGAAAACAGTACTATGAGCATGGACAGGAACATTGTATTTGATGCGTGCTGCAGATGCAAACAGCACAACTTACAGAGACAGCTGCCACTGAGGAAAATTTAAAGATTGGGTTTGAATTGAACCCTTTTGCTTTCAGGATTAAAAAAAAATTCAAGTACTTTTAAAAATCGTGTAAAATGTGTCAGATTCAGCTTCCATTTCATTTGGGTACAACATCCTGTTAATGGTATTCCTAAACAACTTGGCCTTCCTTTAAGGAGCTGGCTTTTAAAGGGATATTTAGTTTCAAATTAAAAGCAAATGGTGAATTGAGGGATGTTAGATCAAGAAAAAACTGTGCTAATTTCATTTCAAAATAAAAAGATTGCTCAAAATTAGAACACAAGCCTGATCTGTTTTGCATGAAGGATACAATTACTAGGGAAATGCAGCTACAGTCAAGAAGTTGTTAATCATGATGATTTTCATAAGAGTGATCCTACATAAAAATTTAGCGATCTTCAGATTTAAACAGATGTGCTTCTATTAACTGCCACAGTGACAGAGGCATACAAAGCTTTGTACCAAACAGGCAGAGGCATCTTCCACCCACACCCTCTGGTCCAGGGAATGTGAGCTATCTGTCACTCCTTCCAAACTCTGGAACGTAGACAGGAATGCTTGTGACTACAGAAACAAAAATATCTTTTATTCCTTTAGAGGAACGCACTGGGAGCACAACCATGCACAGTGCTCGTGGTGACCACCTCTGTGAGAGCTACCTCTAATTAAAAGTGCTCAGCACACCCAGCTATGTCCTCTCCCTGCAGATGGAATTTTGTTAAGCTTATTTAATAACAGGATGACCCTGCACAAGAAGCAAGTAATAGTGTGTGAACGAGAAAACAATGTGGGCACAGGAATAACAGTGCCTGGCTGGGGAGCAAGCAAGCTGTTAATTGTCAGGCTCAGAAACTGGTTCGTTTACGTAGCGCAGAAACTGCTCTGCTGCTTTTCTTCCATGCCCCCCCAGGATGCCAAGGTGCCAGTGGGAGGCTGATGAGAGTTCAAGGACATTAACTCCAAGTTCTTATTTATGACCTCCCATTCTCATAATCTCACAGCAGGGGGCAGAGATGATAAAAAAGGGAGGACTGGGACAAGGCAGACAAAACAGTTTTTATTCCAAAGTTTTAAAATCTGAGTTGTCTGTAAGATGGTAGTGGATTTTGGGGGGCTGAGGAGGAGGGCAGTGTCAAACCTGACTTTTGTATGCCAATATGTTAAGGAATTAATGGATCATATTTAAGCAGGAAGCCATAGGGGGATGTGTACCCTATCAATAAATCTAAATTACTTGGAATTTTTTGGGGAGTATGTGTCCATGTAAACCTCAGCAGTATTGCAATTTAAATTTAGACTGCAAAATAAACTTCCTTGAGGTGTCAGGAAACTCTGCATCTCTGTGGCAGAAATTGGTTGAGCTGAAACTTCTAGTCCTCTACTCACAAATCCACATAACTAAGCCTCATTAGATTTCCAGATAAGTATCCTCTAAAATGGCCTCATGCAAGACATTGTTCAGTCTATTAAGCACAGTCTCCTCTCCACCAATATATTGACATCACTAGTGGGATTTTGCTGGAGAACCACATCTGCCAAGAGAGCTTTAAGAAATAGAACAAAATTTTCCAAATACTGATTTAAATTAGCTAAAAGAATGAAAAAGTTCAAGAGTTTTGGTTTTGATTTTGATCTGTGATCTTTGATTTGATTCAAGAGGAGTTAGAAGACTGAAAATAAAGAAATAGAGAGGTCCTGATCATTGTTTTATCCTTAACCCCTCTTTACCTGAGGCTTTGTCTGCAGTGTCTGAGCTCTTGCCATGGAGATCTGCTTGTAGATATTGGTACAAGACTACACAACATAACAAACAGAAATAAAAAAAAAAAAAAAAAGGCAAGTATGAACAAAATTAAAAGATATACAATGTACTGGGGAAGGGAAAAGATATGAAGCAGACATTAAATATTCCCCCTCACAATCTCTCTTCCCTCCACTATTGGCAAAGGGTAAATCCACACGATAAATAAAACCTTCCCTGACTGGATTACTATAGAGGTGTTGAATGCAATGACAGACATGATAGAAATACTTGTCAAAATTAGTAACAAGATTAAATTCTCAGTACTTCAAACAACATGCTGCTTTACAGCTTCCCTATTATGAAAGACATCTTTGTTCACATATTGAGCCCTTCCAGAGCCTGAGAAACTCAAGAGAAAAAAAATATCAGTCCTTCAGCTAGTGTTGAACTAAACCCAAGAAGTTTTATTTAGTATAATACTGTTAGCTATTGTTGTTACACCTTCAATCCGGTACTGCATGCCATTTTCAGGACTTACTGAAGCTACCTAATAGCTCTGTTCATAATTTCTGTCTCATAACTGGGTGTTTTAGACTAAAATTTGAATAAATAAGCTATGTTTAGAACTTGGATGAACAATTTTAATGTCTTCCAGCAACAGCTACCACTTCTAAAGGAAAAGCTTCCTGCTAGCATGTCAAACTGAGCCTTCTTCCACCTGGTTTGCTCATCTCCTGCAGACAAACCAAAACGTTTCCACAGATGCCTTGGCACTTCTTCATAAAAAAAGTCGCATTCACACACTATACAAAGGCATTACACAATCCTCCTTAAGTTAAATCTCTTTTTTTAGAGCTGGCACCTAGGTGAAATCTGCAATATCAGTGACCTCTCTGGTGATTCACTCTCTAGGTGTAAATTCAGAGTAGTTTGCTACCACCTCGTAGTTGAGCTGTTAATCCTGACATCAGCGTAGAGGGCACAGACAGCTCTGCCAAGGCCAGATTTTTTTCAGAAGGCAACCTTCAGCAGATGGCACAGGAGTTCTTTCAAGAGATTTTTAGATGTGAATTTGTATTTCAGGATAATTTTCTCTTTTCTTTAGGAGGCACCTGAAGACAGCCCACATTCAAATCTGCAGGATGATGTTTTTCCACCCTATGTGTTGTAAGCTATGTCATTCTAATTTTGAGCTGTTTGAACTATAAAGTTGCGTACATTAAAGGACACAAAATAATTGTCAAAATTAGAGATGCCTCTAGCTAGTGGCCCATATCCACACTGCCTTTACAAGTCTTTCTGCCAGGCTGCCCCTTCAGCTCTCCCCCAAGGATTTTAATTCAAAGGGAATTTGGCACTAAGCTTCCACAGAGGTACTCACCACCTCTGCAACAGGAAGAGCAAAAAGGAGCAACCGGTGAAACAGTGTTAATCAGTTGCTCTAGGACAGGCTCTGGTTTGATGCTCATTTCAGTACTTTGACCATTTATTATCATCAATCACATGGCTAAGTAGTCACAGAAGTTATGTAAGAACTCCTGCACAGGAAGTCAAATTGACAACGATACAAATACTGAGCTATGGACACTCCCCTGTGTTGTACAGCTTAATTCTTCATACAAATGCAATGCAATGAAACACTATTATTGCATAAATTAATTACACTTGGAAAAGGTGCAGTATTTTAAAAATTCTATTAAAAAGGAGATTTGTTCACATAAACGAGTCATTGCATGTCTAAATAAAGAAGAAAAGGCTCTTGAAATAAGAAATCTAGTTTGCCATAATCTCTTCCCTTCTGTCCTTGATTAAAATACTGAACTATCTGCCTATTGAATAACATTATACAGCATCAACACTGTCAGCCTTAAAATAGCCCCAAGTCCCAGCTGCCAGGAGATCACAGACATGTCACTACATTAGCAACTAAGTATCAATTACACCACCCTTTTACATCAAAATTGCATTATAATCTTGTCAAATCCAAAAAATTAAATTACGTCAGTTTGGGTGATTTTTGCAGGTGAGCAGGCAGAGTTTAATAAACAGGTGCCCAAGGCATGGTGCTCCTATACAATTGCCTTGGAGTCTGTCTCCAAAGGCTGAAGGCTTTAGCAGGCAACAGTGGAGCAGGTAGAAAACCAGACCTATAAAATAAAATAAATTAAAATTCCCTTATAAATACAAGGAATTATTTATACTTTGGGCTTTTATTTTCTCTAGAAATTAAGGTGTGGAATTCACTCATACTATTCATACTGCCTCTACAAATATGGGCTCCCAATCTAGTGAAAACATGCCCCAGAGATCCTTGGCCTATCCTGTTCACATACAAGTGGCATATTTTCTTTTCTGTTGCATGTTTATATTCAAATCTGTATTTTTTTGAACACCTGATATGGAATGGATGAGCATTTTTACTAACAGAGAAAACAATCTGAGCAACAATTAAAAGTTCATTTAAACTGAAGTTTCATATGTCATTATTCTTTAACTGCCAGCTAAGTTTTTGTTTAGTTACACAGAACCTGAGTAATGTACCTAACCAGATGAAACTGAAGAGTTTGAAATGCAGCTCTCACTTCCCAAAAGAGCATCAATGATGGCAGAGTGACAAATGTTCAAGCAGGAATAACACACCAGCTCGGGTCCTTAAACACAGCAGGATGCTGAAGCCTGTCCAGCAAGGGGATCCCTGGCTTTGGAGCAACAGGCACCTAACCACTGCAGTCTTGGGCTGAACCATGAAGAAAATGAAGGTATTTTAGATGCCATCACATTCCCTGTCAAGTTTGAACAGCTTCCTATCCACTGCAATCCCAGTTTCCCACTCTTTGTTTCATGTGCTCACCTCCCTCCACGGACAGAAGACAGGACGAGGTGCCCAGTCAGGCCTTTTGCACAGCACGTCTTTCATGCTTGTGCTTTCTACTTATTTACAGGGACAGGTTCAAGTTCAAATGTATCTAATTTCTGTGTTAGAATATGATGCTGCACGCTCAGATTGGTTTTGGAAATAGTCTCACCAATATCATTTCTGACTCAAAACAGGTTTTGTTCTCTACTCCACTATGACAGAGGTAGTACCAGAGCCTTGTCTCAAGATCTGCTTTGTTACAGTTGGTACTTGTGGAGAAAAGGAAAGAGAAAAACCCAACAAAACCCACAAACAAATAGAACCTGTCATCCTAAAAATCTCTGTACTACTACTGTTTAGGTTTGTGTGCAACAAGGCAGGACAGAAAGGGGAGTTTTTCAGTAAATTTTGCTTTAGGGCTTTTTAAAGACAGGAACAAACAGCTTTATTTTTATAATTCCAGTACATTCAGTTACCTTTTAAACTGGGCTGTATCAAGTCAGGTGTTTTTTTTAAAACCACTCTGCAATGCACATACTATCATGGACTCATATTCGTCTCCACTCATTAGCATGGCAAGTTTCAGGTGTTTTGTTACTTGAAGTCAGAAGCAGTTTCACCAAAGCTGTGTTTATATAACATCCCCTGCCATCCAAATTAGGCTCAGCTTGCAAATCAGTACAAGAAAAGAAGGAAGTTTAATTTGACCTGGACCATTTTCAGCACTAAACTTTGACATTAACAGAGCATCAAGATGTCCACACTGCAGCTTGAAAACCCAGGGGTTTAGCCTTCTTTTTACCCACCTCACACAAACTTGAGGCCTCAGTTCCTCGGACTCAGCAACGCTACACTGGGATTTCTCCAGATTAAAGGAAGCCCTTCCTTGCTGATGTTGCCAAGAGCTATCCCTTCATCTGCTGAGCCACACAGATGATGCAAGAGACTCATGGTTGATTTTTACTCAGCGCTGGGCACATGCTGTTGGCACCAGAAGGAAGCTATCCCAGTTTCTGAGGAGGATTCTTCTTCCAACAGCACAGCTCAGAACCCAACACTGGCACTCAAGATGGATACTTAAAATACCCTGAGAAGGGACAGCCTCTTTGCAGTCCTTTGAAAATCTGGCCCACACCTGTGAGCTGGTTTTCTTAGTGGGGCAAAAGGAGGATTTAGAAAGGATGGTCCCAGAAGTGGCTCCCCACTGTAGTGAGTGACTGCTTTTGCACACCCTTTACAAGTACAGGGTCACAAGAAGGCAACTCTCACCTGTCAAAGGCTGCAGCTGTTAAGTTTTATGAAAACTTATGTTAGTATGTGGTTTTGATGAGAAAAGTGTCAGGCAAAGAAAGAACTTTGCTTCTTGCAGCCAACAAAGGTCTTTCATTGGCATAAAGCAGAAGCACTCCCTTGTGTAGCACAAACTTTGTTTAGGGAGTTTTGAGCAAATGCTGTGTAAGTTGCTGCCAATAAGGAATTGTCCTTATGACAATCTCCAAGAGCCAGTTTCTGCCAGTTTTCAACAAACGAATCCTTTTAGAACAAAAGACAAAAAACCTTCTGCACACTCAAAGTCACAAGAACCCTCAGGCAAGGCTTGAAATTACCAGAGCTTCCAGATGGAGAATGGTGGCAAGCAGGAATGGAGCTGCAGAGAGACAAGGATGTGCTGCCCACACAGCCATATTCACCCTTAAAAGCTGACACTTCCACTTAAGAGCTACCTGAAAACCATTTCAATTTGCAGATTGCTCTCAGCTGCTTCAGCCCAGCTGTACCACAGTAACTGGAGATCAGCATATTGCTGCAAGTGCTTCAAAAGTGGGTAAAGCTGTCACCAAAGGACCGAGGCATTTGTACACCATGCAGGGTGATGCAGTTATTATTAGCTTTGAGGGGGAAAAAAATTGAGTTTTGTCAACTAGAAGTGTGACAACACCATTAAAAGGAAAAATATCATCTTGAAAGAAAGACCAGCTTTAGCTACTCCATGAACATCTCTACAGGTGTTAGACAACACCAGCTTCATTTACAATCTGAAGAATGCCACTGAGTTTACAGAAAGGATCATTAAGTGCATCGGTGCACAGTAATTGTACATGTAAGACACATGAAGAATATTCTTTATGCTTGTGTAAACCTTAAGTAAATCATTACTAGTTAGATCAGTTACATACAGCTTTACATTTCACTCATAGCAGCAGAGCTCTATTTCAGACAAAGCATAAACCTCCAGATTTATGCTTTATCACTCCTGCCAATTTTGTGGCCAGTTTCCAAGTTTAGTGAACATACAGAAAGCTGACCCAATCACCAGGTCACTGTAAAGTTTCAGGATTCAAATCCCAAGGCTTGGACAAATGTTAATTTCTGGATCCTAACTAGATTCCAGGTGGAAAACTCCAAGCACAGTATCGTTTCTACCATGCCTCTAGATGTAGTTCAGATCCCTATAAAGGCTGCCAGAAGCAAAATCCTTTGGCTTCCCTTAACACCTTGGGGAGTATTAGGTGCCTAAGCATCTGTGGAAAGAAGGATCTCACTTGAAAAGGCCAGAAAAGTAATTTCTCACAAATTCCCATATGCCTCAGATCCTTTCTTCCCTTGTCCCACTTATCCCACAGACACCTGGAAATGAAGGCACTTCTGCAAGTGCAGTCCTGACCCTTGTGCCTCAAAAACACTGTTCCAAGGCTTCTACCACATTTTCTCTCAGGTATATTTTGCAGTTGCTTGCTCTCCCAGCAACCCAGCTTTAAACCCCAGGATACACTTTCCACTGCCATCAGTAAGATCTCTTAAAAAACACAGAAAAGTGCAAAAGGCTCTAATCTTACAAGTCTCCCTGTTGCCAAAGCCCAGCAGTGAAAACCAGTGTCTCATCCTTTCTCCCCTCACATTTCTACAGCCACTCCAGTGCAAATCCCTCTATCAGTAGATATCCATTCAAGAATGACATATGTTTCAAGAATGTTTTTAGGTCCTAAAGGTAAAAAGACTCACGAGAGCCACAAAAAGGAACAGGGAGCAATTCCTGGCCTGAAACTGGGCTGAAGAGAGACAGTGAGACTCTGAAAGAGGAGGGATGCACAAAAAGGAGAGTAAGAAACTGAAGTTCACTTTCAACTAAAGTGCATGTCTTACCTATTATTCAATGCCCTGCTTGTAGGGACGAAAGCAGCAGAGAACAGAAACATAAATAAACCTAAAATTACTTGGCATTTAAGCAAATGTTTCATCTTCACCACTAATCTTTTGGTGCCTGGATCCCAGATTGATTGGCATGCTAAAAACACATAGGTAGAAGGCATGTAATTGCTGCTCTAATTTTTACAAAAGCATGAGCTGTCACCAACTACAGATCTACTTGGAAACCAAGGCTTTCAGAGCCACCTCAAACAGATATCAGAACCCCCCTGGCCACTGCACACAACTCCTGTTATTTCTACATGACACACGTCATAGCATTTTATGCCTTCCTTTGGCATAAAGTGGAATTTTATGGAGTTAAATAAAATGCCCCACCTAATGAGGCAAACCAAACTGTTTTGGAGTCTTGGCAGCTGTTACAATGCTACACATTAGAAATGGAGCATTTCACACTGAGCAGATCAAGGCTGGATTAGGCACAGACCATAGCTGAACACACTTTAGTACCTATGGTTTCTGTGAGTGTATAAAGGTCTGGAAGGTCTAATAAATACTAGGAAGTACATTCAAAAGGAGAGAGAATTAACACAATGTATGGGTATAGCAACACAACTGAAAATAGTGGTGTCTCAGTGTGACAATGTAGGGCAGCTAAATCGGAACATCCTATTGCAACAAAACAAGCATTGTCATTTTGAGAAAGTTGTTATTCCTTCAAATCAAGGCAGAAGAGAGTAATTTTGAGTGGTTAAGGATGGGTTTCAAGAGTCCCCACTCAGCATTCCCTATAAAACCTAAGCCCACTAACTCAAGATCGTTATTCTGTGTAAGAGACCACAGACAGTGTATTCACAACCACATAGATGTGCACGTTCCCTCTCTCCCAAGAGAGGGGACTGGCAGGAACACTCTGCTCCAGGATAAAAGCTGCCCCCTGCACGTGGGGCTCTTCCACAAAATGGCCTGAGCAACAATAGAGACAGTCCTCAAACCTGGACACCAGCTGGCTCCTAATTCCGCACAGAGATGCGGAAGCATCAGGAGCTCCTGCATTGCTCCTGTGGGATTAAAATTCCTGTCTCAAATCAGGCAGATACACACATGTCAGATTAAAGAGATGCAGCCATTTGCATACCTCTTCAGGATTTGACAGGTTTGTGGTGATTTATTCTGCAACCTGCAGAATACACCAGGAGCATCCCTGATGGATGCCCCCTCAATGCAAAGGTTAACAGGTCTGTGTGCATAGCATTAAATATTTACATTACGGAAGCTTTTTTTTTTAATATTCAAATGGGAAGCACACACAAGAAAGACCCAAACTAAACAAAAAAAATTTGACAATAAATGATAAAGATCTCAGCAGCTACACAGATGTTAGCAGTAAGCTAACCAGGGGACACCTGAGCACAAGTATCACTGGATATTCGCTAAAATAAACTCTGTAGTCTTACTACCAGGATGATAAAACACTTTCTTATTAAGGACTGCAAGATGATTCACTAATATTAGATTACCACAGATTATAATGAGTATTTCAAGGGCTTCACATGTATACAGGCAATCAGTCCAATGGGGCTGGTCCCCAAGTTGGCACAAGAATGGGCGGTGCATGTGAGGAACAGAATTCCCCTCTGAAACCAAAACCACTATGTATGTATGAGATTTAATGAATCTGAGCGCTCACATACATCCTACAGCTGCAAATTCAAGGGTCATGAAAGCATTTTAAAACATTCAAACTTCTAGCTAAACTTATTTATGAGTCAAAACAACAAAGCTTCCAAAACATGCTTCTTTTGCTTCTGAAAAAGGCTGCTTGCTAAAGTAGGACTTCACCCCAGGCTTTGAATTCAGCAAGGTTTATTCTCTGTTTATACTGATATGACAACCTGAATGTGGCTTATTTCAATGCAAAAATATGAAACTTCAACCTGAATCTGTATTTTGTAGTATCAGAGTATCCATTTATAAATAGCCTGAGGAACTGTGTGTTCTGGTGGTGCTTCTGGTTAACCCCTTCCCAAATTACTGCCTCCCCAAAGAAATATTCTTCTGCCACCCATCCTGGAGATCTAAACTCTAGATGTGTTTATCCAGATGTCTTCCTCACCTTTCCTGATTCCTTTTTTACACTGGTGCTTCCCAACAAAGTCACTTGAGGCTGCAGGTTAAGCAGTGAGCCCAATTTCATTCAGGTCAGGAACACTTTGATTTCACAGTGAAGGGGGAAGATGTAACAATCCTGCACTAAAGGCACTAATCCATATCACCTTCCCAAATCTCCACTGCCTTCTCCCTGCCTAAAGAGTTGATGGATTTTGACACAGCCCATAGGAGGAGATCTTGAGCAGGTGAGTTAATGGCAGCAAAACCTGAGCCCCACAGAGGTACAGCTCCCTCTCTAGGTTAGATCAAAGTGCAACTGCCTTATCTAAATGATAACCCACAGGCTCACATGACCCCACAATAGTCATCCAGGTGGACTCTCTGACAGAGGTTTGCACTTTCTTAGACAAACAACAACATTTCTGCATCTCCCTGAACTTTCAGGGCATGTCAAAGAAGCCATGAAACCAATGTTGTTGAAAATAACCAATGTTTCCTAAGTATTTATTTTCTGCTTTGAAAAGAAATTTAATTGCAAGCTTGTGTTAACCTGTAGAAGCAAAAGCACTGACTTCTATTCTGACCCAAAGTCAGTTTTTCCCTTTCCTTAACCCTTATTTTACCTAATATTTTGGAAATTGTGCTCTTTCAAGAAAGATTGTAGTTCAGTAAGGAAACTACAGCACTGTATATTCCAAACAAAAAGTAACACATAGCTTTACAAAGATCCTCAACAGAAAACAAAACTCCAAAGTCAGATCACGAACTTGGAAACTGCTGCACCCCCAGACATTCCAAGTCCAAGCTGGCCCTTTATTCAAATCCCTGGGCTATGCAAGCTGGGCACATAAAAAACTTGAAACCACACATGGTCTTTAAGATGGAGAAAGGAGCTGCACCAGCTCAAATTTACTGTGAGGGTGGTGAGACCCTGGCACAGGTTGCCCAGGGAAGCTGTGGATGCCCCATCTCTGGAAGTGTCCAAGGCCAGGTTGGATGGAACTCTGAGCAACCTGTTCTAGTGAAAGGTGTCCCTGCCCAAGGCAGGGGGGTTGGAACTGGACGATTTTTAAGGTCCCTTCCTAATCATTCTATGATTCTATGAATTTTCCTGAAGGGCCCTTCTACTTGAAGATAAAGAATTAATTCCCTGACAAGAAGAGCTCTGCACTTCTCACAGGATGCCCTGAGGCAGAGGAGGCAGAAAGTCCAACACTGAAATCTGGACAGGAGGGGAGCCCTGGACATAATGATCGATCTGGAGAGTGTAGGTAAGCAAGTAGGACCTGCGACATCAGCACTGGCCATCACAGGGAGCATCAAATCCCTTCCACATTTGTCAGAGACACAGAATATGCTCAAACAGATTTGCAGAGTCTTGCCACTCTCCTGAAACCCGGTTTGTCATCACAAGGTAGGAGTGAAATCGTTCCAGCATCCCTTTAGCTGCCATCTGTGCTCCCACAGGAAGGGGGCCCAAACCTGTCAAATGCCTTGACTTAAAAAAAACACCTCTTGCATTATAAATGGCAAGAGGTGCAATTTGAGGATAACAGCTGAAGCCACTGGCCATCAGCAGAGCACACTGCCCATAAATGAGCATGAAAATAGGTCCCTGCAGAATCCAAGCGTAACAGCTGCATTGGGAAAAGCAATTTTTGGATATCCAGAGACTAACAGAGAGACTCTGAAACTCAAAGTGGTAAGCTGTTTAGGAAAAAAATACCAGTCTTGAAGGACAGAAGATAAAAGGAGCTTTGAGTTACAGCAAATCTAGTTTCTGTTACTAGCCCTACCTCATTTAAACAGCCCAGCCCTCATGCAAGCCAGGATGTTCTCAGCCAATACTAGCAAAAAAACCCACCAAAAACAAAACAAAAAACCCCAAACCAACCCAAAACTCAAACAAAAACAAAAGAAAAACAAAACCAACCAAACAATCAAAAAACCAAAACCACCGGAACTGGAGAGCTTCATACATATTTTCCAGCCATTTCAGTGAATATTCAAGGATGTGCACTGGAGGCTCCTTCCAAAGCCCATCCAGCTCAGTTAGTACCCAGCTGGATGGCAGGTTTTCAGAAAATTAGTGGTCTTTTTGTTCAGTTGGGTTTTTTAACCTTTTACTCCCACTTAAGACTATGCCCCAAACCATTTCACCTCCCTCTAGGAAAACAGTGTTCCAGAAGGCACTGTTGGTAGCTAATACTCTTCTGCCTAATGAATAATCTCACATCCACTAAATGCTCCAGGCCATCAGACACTGCTGGAGGAGACCATCAATTACATGAAGGAGATCATATAGCAGTAAGAACAAGGCATGTCTGGGCCTTTGGTCCCTTTTTCTTCACTAAGACCTGAAGGAGCTTTCTAGTGATGAAAGCATTCAGAAAGCTGCTTTGTTCCTGTGTCTCAGTTCACTCATCTCAGACAGGTTTGCAACTGAAGATTTTTTCCCTAAGAAGAAGGATTTCTTATGTTGCATAGCTTATAATTAATTGGGGCACCCCTGACCAGAAGGTCTGCTTGCTCCCCCTAAATGAGCTTTGAAACAACAAAAACACGCTTAGCATGTGGTGGAGATATGGTTCAAAAGTTCATTTGGCCTTAGCTTTGTACAAGAAAAGAGTTCTGACATGTAAATTTAGGCAGGCTCATATTTAGCAGAGGTTTAGGAGGCCCAGAAGGCATTCAGAGCACGGCTGTGCCTGCTGTGGATAACACATGAGCCATTTCAGGTTGTTCCCAAGGAACTCTCATAGCCGCAGTCAGAGGAGGGATGACTAATACTGAGCACATACACAAACAGACCCTGACACAGTCACAGAGGAAACTGAAGAATTTCAGCTGTAGAATCATCCAAAACATGTATCTGTAAAAGCAGGGGGATCAGGATTGAGTGGATCAGAATAACGAGATCAGAAAGGACCTCTGGAGGCTGTTTGGTCCCTGCCCCTGTTTAAAGCAGGGCTGACTTCAAAGTCAAGCTTCAAAGCTTCCATGGTGCTCAGGAGCAAGACAAAAACAATTTTGGAGATGAAAGATTGCAAAGACAACTCAATACCTGTAAGGAGGGGAGAGCAAATTATTTCAGCATCTTTGGAGCAAACAGTGTAAGGCAGGTTCTCTGACTTAATGCTTGCAGTGCAAACCAGGAGGCACTTGTGAACCTGCAAGGTAAATGCCAGGCAGGATAACAGAGTTTGTGAGGCACCTGAGATGCCTCAAGAAACAGCCCTTGCCAAGCCTCTGGTCTTCTCTTCAAAATACTTCCACATCCTAGTCTTCATATGGTTTAGTACTAACACATCTCTTATGAGACAACATAACAATAGCAGCAGCATCACTAATACCATCTCTTGGCTGGAGACCACATACTGAACTCATTTCATTGTTTCTCTCCAGGAGAGGAAAGCCCAGCATGCTCAAAGGCATCATTTTTATCTCCTAGATATAACAGCTCCACAGACACGGCACCTTCTCCCGGCTTTTTTATCTATGGTCACACACAGGAAATCAGGCTGATTTCTCACTGGGAGGCCACTTTTTTTGGCAGTTGGCTGCTTGTTGTGAAAGCCCAAGAAAAATACACAGTTTCAGTGCCTTTCCTAGCACAGCTGCATCCCAAGCAGGACTTAGGCTAATCCCTCCCAAACAGCCCTGCTGCTCTTGCCTTGCCACAGAGCAGCCTGCTGCAGCCCCTCTGACATTGGTTTAATGGTGATTAGTCCCGACACAATTCTGGTTCAGGCTTCCTGCCAGGCAAGGGAATGAACAAAATTGGTTTGCGCGCAGACCAGACGACAGCTGCACTCACTCCAGCTCAAATCTGTTGAATAAGGACCCTTTTCTTATTTACCAAGATGAGGCTAAATTAGCCCAGCATGAGACAGAAGGACAGAGCAAATCCTAAAAGCCACTGATGCCAACCTGGCTCCGAAGGTGTGAGATGGAACTTGGTCAGGCCCCAGCACCTGGGCTCGAGGAAGCCGCAGGGGAAGTGTACGCTTCTGTGCAAGCAAACCCCCAACCAAGGAAAGAGCTGGAGTTTTAAAATGAAAGTATTTTGTGGGTAAGATTACACGCAGAATGCTCTGAGATTCTTTTCAGAGCCAGAGAGACAGGCAGTGGACGCTTTATTGGAGCATATTTTTCCCCATCTCTTTTACCTCCAGCCCAAAGAGAAAAGCCTCCAGCCTTCATAAACCCCCCTATACTCACACTGCCCTTGTTTCTAAAATGCAGAGGGGTATCCTGTTAGGAAGGTTTCCTGCTCAGGAGTGATCTCTGGATTTGATCACATATTTACAGAATTACAAACAGATCTTGTGACACAAATTACAGAATCAAACATCTTCCTGGAGGCAGCACATGCACAGAGGCAAAAGCTGCATGTGAACTGCTTGCACAGACTTATTGTCAGCAAGGCTGGTATTACTCAGGCTTTTACAAAATTGATTAAATGGAAAAGTAACACTGCTGAGATTTCTGGTCTTTAAAAAGTCTTTAAACCCATATCCAAAACTGGATACAGCACTACAGCATTTTCCTCCTAGATTTAAGAAAAGCCTGGCTTTTGGCACTTGCAAGGTTGGCTGCTGATTGGGGGTTTATGGATTTGTTAAGTAACTCCTCCCTTTGGCCTGGGCACCTCTCTGCAGGATGCTCCCTCCCATCACATTTCCTCCCTCAGCCACCAGAAACAAGGCTCCTGCCCATGTCAGCTGCAGCCGAGGCACCACTTTCCTTGGTTTCCAGTCCCTGCAAAGCCTGATCCAGCAAGCAAAAAAGCTTCAAGTGTTTTACAAGCATCCTCACAAAATGCAGCTACAGCTTTGCGATGGTTTTGGCTGGGGCAGAGTTAATTTTCCTCCCAGTAGTGAGCCATGGCTTGGATTTGTCCTCCCAAGCCACCGTTACGCGTGCTGGAGCCCTGCTGTCCTGGGGATGGCTGAACACCTGTCTGCCCATGGGAAGCAGTGAATGAATTGTTTTATTTTTTGGCTTTGCTTGCAAAGGCTGTTTTTAGTTTACCCATTGAACTGTCTATCTCAGCCCTTATTTTCTCATTTCTCACTCTTCCAATTTTCTCCCCCATCCCACCAGGGGAAAGTGAGCGAGCAGCTGCATGGGGCTGAGTTGCTGGCTGGGCTAAACCACAACAACCTTCTTTCTAAGAGGCTGCTCTAACACTGAATAAGAGGTAGAACACATGCCTTCAGGCATGAAAAATGTGGTCAGTTTTTTTGCTTGCTCGAGTGAGGAGAGAGTGCATCTAAATTTTCCTCTCCTGCTTCCCAAAAGAGGTGATATCAACAAAAAATGGCTTCCTGCACAACAAAAGAAATACCTATTAGTACGTTGAAAGAAGACATGCAAGAAGAATCCCAGACATTACCCAGTTGTATTCTCAGCCAGTCCATGAATACATTTGGGGTCTGCTCCCTGCCCAGCTTCACGTGCCCTGAGATCCTCCTAACCAGCCCTCATTTAACAGAAGACCCTGTGTGGTATCTCCCAAGTGGTGTGTCTAGCCATCGAAGATCCCAGCAACTAAAGGCATCTAAAGAAAGATATTCCTCATTTTAGGTTTACGTCATATTTCAACTTCAACAGCCCAAAAAGGCAATATCCCATCTTTTGTTAAAAAAAAACAAAATAAAACACAAAATAACAAGAAAAGTGGTGGAGACCAAAGGAACTTTGCATTTAAAGCCATTTGGGGAACTGTGCAGAAGGCCCTGGCCATGCAGAAAGCAGCCTCAGGCCACAATCTAAACACCTTTCTTTCCTTATCAGCTGATCAATAGCTTTTACACAGAGAGAAAAGCAAAATCCAGTCTTACTGACAATGTTGAAAAGAAAAAAAAAAAAGGAAACTTTCTTCAAAGACAAAAATGGACACAGAAGGGGAGGGGAGGTACAAAGTGAACTTTTATGTGTCTATACATTGACAAGACAGAAGCGTTACTAATTTTAAATTCAGAATTTATTCGTGCACTTAACAGTCTTTCTGAAGTTCCCCATTTTACCACCAAGACTTGCTGTGTCTGCATAAATATAACCCTATCAAAGACTGAAGAAGATTTTAAGCATCTGAAGATGAGCACCAGTAAACCACCAGTTTCTGGAACAGTAGTTTCACTTCCCTGAAAGTAGCAGACAGGGCAGAATGGTCTCTTAGCAGTCAGCACCCATCAATAAACAGTTCAGTAAATTTACCATGGCAGAGTTATTCACTGCACTGGTGCTGGCAAGTCACTTCAGCTTAAGTTTATTTATTATTAATAATGTAATAAAACATTATTACAGATGAAGTTTAGCAGAAGTCTCAGACCCAGCACAGGACAAGCAGTGCATTCATTGACCCATCATCCCTCAGAGAACAGGCACTCAGTGAGTCTGTGGTAATCCCTTTGCTACACGTTCCCTGTGACCAAGTTGTACAAGTTACCTTTAAATGGACCATCACCTCGAGTGACTGATTAGAGCCTCTGCTGGTGTTGAGTGAAACCTCAAGGCATGAAAGGTACATTGATTGCTGTTTCACCTGATAGAGGTTTAGAAGATTTGATACAGAAGAGTCTAGTGATTAGCCATCAGCCCTTTAGGACATAAGGCTTAGCCAGGTACCAGAGCAGCACACAGCTGGCTGGTTCTTGGGGAGATGGGTTAGAGGGATACAAGGGTCTCCAAAGGAGGGAGGTTTAGTCAGCTGCTTGGCTAAGCAGAAGGTCCAGCAGAGCTGAGCTCTAGTTTTCCCTTCATCACTGTTCACCTGTTTTTCTCAACTTTGCAACTGCATTTCAACATCGTGATTTATTTAATAAAGTAAACTTGAAACAAAATATCTTTTATGTTGACCTCAAGCTGCTTCCCATTAGAAAAGGTTTCAGGTCAAGCCCTGGATGTAAGATACTGTCTTTCTTTGGGATGGCTATCCCAGAAATGACTGCACCAGAGCACAGTTGCTATATGAAACCCTCTACGCTCTGGGTATTATGGAGAAACATACTATCTGGTGGCAGTCCCCAGGCTGTGAGAGGCAGGACAGAGCCAGGGTGGCTCCCTGGCAGCCACAGGGCAGGTGAGGGAACCCCAGCCCTGGTGCCAGGTAATAACATAGGCCAGAGCCAAGTGGCTGACTCAGAGAGCAGAGTCCACAACCAGAAGCAGTTAATGCATCACAAAGCCTGACTGCCAGACAGGTGTCGATTGCTACAGTCTGCTGCTTCGCTGCATTCCCTCCCAGTACCCCAACAGCTTGTTGCTGTTCCTAACCCCATGGCCCCAGGTGTTCTGACACACTACCATTGATATAAAAGCATGGATTGCCTCAGTAGGCACCATACAATGTGATACAGCTTGAAATCATTCAGAACAGGAAGCAGAGCCCCAAGTCCCAATTTGTAGTCCTGCTGTTTTCCCTTCAGTCTCTCCTAAACAATCTCCATATTTCTTTACTCACTAATGACCTGAGTAACAAACAGCATTAAAGAGAGCAGGAAAGCTTGCTTTATGTGATTATAACTGGATTTTTTGCTCCTTGTTTGCAATGATCTTCTATCCACCCTTCACAATAATGTAAAAAGCAAGGCAAATTCAAGCATCCAGAGAGAAGCTGGAATAAACATTGTTCTAATGTGTCCTCAACTGCTATTTATATGAATGCCTAATTACCCTGGGTTTTTTGCAATACAAAAGCTGACTTGGTCTGCACTCCTGCCACAGGCTTGGAGATGATTTCACAAACGCATAGCTTTTGAACAAAAAGTGAAATTGGGGAGACCAATTGCTGCAGCCCAAAAGTAGGTGTAGGGCGGGCATGAGAGAGGGAGGAGGATACCACAGCTCCCACCAGCAGTGCTGTGTGTGCTCTCCCCCAGGAGATGTGACACAAGGGAAACCCCACAAAATGCCCCAGCTGCAAGGAAATGCTTGTGCTCATTCTCAGATGGCAAAAATCAATCATGCACTAGGCAAATCCACAGGAGACCTGGGCTCCATTTGTTCCACCACTCAGGGAACTGATGGTTGTTTGCTTTAAATATGTATTATTTCCACAGAGTAGCAGTTAACGTACCACTTATTAGTCCCAGCATCTGATAGGAAGGTGTACATTGACGCTGGTTCAGAGTTCCCATGCAACTCATCTACCAATAACACAAGATCTGCCTCTTAGAACTGCACACAAAGAGTGGTTTGCAATTTAAGTTGACTGGTAAAGGGGAAAAATATAAACCCCCTTGCAAGCAGAACAAAATTCTGTTTCCAATGGATGTATCTCCATCATCTTCTAGCTACTGTTTTCCAACACTACCAGTCATGAATCTTCAGAAAGATACGCTTCCACATAAATAGAAAATACTACACAGAAAATGAAATAAGTTGGAAATTATAAACTTGCAATAATGACAGCAACTGCTACTAAATTTTGTCTGCCCTTCTGGCTGCTATTTAGCAGGTTTCTGTTCCAGTGTAACCATAGGAACAGCAGTGAAGAGTCTTATTTGAAAGCCTTCACTTTAGCTGGTAGGTTAAGTTATGAGACTGCAGTGGGCTTGAATATTAAAACATTAGTATGGCTCTAAAAAAAAAAAAAAGCTCAAGTTCTATTGCAAGCAACAGACATCTGTGTTGTAAACAGACACAGTGCCCCACCAATAAAGAGAACAAACCAACCCAACTGATGGAGGTTACTAAAAATCAGGCTCAATAAACAGGTTAAGAATACAAGTCATTAATTAAAACACTAAAACCAACACCATATGTTTCCTGTAGCTGATTTTTTTGTGTAACATACCTTAGAAAGACAACTGGATGAACAACGACAGTCCTCAGTAACACGGCAACGTCACTGCAACATTCACCCAAACATGTGAATTTAACACTCTAAATTTTACTTAATCTTTCTAAGTAAAAAATGACACAGTTCTGGCACATCATCATTCCTTTGAGAAATATGAAAAAAACACAAGTCAGCTATCTTAAAAGAAAGCCACAAGAACCAAGCCAACCAAATGCATAGTCCAAAGACATAGAGATGTTAAAGGGAACACAAATAAGGGAACATAGGTAAAATAAATAAATTATGAACCTTGGTGCCTTTCTCCTAAAGAACTTCAGATAGCCACTACCCTGGAGCATCTGTTACTTTTCACACATTAGCAGTAAGACTCATGTGAAAACAGAGTTGGAGACACATTCAATTATTCAGCAACAGCTGTTTAAAACACTGCATCACAATAAACAACTGAACAAAAAACCAGACAGGAACATGTCCATGTTGTATTCACTACAAGGGACAGGCCTGTACATTATGGGAAAGCATAATGTCCATTTTTCATAGATCACTAAATACAGTAACTTTTAAATTATTATGTCCATAATCTAAAGCAAAAGTAATTCATCTTTTGGTACTTATCTGCTTCATTTGCTGGCTCAATTCAGAAAGAGTATTGACATTTTTCAAGCAGTTACAAAAATTACAGGATCTCTGCGAGACCACATGAGAGATGAAGCAGAATATAAAATGTATGTAAATGGTTACTGAAGCTTCATTTTACGCAACAGGATTTGCTGTCCTTAAAGCAGCTGCAATCTTCTGCTTAATTTCTTATCCCTGGCTCCTGCTCCACAGGCTCTGGCTGGGGAAGAGGCAGGAAGAGATGAATATGCTGTTCTCAGGGCTGTCTTAGCATCTCTTGTCAAGTACTTAGCAAAGATCAGACACATTCAGATACTTTTTCTTATAACTTTACCCATTACCATTTCACTGGCTTATTTACAAATTTCTTTCTATTGCTGCTGCTCAAACACACTCTTCAGTCTGTCTTGCACACACTCACTTTTAGCTAACACTGAGACTTTGTTCCCACAGGCCACTCTCTGCTTTGCCTGTAGCAATCAAATTTTCAGGAGTGTTTGGGATCCCATGGATCCCTGCAAACGTACAGCTGATGTGGTAAATAACATGGAAAAACTCCAGTACTTTTATGTTCTCTTGTTGTATTGGCCATCCCTAATCAGAGCTTCAGAACTTTGACCTTTGTAGCATTAGAGAAACTGAATAAAACATACAATCACGTCACTGGGAGCTTTCCACAACTAACCCAGAGCTAGCAGCCTTTACTGGCTAGACTGTTGTCAGGAGACTACAGGTGTTCTACCAAGAAGGTTTGTATTGGCTATAAAAAGGTACCACAAGCTGTGCTTGTTAATTTTATTTTAAGAGAAAAATCAAAGTTTTCTATTTCCTGTGTCCCTGTTCTAAACACCTGTGCAGCGGAGTCAATCCACTTTGAGTGCCACAAAAACTTGGACATCTCTGTTCCAGGTTTTCACTACTTTTTTATTAACAAGTCTCATTTATTATTGCAAAGCCCTGTGCCTGCTTTATTTACACATGGTAAATTATGCTATGTTTAGATCCACAGATAAAATTTTCATGTTAAACATCTGCACGTTAATTATGATATAAAAATCTCTACAAGCTTCAGTGGGTTCCACAGGAGGCTGTGATGCCTCGGAGGCGTTTTCAGCCTTTCTGTTAAAAAGACACCTGGAGGATGGGGAGAATATGAAGAAATGAAAGCAAGCAGCACCAAGCAAGCAAGCAACATATAAACAGTTCAGGGAAACTGTCTCTGGTTTTGCAGGCAAAAGACATTTTAAATTTCTCAAGCATGGAAACTTTATTTAAAGGAAAAAGGATTTCAGTGAGCACTGGTTTAAAAAATGGAAACAAAAGATAGACAAAAGATAGTCTGAGGCCCCAAACTTGCAAAAGAAAACTGCTAGGACACAGAAGAAATGAAGATAAGACTGAAATAAGTGAAAACCAACTTGAAATGTAGAATGATGAAAAATACTTCATTATCTCTTTTTGAAAAAGGGTTCCTGTAGCTCTTACCAAAAGATGGCTTATGAAGGAGGAATTGTGAGGTTTTCCAAATGTGTAGCCAGCAACTCCCTCTTAGGAGGATACTGCTCATTTCTCCCCTCCCTCCCACTCACTGCAAAGGCAGTCCAGTCATATGCTGTTACTGGACATAATTGCTTTTATAATTTATACCAAGGCAACTACTAGGCAAGAGAAGCCTGCACCTGAAGAGCCTGAGGCTCTTCACTGCTTTAGAACAGCCATCCCTGTGACAAGCTAGGGACATTTTCTTGTTTTTTTAAAAAATTTATTCATTATTGAATAATTGCTGCAACCAAGAACAAAAGGCCCTCTTGGAGATGAACAGTGCTTGAGTTCTCCATATGGATGACCCAGCTGCAAAGAGGGTGCTCCAAAGCATTGCCAAGACAATCACCACTCACAGTCCTTCATTAAGGATTAAAGAATGCTTCAAATGATGCCATGCCTTTGACAACACTTTAGTAAAGGAAAAACAACACCCCTGGCTAAGCCAGAAAGCCTGTAAAATGGCCACAGACAAGACCTGTAAGGTGACTGTACCTCCACAGTTCCCACTTACCTCACAGGGATGAGCTCAGCATTGCCAGCTGAAATATCTGGCCCAATCCTCAGCTGGATAAAACAGGGGGACAGATCCCGGGAGTGTAGACAAGGACTTCAGTCTCATGATGAACCTGTAACTGCATTACAGAACTAAGGTTCCTCTTGAACTCTGCAGCTTTCCTTAGGTCACAGAGATTTATGAGCCCCATTAAGGAGAAGGTGATGAACAATTGCTTTTTACTTCCTGGGGGCAAGCTCTTGTATAGATATAAACCTAATGACTTAAATCCATGCCTGTTGCTGTAACTGGAACTGCTGATGTCACACTTTACTTTTTGATGCTTCCTCCCTACTATTCTGAAGAGGAAGGGCAGAGGAAATCCTGTTCACATGTATATTTCAGGATGATCTTTGTCTGCTTGAACTCACACACTGAACATCAAGTTCTAACATTTTAATGCTGTGGCTCAGCTGTGTTTGTAGTAATTAAAGTTTAACATGTTTTTAAAGCAAGATTCTAAGTTCTACATTAATATTTCACAATGTGCTGCATTACCTTGTGCCATGCCCTAACAAATACTTTTAACAACATCCAAAAGCCTTTTATTGAGATAGATACTGCAGTTCTCCAAGACACAGCAAAGCAGTGACCTGTCTCCGGCCCTAGGAGAACGCACTCCTTCACACAGCCCCTCAGAGCCACTACTGGCCTTACATTACAACCAAAAGGTTTGTCCTGGTAAACTGAAGCCTTAGAAAACAAACTACAGGATGATATTGAAAAGACACATCAACTTATGTTTTGCATTGTGAGGATATTTAATCTTTTAATCAGTGATGACTGGGCCAGGAGCTGCTACTCAGAAATCATACACAGTATCGAGTCCCAGCCATGCCATGTGCTCACATAATTTCCAAAGAGATTTCCCACCCACCTTTTTTTCTTCCACAAAAGACTTGGTGTAGGCAACCATCACAGACAGTGGGACCTTAGACTTTCCATAAATAGCCAAATTACTTCATATCCCCTTTGTGAGGAGAGTTTTGGCAGGAGGACTTTGTGCATCTTCAATCCCACAGATCCTGCACACCAATTCTAATGAGGAGGCAGTGTTTTAGTATCACTGCTCCTCTTGAGGGGCAGCTCAGCAGTACTGCCTAGAAAGCAGAAGGGAAGGGCAGGGAAGAGCACACAGCCTGGGAACAGGACTCTGGAGGAGCGCCCTGCCAAACCTTTGTCACTGTGCCTGTGCCACTCTTTCCAGGGGCTCAGAGGTGAAGATCTGCTGAACCCTCAGCCAACCACAACACAAAACCTCAAATTAAAATGGGATCTAGAGGCTCTTTAAGCTCTTCCTAGAAGGATTCTGGGGACCCTACGAGGAATTTTCTATAGGCAAGCCCAAATTAGAGGTTTATAAACAACCACATGTATACTTTATTGGCAGACCTGCAAAAAACCACTGATAAAAACTAAGTTTTGCCTCACCAAGTTGCTCTCTGTAAAGGACTGAGAGTGTCTAGTGAGAAAAGCTGCGTAACAAATGAACTGGATAAAATGAATACATGAAAGATCAATGTATTGATAAAATCATTTTGAAATGAATTAAATCCATCCTGATGAGTCATTACTTTGTTTCAGCCCGTTTTGTGGAGGAGGGTACTTTTGATTAACGCAACGATTGTGCTGAACTTCAATCTGCTTAATATTTTATTTCTTCATTTTCTTGCCTCTGTTTGAAGGACCACAGCTTGTTAAAGCATGAGTAATCATGCTGAGAGACTGCTGTACCACTTGAGACAGGTTTCCAAGAGGGCAAGTACACCAACTCCCTTTCGGGGCAACACACACATTGCAGCTACAGTTTATTGGACTACTGGAGAGGTCCATCATCTTCCTAAGCTAAAACAGTTTCCTAATAGTAAAAGAGCAGTAAGCATATTCTTCAAAAATGCCAAATCAACCTGCTTTGGGAGTCTTCAGAAAGTTAATTTGGCAGCCTCAAGGAAGCAATCCAAATAACTACATTCTCCTCTCTTTCACTTGCAAAAATATCATGGCAAGCTCTGTTGTTTCCCTCTCCCCCTAAACTGACTAAGCCACTTTCTGAAATAAGGTTACAAGTTGCAATAAAGAGATCATACAGTGATGGGGATAAATCCTATCCATCAAACAAACTGAACAAAGTTATACAGCCATCAGCTGAATTATTCCACAGGCTGGGGATGATCATGAAGAGAAGAACTCCGAGTGCAAGGAGGACAGCAAAACAAAACCTCGCTTTGGTATCAGTAGAGAATGGAAAGTCATTGCCCATGTCTGCCATCACAGCATATCCAGTTCAGCAGAAGGATGCACGTGCACACAGACACAGAGGCTCCCTACTATTTCAGTATGGAAATCAACCTTTCCAAAGGGTAACCATGAAGATGTGTTCCCTGCAGGGGAGTTATTTCGTAACACTGTCCATGAATCACACTCCACAGCAACAGCATACACCAGCTGTTAGGCAAGATGGACAATACACCTGGCCAGGACAGGAATTCCCACATAAGAGTTAAGCACCACTAGGGGATAACAGAAAGCACTCTGAACCATCTCTGGCATTAGGCTGACTCTTTGGCAATCTACACAACATTGATATGCAGGACAGAACAGCATCTGTAGCTCAAGCTACTTCATAAGCACATGGGATTGCTTGAGGGAGACATCTTAGCTTTTAATTCTGCCTTCCAACATAATTTAATACAGTAATACAACATATGGCCACAACTATAATTAGTTGTCTTGCATTAAATTTGTATGTTTCAAAAAGGAAACAACTTTTCTTCAGAGATGTAGCAAGGTAAAAGAGAAGGCAAAGAGAGCGGTAAGACCTTTCTTGGTTAACCATTGTGAAGATGAATTTCACACAGAAGTTCTCTTCTGAAAATATCTACTGTCAGAGCAAGTCCTTGGAAGCCTCCTCCACCACACCTCTCCTTGCAAAACAGGCTTAGAGACCCCAAGATAAACCCCTCCTTTTCGTTAATACTCTTTTGAAATTCTGAAAGTTCTTTTGAAAATTGTTTTTGAAGGAAAGAATTTCAGACACAAGTGAGTGGACACAAAGGTTTTGAAATTTGTCAAAATCTGTTCCATGCTCCCATGAGACTTTCAGCATGATAGTTTGGCTAAGTTTTTCTGTGCAGTTAAGCATCACCAGACAGGACAACTGTGTTGCAATCAAGTCACACATCCCCCTAGAATTTGTCATGAACAGTTGCAACTCTCCTGTTCCTGCAGCCAGTGCTTTGTAAGTGCTGCAGTAACCATCACCACTGCCCCAAAATGACCAACTCGGTCCTCACTCACTGCTCCAACAGCAGGACAGCTTGTGCAGCCTTTTCCAGAAGCCATCCCTCACCTTGCAGAACCTGTGTGGTATCTGCAATGTAAGGACAAAGATGATGCAGCCCTGAAAACCCCCACCTTGGCTGGCAAGATGCCACCTGCTTGGAAGCTTCAAAGGGAAAGGAAAAAGGACTGCTGTCAGCCATGAGTTGCTTCTAATTTCACTGAATGTTTTATGAACTTGGATGTAACTGAGCTCATGCTTCCACAGCTTTCTGAATAAGCTTGGGGAAATGACTCCACATCAGACCCATATCACAAGAAAAATGTAAATGCTGTACCCATTAAAGAAATACTGTGATTTTGTCTGTCAGAGGTTTAACATTAGTTCATCTTGTAGTACAAATATATATATATATATATACACATATGAGGTAATCCCTAAATCCCTATATGTCATCTATCTCAACAAATCCTCTTAGAAACATTTATCGAAAATACTTCCGTTTTATGTTTTTTTACTTCTTACCTCATAGATTTTGAAATATGGATTTCATATTCAGACCCTTAAGTTAAGAACATTATCTTTTCTTATCATTAACACACACAGAAACACACAAAAAGACTGATTTCTTGTTTCACGTTTCCACAACTTTCTCTTAGTGAACTGAGGGACAGAGTGTGGGAATGAGATGTCAAAATTTCTCCCGTTAGCGTAAGTGAAAAGTCCAGAGAGAGTTAGAAAATCACTCCTGGTGGAATATTAGGACCTGTGGAATAATGAGGGTCTTCAACAAGCATTAGAATTGGTTGACACCTGGCACACACACAAAGAAATGTGCTAATGCACATTCTTCACCTGCAAGAGCCCTGGCACCAAATGAAGCAGTCTCCTTCACTCAGATCACTGACTGGACACCTTATGCAAAAGATTCTCTGATCTGGTGCAGAAATAATGCACACAAAAAGCCATCAAGTTTCCAGGATTTTTTCTAGGAGCTGTCCCCACTGGCCATTGAGGTCATTGTCTCTCATTTAGGCCAGTCAGAAATATCCAGTGAATGGAAAAGGGTCTCAGAGAGCTGTGAGCCTGCAGAAACTCCCTCTTCTAATAAACCAGGTTACCTGCAGAAACTCCCTCTTCTAATAAACCAGGTTACCTGGGGCTCTTCTGTGATGGGAAAGAGTAACTTGATCTGCACATGCATCTGTACAAACACACACACACAGAGTTCCCCAATGATCTGGAGAAAGAACAGGCACCACTGCCCTCAGCTCTCCGGGCACTGTGCTTCTTTGCTTTGACTTTCAGCATCCCTAAAGCATCACTTCTTTAAGTGATTACTTCTTTCATTAACTCATCACCACTTTGATAATCTTTCTTGCCTTATAACCTAAAAAACCTATCAGGTCTCTTACCATTTTTTGCTTATTTCTTAGGCTACAGACTTTTTGTTCTCTACAAATTTCTGCAACTCAGCGTTTCCAAAGAGTAGTCTGTATTCCAGCTTTAGTGCGCATTTCAACCTCAAGTTTTGTATCTGGGCTATTTTAGTGCAGTGAATCAAACAGAAGCAAAACTTATCTTAAGTTAGAAAAAGACTTCTGCTCATTGCCTTCTACACACACACCCAACACTATTCAATGCACTTGAAAGTCATTTCCTCTGGGTCCCAAAGAAGCACACACAGTTGCCCTTAATCCACGGCAGGAATCTTACACACCCACAGGGGCACACCCACAACCACAAATAAGCTACATCACTCCTCCTCCTACTTCACTCTCTCTTACTGCATTAAATTCCTCCTTTTTGTCAGGACATCCTACTAATCAGCATTTTGGATAGCACAAACAAAGCTCTCATTCCAGGACAGGGAAAACAAACTCAGCAGAGAGTCTGCCTGTTTTCTCAAGGAAGTGACACAGTCTTCTGTCTTGCTTGGTTGGTTGAAACTGGGCTTGCTTTTCAGAGGCATCTCAAATGTATTCAAATATACCTGAAAAACTGAGGTCTCTGCCTTTTTTACCTTAAGAACTTTGAAGAACTGGCATTTACCCAGGACCAGAGCAGCATGCATTTGACAAGGTTATTAAAACAACCTTCCTGCTCAGGCTTGAGCCTGTGCCCTCTAATTTCTTTCTCCACCTCAATTTATCTTCCTCCAATTGAAATCATTGTTACAGCGGATGAGGTTTATCAAGTTTATCAAACAAAAACAGCAGCTTCTACATCCAAATGAACTCAAATGGAAGGCATTCATTTGCACACCACTCCTCTCTTTCCTGATTCAAGTAACAACTGATTTGGTAGGATGTTAGCTCCCCACTATCTCACTAGGCTGTCTGGGACTACTCATCCCTGAACTGGTTCAGAACTATCCAGTTGTATGTGCAAATGACTGCAGCTTTCATAGCCAATCCTTTCAATGCCTGTACAAACACCACATTTTTTTCCCCAGTAAACTGCAGGAATGACAGAACACAAAGCTCCTCCGGACCTACAGTCAATACCACATCAGGACTTAAATTTAGGATTTAGGCTCCTCCACTATAACCCTTATGCTTCCAGACAAAGGTAATGCTCCTTTGTAATGGTATGTAAAAACCCCTGCTTTCCTCTTGCAGCTCCCAACTAATCTGAGTTTTCCTTCTCCACAGAGGCTTGATCAGATCAGCTGCATTCTGCAGAGCACAGCCTGTGCAGGCACCCGGCCGGACAGCACTGAGTGCACACAGACCTCTGCAGGGAAGGGAATCCCTGTGGAACACAACTCATTTTTCTGTGTTGGACATGTGCCAAATGTCCCAAATTGACTCAGAAGGAGGAAATGACCATCACCACCAGGTCAAGAAGGCATTTCAGTGCAGACTTTCCAGTTCACACAGCATTTGCTCAGCATTTTTCATCACTTCTCTGCAGCTCTGAATGCTGCTGACTAGCAAAGGCAGGGGTTGAAACTGCTATGCCAGGGCTTGTTCCAGCTTGGCAAATTCAATTAAGTACAGCAGAAAAAGTTCTCCTGTGATAGAGCCAAAGGTTCTTTGGCTAAACTTACTAAATCAACTGCTGCTTCTAAAATATGACAATCCCACCATTTTTGTCCTCACTCTTCAGAAGTTTATTCCCTGCAACTCCTCCCTTTTTGGTGTAGAAAACACAAAGACTACACAAAAAAGATTCTGAGGGTCATACACCTATTACTTCAGTAAATTTGATAGCTCCAAAGCTGCAGTAAATATACATTGCCAAAGACCTGGAGTCCATTACCATAAAGAACAGGTCAGCTTCTCAAACTCAATACTCATTTTAGATATAATTGTAACACAGCTACCTAGAAGTACTTGATGCACATTTTTCTTAAACAAAACTCTTTCAATTTTTATCTGATCCTCTTAAGCTAATGACTGCACTTCTGTGAAGCTTCTCTGTCACCTATATTTTAGTGAGAGTCAAGAAAGTCTCAGCTTTGGAAATTTAAAATTAACTGCAAGAAAATTACAGGCTTCCTCAAGGATATTTCCAAGGGTCCTGTGTAGGCGTTAGGACTTGACAGCATGGCACTGCTGCACCTAAAAGGAGACAGAAGTTTTTCTACTGCCTGAAAGGAGTCCAGAGGTAGCTGGATGGGCTCGCTCCTGGGACACATATTTGATGACTGAATCATCGTCATATCTCCAAAGAAAATGATCAGCATCAGCTATCCAAAGCTGTCTAGATTAGGTGGCCGGACCTGACAAGCCCTTCCTTGGCAAACTATTTCAATTCCACAGAACAGGCAGGCAGAGGACCTAGGAGCCAGAATCAGTAGAAGCAGTCCGTGTTTAGACTGTCTGCTATGGATCAACTCTCATCTCCATATAAGAGCTGGGTTCCCCCTCATTTAAATTAATCCTATTGACCAGGAATGCCACTTTTCTGGGCCTCAGGTCTCAGAGGAAAATTTGGCAGAGGGACAGCTCCTGCGGCAGAAAGCTCGGTACAGAACCAGGCCATCACATCAAAGACAGTCATTTTATTCCTTTAATTCCCTCAAAAAAAAAAAAAATCCTCTTTTGACTGCTGCCTGCACAGTGCTGGCTCAGGCACAGTGCTGTGAGGAAAGCCAAGGCAGGGAACTAGAGCTGGTTGTGCTGCTCGCCAGCTGATAACTGTGTTTCCCTCTGGGCCCAGCAAGCCCTCTCTCCCACGCCAGCCCCCATCACCAAGCCACTTGCCAGGGCTGAGAGCAAGTTTGGAGAACAGGTTAATTCCAGGAAAAGCCGGAAACATAGCACTTGGGCAGTGAGAGCACAAGTCCCAGTGCAGCTTGCCAGCTTTCTGCCAGTGGTTGGCAAACGCTGGTCTGCAGGAGAGTGACAAGATGCCCAGGATGTCTGCGGAGGCACGCCGTGGGCTGCTGTGTTTGGGGGCAAAGGGAAGGTGCCAGTTTCCCCTGGCTGCCACCACAGTCTTTATATGACATTCAACAGCAGCATAATAACTCACTTGTCACAACAGGGCACGTTCAGCCCCTTTTTTAGCGATACTTCTGTGTACCTGCACAGCTACAGCAGCCACACTAGTCACTCTCCTTAATAAAAAGGAAAAATGCACTCTGAGGGTGTTAGGAAGGACTGCACCAGGAGAGTAATGGGCTAAACAAACAGGCAGGACCAGAATCCAGGATCTCTTTATAGTGCTAGAGGTCCTGGTCATCTCCAGCTGTAAACAAGAAAACTGCAGAGGCTTTACTTGTTATATTTGCTAAGTCCTGCAGCAGGATGTCTTCCTGCCCTCCAGACCTGCATTGTGCAGCTCTGTGCTTCCTCCAGTAGTTATACATAGAAACAATCCATTAACAGTCAGGTTAAGGCACTGCACATAAATAGACTGTATTTGTCAGCATGTCTAAGCCCCACAGGTCAGCTGGCCACTTTACTTAAGAGACTCTGCAGCAGACTCGCTGCAGGAAAACAGGAATTTCCACTCTGGATTATAGGGGCAGAATATGATCAACCATTTTTCTGTTGTTTTTAAGGGAGCACAAGACGAAACTTCAGCACAAGAGAAAAATCAAATTAAAGCTGAACATTATTTCTTCTCCAATCTGTGCCTTATATGCTTATGTAGCAGAATAAAGGCAAACAACCTGAATGCAGTCAAGATGTTGCATTTCAGAGTTTGGGTGGGGGCTGAAGAAAAGAATAGAACTCACTCTAGGGATCAGTGCGTGCATTCTAAAATATGAATATTTTAGAAGACGTCAACACATCACTAATGTTATTTGGATGTTCAGCTTGCCTGAGGGAGGGCAAAAAGGAGCCCTGCTATTAATGAACTGTGTTTAGTTTTGAAACTAAAATCTCAAAATATAAGGGCACAGCAGGTCTCAAGAAAAAGATCCCAACTTTTTCAGCATGCAAGCTGCATCACTTCTCCACAAAAACTTGCTTTTAGAAACAGATGGCGGCCTGCAAGACCTACAAATCCTTTGTCTGGAGTGGCAAACTAGGCCCTATTGGCCATCAAAGTCAACCATCACATTGTGAAGCACTGACCCTAACAAATCCATTATGTTTCTTTCTACCACAACGCTAAACCAGACAAAATGAGTCAGACTTAATAGGAAAGGGTGAGGGATTTTAAATCCCTTTCCCCACCATCCCCACAAAAATAAAGACAAAGGGGAGAGTTTGCGCTGACCCTCCACTGCCGAGCCCTGCCGTGAGGGCTGCCCCTTGGGCCAGGCTGCCCGAAGGAGGACGGATTTGGGGTTGGAGCATTTATATGGTGCAGTGCAATGGGTTTGGGATCAGCATGCTCTGTCAGTCAAAGTACTCACACAGGCAAAAGCGAATATCCCAAGCAGGAAAGAAAGGCCCTTTTGCTGGCTGAGTAATTAGGTACGATGTGCTTTGTAGTTTCTCAGCCAGCTCTGCTGAAGTGCTGAGCAGATACACAGCATAGAGATGGGGAAAGTTCTTAACAGGGAAGAGAATATAAAGTTTTTTCTTGTCTGTCAGCTGAATCCAGGCAATGTGAAGAAACAGGAGCTCATATCAAAGAACTGCTGCCTTCAGTCAAGGGAGAAAACAACAGAGAAGCCTGCTGAGGTGGTGAAGGGAGAGGTGATGATGTGGAAAGGATCGAAAAGCCTTTTCCCTGCTATGGCTATTTGGTGCATCTTGACACACAAAAGGTACCCACCACTGGTACTCTCAGCAGACACCTCCCAGCAAGGAATATTTTTATCAAAGAAAAGATCTCTCTCAATAGCAGTTGGTCCAGTCTAGGAACAATTCAAATCACTTTCATCTCACATATCTAAAAACAAGAGACAAGAAAGTCAGCATCCTCAGAGCAACAGTTTGGTTGGATTCTTCACACCCTCATAAAAATTGCTCCCCAGCCCCCTCCTTCAGTGGTTTTCTTCAGCATAAAACAACCTCTCAAGGACATGGCAACAACTGACACTGAAATTCAAAGCATTTAGATCAAACACATGAAGCTGACGCTCATTATGGCTAAATTATGTCACCTATCCAAAGGCTCAAGCTTGTTATTTAAGACAATACAACAGTCATTAATCACAGCCATTGTGTACTGCTTGAAAGGCGCCTAGAAAGCTAAAGAATACAATGGAGATTTATTATACTGCAGTGCCAGATTTAATTACATGGTTTTCTCCTCAGCATCTCACCACTTGTAGTTCACCACCTGTTTGCACCAGAGGACCTGAAATAAAGACGTGCTGGCCCTTGAGGCCAGGCACACAAGAGAGGCTTGTGCTGCACTCTTCTGTGGCTACTGTAGCAGAACAGACCATTTTGGGGATGCTGGCAGCCAAATCACTTGTGCAGAGCTATTGTTTTCCTTTTGAAGTTTTGAATTTCCAGGTCCTTTTCATATACGTTCACATGCAGAAAAAACACACTCTTGAGCCCACGAGCAAGGAGAAACAGGTCCCTGTCTTCCTCCTAAAGCTGCAGCGCAAAGATTCATGCCCTCGCCACCACAACCACGTATTTAAGCAGCACGTCTGTCTGCTGGCAGCCCTCTGAGTTTGCATTTTCTTCTATAAATATTTAATGTAGAAGAACTGTTCACGTTACCCACTTTTACCGAAGTGTTTTGACAGTCATGCTCACCACATGACAACAATGCTCTATTTAACACTGCAGCTGCAGACAGGAGGATTTGGTTTCAGTTTTATACAATATTGTGAAACTGATGACCTCCTACAAATAAACCAGTTAATACATTTTTAAGGAGCAGAATTTAAATGAATTAGCAAGACAATTGTCAGTAAGCCACTACAAGAAAGGAAAACAGAAATTTAATTCCTGAATGCAAAAGCCTACTTAAATTTAACCACAATTCCTTTCTTATTAAAGCTATTCAGATGCTGAAAATTAAAGATAACCCCGCAAAGCCTGCAAAAAGCTAAGCAGCTTCCTGAAATTGTTTCTCTTAAAGCTAGAATAATTTTCAAACTCTCTGGACCACAAATTGTCATCAGCTCTCAGAGGCCTCTACACACTTTTACCAGCCAGTTACTCAAATATGCACCAAACATGATGATAGCTCAGTGGATCACTCAGCTGGTCCCAAGGGAGGTTTGATCCCAGCCTCTCTCTAACCTATAAAGACTCAGTATGGTCCAGCAGTAGCTAACCAAGAGTCAGTCTTTCACATCTGAAGACCATAACATTTTTTCAGGTAAAGAAAGGTCAGGGAAACAAAAAGGCCTAAGTAATCCAACCAGTCAAACCCATACAAATGGCCCTGCTACTGGTAGTTATGCAGAAAGGCACTTTAATACTCTCACTTTAACATGACATCACTTAAGCGCAGTTTGGAAAAAATACCTAATATAAGAATGAGAAAGTGAGTCTGCAATGTTTATCCTTCCCCACGTCCCCGGCCCCCGATGCCGTCTCGGTTACCCAGGGGCTCATTAATGCATTCATCCATTACAAGCTTGCTGGAAGCGTGGAGCGATGCCACCTTGGTGGGAGCACATTAATCAAGCACGGACTGCCAACCTTCCACTGCAAGGCAATGCCGCCTCCTTCTAGGCTATTTCAGTGGGCAGATTCAGCTGGGTATTGTCATTTACTTCCAAGATAACTCATAAATGTGAAGTGATTAGCCATCCCTTGCAGCGCCTTTTACTGGAGTTACTCCAAATTTAATGCACTTAATACAGTTTTATGACTCCTAATGCATCATTAGCACTTTAATATATCAGACTACAGATTTTCATTCTTAACAATACCATCAGAAAGGTCAAAATAGCATTTAGAACAATAAAGCATGAGGATGAGCTGGTTTGCTCTTGAATGTAGGAAGGGGGAAGATAAGGAAAGAAAAAAATAGTAAAGAACTCTCTTCCCCAGAATATTCTGCTTCTGTATCTTCCATTCAGTGCATTTTGAAAAAACATGTGTTTTTCCATAGCCACATCTCTGGATGCAATAGTACTAACACACTCAAGCTCCTAACATCCTTTCATTGAGCTTGAGGAAGGACTTGGACCCTGCAAACAACCATCTGAGAACTGCTATTTATTGCCAACATAGCTTTGTTCCCACTGCCTGTTATCACACCAGGAGCTGAGACTGAGCAAGAAAGACAAAGAATGATGGCTTCAGCACAGCTGTAGGGTTTCACGGGTACGGGTGAATAGCACTAGGAATTATGCGACAGGATGCCAGGACAGAAATCATGGTCCTCTCATTTGCAGTTCCTTTTGCTCACATAGGCCTGCTCGCTCTGATATTCCTTCCCTCCTTCCCCCTTAGTACCAGGAGTTACCTTCACTCCCCCCACCAGATGGGCAGGAGGCAGCGCATGCTCTGCTTGGATCTCTGCTTGGATCCCAGCTCGGATCTCTGCTCGGATCCCAGCTCGGGGGCTGCCAATTAGCCTGCCTGGATACCCACGTGGAGGGGCCTCCCCTGCTTCAGAAAGTGCTGCTGCTTTTCCTGCAGCCTTTGTGCTGTTGGAAGGTCAATTAGGATCTCTGCTCTAGCTGCAGGGACTTCACCAAAAAAATTCCCTTTCTTTTCCTTTCCATCTCCGACAAAATTAAATTGACCTGTGTGCTCAGAAGTTGGCAGATAAGGATAAGATTGGGGGGAGGATAAGATTGGTTTTAAATAAAAAGGAAACAAGCCTAGTGTGATCACGTTATCAATCACCCAGGCTGAGTTTGGAGTGTGATAACACCACACAATTAACAACACAGATGGTCTCCTGCTTAGTTAGCATCAGCTTCCCTTTTGAGTTATTCAGTGCATCACAGGCACTACTGGGACACGGTCAGAAGTCATTGTCGCAAAGTGCTGACAAAATATTAACCAATAACTGAAACCCAATACCGATTCTGAATTGCAAATAGCTTTCAGATCGTTATCACCATCACGTATCATCTGTATCTTGGCCACACCACTGCAGTGGCTGCTCTGAGCAATTCACTCTCGGCTCTGGGACAGACCTAAATCTGTGCCTTTTCTCCCCGGTTCCTGGACAAATGGCTCTTCCAGCACCAGCAGGAACCCGAAGGCGAGGAGCACGAACACATCCAGGCCCCCAGACAAGATGTTTTGTCATTCTTATTCCCGCCGAAAGCACAAGAGCTGAACTAATCGGGCCCGAGCTCCTGGGTCACAGGCAGGGCACCCGCGCCAGGGACCCCGGCTCTTTCTCACCTGCTGACAGGGACAAAGCACGGCTGAGGGGTCTGAGCTCATTAAGGCACAGTCTTCATGGGAAGTCCAGACCACATTAGGCTGCAGGGATTTTTTTTGGTAGGTTTTTTTTTAACAGTGTGTTAGGCTGAGCAAATTTCAACAGGGCTCTTTCATTCCCCACTCAACTCACCAACCTGTGGGCAGCTCCAAGTAGAGAGAAAATAAAGACATGGGCATAGAAATGACAGTAAGTTATTACCCAGAACTACTGTTGTGCAAGTTAACATCTCCCATTCCCCTTTTGCTAAGTGCAACAGCAGACCACAGCTACAGCTGTCTCACCCTATGCAGATGTTCATATTTATACAGGAAAAAATTATTACTTAACAGCATTCCCTACACCAGGATTCTTTAATTCTTAGTCATTCCCCAGTTTGAGACACAAACACTAGAGGACACATCCCCGCTTGAATTAAGAGAGTCAAACAACATCTGCTATCACACTCACTAAAGCCAGAAAGAGTCAACATATTTGCAAATATGTTGTAAGAGAAACCTATCTTGAACAGCATCATCTTGGGAAAAGGCTAAACACCCAATCCATCCATGCTGAATAGCTGATACCTGATTTCCAGAGACAAATGTTCTCCCTTAACAGATTCATAGCAACAGTAGTTACAGACAAAGGCTGACAACCCCAAAAGGGGTGCATTAAAGGCACCGTAATACCATTCTTCCTGGCCTTGATATTCCTGCAGTGCTTACAAGGCATCATGTACAGCAAAATACACCCTGCACAGCTTTGCACACACCTACCATCAGTCATTTTTATAAAGTACCTGGCAGTTGTCAAGCAATGTGAGTCATGACCAACATTAAATCTTAATATCCTCACAAAATTTTAGGGGGTTGGGCGTTTTCAGTGTTTATGTCAGTTTTGTTTGGATTCTTTGGTTTTGCTGTTTGGTTTTTTTAAACAAAAAAAGTGGGAATTCTTCCTCCAATAATTGGTGCCATGTATTTTCATATAGTTATACCGGAAAAATAAAGTGAGAAAGCACAAAATCTACATTACAAAAAAAGTCCCATCCTAGAAACAGTGCAGCAGCCCTTTATCTCTTCCACACCAGCCAGCATCACAGCTGAGAGAAAGTCTGTGTTAACAGAGCTGGTGTTTAGTTTCTAAGCATAAAATTGTTCTTCATTGTAAATTAATGTCAGAGTATAGCACAGCATAGAACAAACAAGAATACCAAGTGGGAACGCTGATGGTAAAATAGTATTGTGTCAATAACTAACTCATCAGCAAATCCTCCCCTCCCTCAACAATGAAAAGCCAAATATTTATTCAATTGCATATTGCATTCTTAGCTCAAATACTTCATAATTTGAATTTAAAACAACACATCTCAATTCTCTTTCCTGAGCATCTCAGGGGAGACCAGAGGGCCCAGCAGAAGGTATTTACGCCATCTGACTGGATTAATCTCGGCAACAATCTGGAGAAAAAGCAGGAGAGGGGGGCTCTTAAACAAGTGATTTGGACTCTCCAGGCAGGCTCCAGGTCAGTGAGAACATGGATTGCAGAACCTGTCAGATACCTGAAGTCAGTGTAAGCAATACCTATTTGGACCATGGCAGCAGCATCCTCTCCCAGAAGGCTCCAGCTGCATCCCACATGCTAGTCAGTCCAAAGCAGTCTGCTTGGCCCATCTGATCAATATTTCATAGAGGAATTAGCAGATAAGTGAGTTCCGGGTTTCATCATTTCATTACTGAGAGCTCAGCCCTCTTGTGTTTCAGTCACAAGGGACTCAAAGCACCTCTGACACCTGGGCAGCCTCGTGTAAGGAGCAAACGTGGTGATACTTGATTTTCCCTCGTAACCCTAGTTTCTGCTCCCACAGGTGACATAGCATCACATCACGTGCCACCTCATGCCAATCCCCTTGTACGTGAAAATAGCTCTGCATGGAAATGAGCAGAGGTTTATAGAGATGCTGAGGGGAAAATGCAAATTTATACAAATCATTTCAGTCATCCGTGAAAAGCAGCAGCCACTACACACCCATGACAGTTGAGCTTGGCTTTTTTTTTGTTTAATCCTGTCATTGTTTACACAGAATAGTGTTTCAGATTAAGCCCCCTTACCCTTCCACATGTTAGTCTTTAATGGGACAAGAGAATATCACAAAGGGGGTGGACAGAGGATACTTCTGGCTTTCTTGCTGGGCAACTTACCACTCACACAGATTCAAAGCATGATTTTACTCCATATCAAGCTTGATATAAAGCTTGCTAGGTTTTTTTTTCAGTGCTACTAGATCCCAGAATTATTATTGCAATTGATGATTAAAATGACTGCAAAGCAAAGTCATGCTCCAGGGTGAGGGGGGAGCTCACTCTACAAGACTAATATATTTGAACATTGCCTCTGAACACAAACCAAGAACAGCTGACATGTTTGTATGAAATTGTGAAGGTTGTTCTCCAGTGAGAGAACCAGTTTGCTTTACAGATCCACCAAAAACCAGATCTCTCATTCCAGTATCATATTCTACTAAGGGTTAATTTTTATACTATCACTTGAAGCAGGTTACTGAGATCTGGCAAAGTCCTTCAAACCACAGAGTATGTATTAGCATGGGAATATGCTTCCCATTTCACTCTTTAAGCATCTGCTTGGATGTTTTGATGTTATTTTACACGGCTTGAGTAGGCATGGAGGTAGAAGCAAAACCTCAGACCCCAAAGGAGAATGGCTTCATGTTTTCAGCCAGGCACCTCCACTAAGCCTAGGACACCCTAATGAGAGAACCTTCAACTGAGATACAATGATCAGACAGCTGAATAAAAATTATCTTGGACTCCAAGCAAGAAGCACAAATGGAGTTGTTTATATTTTCATATTGATAACGTAACAGAAATTTCTTCCAGCCATGCCTGTATCTGACACCTCAGCAGTCTGTCACACATTAGTCATCTCCCCAGAATGTTTCTTTTACTATGATGACCCATCACCATTTCTTCCCTAATTACTTTTGGGATTATCAATATGGCTAATGTGATCAAAACACCACAGGGAAGACTTACTGTTGCCTGACCAAACTTGGTTTTCCTCAATGCAATTTTTCCTAATTTTTGCTATTTGCTGGTTAAGAGGTAGATAATGCAAAAAAAAAAAAGAAGAGAAAAAAAAAATTGTAGGCTATCTATACTCATGAACTATATAGAGATTCACATATTCTACACAGTTCCTCTCCATGCACACCAGAGGTGGCTGAAGAAGCTACTTGTAATGTTCTTTCCACATCGGTAAGTGGTCTTACATGATCTCAAACAGCACCAGCCAAAGACCACAGCACTAACTGCATCAAAGTGCATGCACTGTTTGTTTTTTTCCCCTTCATTCACATTTCTCCTTGACTCCAGCCCTCATTGCAATGGACCAGAACTGCAGCAGGAGCAGTGTGCCAGCCACGTATCCAGCGCCAGCCCAGGCGGAGGCTTTGCGGGCTGTAGGCTTGCCAGCATGTTTTAGGGATGAGCTGGCATAAACGACAACTTGATTAGTCCATGGTAAGCAGGTGAACGAAGGCAGGCAAGAGAGCCCTGACACCCTTGCCTTGCTAGCTTATGTGCAGCTCAGCCTCTCCTGAAGCAGTTCATTTTGGAGTTATTCTTACGTGAAGCTCTGCACTGGCACAGGCGAGCTGTGGGGAGGCTGCCAGGGCACTGGCACAGCTCCTGCAGCACAGGGACAAGGCTCTGGCGAGGACATGGGAAAACAGATGAGCAGAGAAATCAATACTACAGTCACGCACTGCCCTGAGCAATTCTGACATATTTATGGTTACTGCTCTTCCGTTTGCAGAGTGGTGGGCATCGCCCTGCCCCAGATGCCACCATCTTCCAGCACCCTGAGGACCAGGGCGGAGGTGGACACCAAGAGGGGAGCCTTTCCTCTGGCAGCAGGGACCTTGACCTCAGGCTCACACCCACAGGTCCATGCCCTCCCCACGGACACACGGCCGTGCCGAGCCCGATCCGGCACTGCCGCCCCCCGGGACGTGCCACGTTTGCCTTTGGGAGCTCTGTGCCCCAGGCAGGCAGCTGGGGGCCTGGGACCCATCCCTCCACAGCCACTGCCCCGCTAAGCTGCCAGGATGGGGCCAGCAGCGACTTCAGGCTGATGCGCAGGAACAAGATTAGGGCTGGATTTAGGTCGTTCTTGTAAAGGACAGCAGGTCAGCCATTCTGCCTGGCATCGCTTTGATCACTACTGCGTGTGCAGTGTGTGAAGGAAAAGGGCTACCTCCTGCAAGATTAACGGGGCAGCTCCTGGCACTGTCACTGAACAAACCCCCTCATGTACACTATCACACCTTATTCTTCCCTGCTACAGCAACAGTCGTGCAGCCTCCGAGTGTGCAAGAGGCTTTAGTCTTTCTAAGTGGAAATCAAAACAGCAGCTTATCTGGCAAGCAAAGTACAAGAAATTCTCTTTGATTTAGCATTAGTGAGTCAGTGCTATTGATAGGAATAATGATGTTTTTCCAACTCAATCAGTACCTTATTTTCAAAGGAATACAGTATTAAAAACTCAGATGAAGGCAAATGTATAACAGAACAATCACACCAGGGCTGGGCGAGCATTTAAATCCGGCATTTCTCTGGCACATACACAGATAAAGAATGAAAGTGCTATTGCTAAAACACAGCAATACGTCACAGCCATCAGCAATTCCACAAATGGTCTGTTATTCAAGCAAGCAAGAGAGTTACAACAACCTTTAATAAGAAGTAACTGGAGATCATACTTGTCAATAATAATGACAGTTCTTTATAAAAAGCACTGTTTCCTTTGGCTGCAGAAATCCTCCTCTAGGAACTAAGTCTTTAATGCATAATTCAGATTTTTTTTTTAATAAAATTAAAGTCTTTGTAGTATTACAATGGAATTCTGGTTTCCTCCAACAGCAAAAAAAAAGAATGAACCATTACAGTAACTATCCATGCTACCGCCTTTAAAGATGTAGAAGAGAGCAGAAACATTATTTCTGTTTCAGCATCCAACAATTTTGGTTTCCCAAAATTTCCATATTCCTTTAACTAGAAAAGCAACACTTTATCTATGCAGAATAAGATTTGGTTTCACATGAACAAAGTATTAGCCAAACTTAGATTTTTATCAAACAAGTTTCCTAAATGAATACACTGTATTTCCCTATTATAATGACAGTTGACAAAAAATGACAATTACTTCAATAAACTGGCTAGTCCCTCCAATCCCTAATGCATGAGACTTTTTTTCCCCTGCTATAACGTCAGAAGATTTAGTGCTGCACTTGAGCCTCACTTCTTAAGGGGGGCTGGAGAAACGCTTGAATTCCATCCCTCCCACAAGCCCTGCAAAGACGAGAAATCCCAAGCAATCAACCTCAACTTCTGCTAGGAACAAGTTAGGTTTTGTTAACTTGAACAGCACAAGCCATCTCTGCCTCTACTTGCACCACGCTCATCCCCATCCCGGTTACTCAATCTGGACAATCCCTCCAAAAATGCTTTGTGCAAATCTGGGATGTACTTAAAAATGAAAAGCAAAACTTCTGGAGCCTGCTTTGCATTTGCATCAGTCGCGTAAGCCATGAACAGGAATTGCAACTGCTCACATATTCCCCGGTAAAGGGAAACTTAGTCTATTTCCAGCAAACTAGGAAAAATTCCAACTTCCTGTTCTCAGAAAAGCCATGCACACAAGAAGTCGTACGCCTGTAGTAGTGCCACCAAGTTTTCTGGCAGCGCACTTCGCGCACAGACTTGGCGCGGAGGAAGCGCGAGGGAGCGCGGCGCAGGCGGTGGGGAGGCTCTGCAAGGTGTGAGCACACAGGTGCCAAGCACACACAAGGACAAAAAAAGTCTTTTAGCCTTCTAAAAATAAGAGCCTACTAGATAAGACAGTTAGCCAGACTGCAGCATGCCCTGTTTGGATATCAACATTTAATTGAAGGGAAATTAATTACCAACATGTGGATATTTGTAGGCAAACAGCATGAGGTAGAAGAAATGTGCATTTTCCCCAAGACATTCAGCATTTTCAGTGAGCATGACCAGTATCCACTCTCTGACTGGCTGGTCATTAAAAAAAAGAATTTGATTTTAAAAGTAGAGTGATGAAGCTCTCTACAGTTTTCAAGTATACACTGAATGGGAAAGTAAGACCTTGAATCTTTACACAGTGGCCAAAACTAGACAGTGTAAGGTAACATTTACAATTCACATGTGGGAAAAAAACCCCATAAAAACCTTGTAAATCTTTTCACACAGCAAGCAAGCTACCATAACTCCACCAATATTCACGTTCTAAGACAGAGAAGACAGCATCCAACATGGTCCTTCAGGTCCCAGTAAGCCACGGTGGCTTACTGCACCTTCTCTTCCTCCCAACTGCACACGCAATGGAGACCAGCCCTTCCACTTCAGAACAAAACACCCATCCCTAATTCTCTCCCTGCTGTCCTTCAGAACACTAAATTACTTCCCCAATTGAGTACATTTCATTTTCTTTTTAATTGAGTCGTGTGTATTCTGGATTTTTCTAAACTGCAGTTTGTGACACTCGAACAACATACTACAAAATTTAACATGTTCCCCAAGCAAATGGTAAAAGCTGCTACAGCCAGAAAACCCTGTGCCCTGCAATATAGTTCACTATATATGAACATGAGGTTCATACAGTATGACAAAACACATGATAGAAACAATTTAATGAACATTTAGGTCTTTCTGTTAAATGCAATGTTAAATATTTACTATAACAAATTCATTTGAGTGTATGCAATTCCAAGGCTGATAGTCTCAAAATGGCTTTACCTGAAAGAAGCAGGCAGGAGGAGGAAAGTGAAGTGAAATTTATTTTCCATCAGCTCTAAACATGACAGAAAAGCTCCCTTCACCCTACTTTACTGGAGTTCAACAGGACACTGAAACCCATACTGAAATTTCCACGCTTTTCAAGATATTTCACATCAAATACACTGCTTCTCTTTTATGATCTCTCCAACTATTAAACTCCAAGAAATCCTTAGATAGTTTCCTCCCTCAAGTCCCTGGAAAGAGCCTGGAAAAGAAACCCTGGAAAAAAAATGTTTTTTTTTTTCCCCCTCCATCCTTGAGTGAGAGCTTTGTGATAAGAGCCACAAATGTTTTGACAACATCGTAATCTACAAACAATTTTGTTGTGGGGCTGGATACACCACCAAGTTGAGCAATAGGTAATCAGCTTTTAGCTGTTCAAAATTAGCTCACTTAAAAACCCCAAATCAGCCATCTGAAGAGCCAGCTGTGGAACAACTCAGTAAAAAAAAAAACAACTCACAAAAAAAATAATCGAAGCAAAATGAACCATTTGCTTGGTGGAAAATTCTCATCTACCAAGCTTATCTGAAGCCCTGAGCATGCATCCAGTGGAACAAGAACTATAAAATAAAATACTCTTCCCTAAAAGCATGTCAAAATGTTATACAACCATAAATGTTGATTTTATTTTATTTCATTTTCTGAATAGACCTATCAACAATACAAGTATTAGAAAAGCAGTTCTTTGCCCTGCTTTCACAAGTAACACTGAAATATTTCATTTCCATGCCTGATGCGGGCAATGAGGATTTTTTGGTGCCTTTTTTTTGTTTTTAATTGAAGAGAGTTTTTGTGGAAAGAGATGTTGGGCTTAAGGCAAGGAAAGCCTCCACACAGGGGAGAGTCCTGGGCTGTCCCCAGCAAAGGCAGGGCACAGCTCAGGGAGCTCCAGATGACTCACAGGCAGTTCCTCAGCACACCACATACCATGGTCAGCTGCCTGGATACCAGCAGATCACCACCGAGTCCATCTCACATCCCTGAGGATTTTCTAACTCCGGCTTCTCTCTTCACAGGAGAGGCCCTGGGGTCTCCACAGCAGCAGCAGAGCTCCTCCTGTCCTTTCTCCTTCTCCTCTGCTCAGCCCCAAGGCAGCTCCATCAGTCAGACCTGGGGTGAGCAGGGTGCTTTGTGAACACTGGCTCCCAAGGGATTCATGGGTTTGGAGATAAGCAGGTTCTTGATTACCTTTTTTTTGCTAAACTGGGGATGATCTGTGCAGCAGCTTAAGTCACAGCAACTTTTCATTGATGCCTTGTGACTTAACAAGCTCTTTAAGCAGAAAGACAGCAAGATGCAGCTATCACAGCTATATAATACTGAAAGAACAGGGTCATTTACTTCTACAAAGAATTTTAAGAAACATTTTTAGAAAGAATAGCCATTTGTGGGTTTCCTGTGATAGAACAGACTTTCTGTTCACTCAAGCATCTTTCTCTCCACCCATTACAGCAGTGAATACAATCACAGTACTCTGGTTTTTGAAACCTGTAAGTACTGAAACCATCAGATATTCTACATGGGCTCACTGCTGCCTAACTACAGCAGCATTTATATTCCCCAAGCCTTAACAGAAATGTTTTCTCAGCTACATCTCAAACCAGAGTTAATCTTTCCATGGCTGCATTACATTTGTGGCTCACAGCACTCCCTGTTCCTCCCCAGCATTTCCCACTGCTGAGCTCCCAGCTGATAGCAGAAAGCTCCTGTCACGAGTCCCTAAAAATATAACATTGCTCAGTGGCAATATTAAGTCCCATCATATTTCTGTTACTCCACTTCTTCCTCTATCACATCCCAACCCTCCTAAGGTATTAAGAATGTCTCCTGAATTGGCATTACCAAAAATGTTTGTATGTCGAAACCATACTGCTAGACCTCGCCTAGTTTAAAGCAGTTACAGACATTGCTTCAAAAATTACTACTTTCGTTAATTTCTCTTTGAAGTTATTCACAGCTGCACTGTATTCTGTAAATGGGTAGATCCTAGATGTGCCAAAATTGCTTTCTTTCACTGAAAAATGAAGAGGGAGATCACTTTAGCTTTGAAATCTTAGTGTTGCTGGAGCAGTTCAGCCAAACCTACTGAATGACCATCAAAAAGGAGCCCTGTAGTGCAGGCACTACATTTACACAAACCCAGCACACTCAGGCTGTCCTTGAGCAGCACTCCCCAAGAACATACCTGTGCACTTCCCTGGGAAAGGCTGCAAAAATCAGCAAAAGACAACTTGGAAAGTCTGGGTACATCAAGGAAGGCACAGCCTACCATCCAACACAGCTTTTAAAATTGTTTCTTTTCAGATAGATGACTCAAAGTTTAGGTAGCTGAAACCCCAATAGGTCATATCATGCAAATCAAACCCTGTATGCCATCAGCTGGGAGGTGGTTCACCAGGCAGGAGTTTCCTACTAAAAGCAGCAAAACTGAAAACACACAACCGTGGTCACAAGTACATGTGAAAAGACAAAGACATGAAAGTACATTTAGCTAATGCTTCAACTTGGAGATCCCAGGATTACCTCCAGCGTGTGCTCACCACCAAGTACAGAGATTTAGATACCCTGCTTTAAGACAAGGTTCCTTGGAAACATACGTGCATCCACCCCTTTTACTGGTGACAAAAACATGAACTTCAACCAGTGTACATTGACCAGTGATACAGATCATGTCTTTCTCTTACACAACCAGAAGCCAAGGTACTTCCTGATGCAATAGTTGCAGCGACCTCATTAGGGTCCCACCCTCGGGATCCCATTGCCAGGCAGAGGTGCTCACTGTGACAGCTACAGCTGCCTTCAACTTCAGCCACGCACAGCTCCTCTGCCTGCAGTGTGACTGCACGGGAATGAGCAAGCATTGGCACTTAAACACTTCCAAACTCATAACTCCATGAGGAAACGCTTAGTTTCCATGCAATTAAGCCCTGTTATTAAGCCTGAAGTTGATCAAATTTTATATGTAAAAACCGCACTTAGTTTCTTTTGCATAAACAAAAGTGACATTGAGGAAGATCTGCTGCCTTATGCCAACGTTATCTGCTTATATCCAGTCGTGAGCCCACCAAAAATAAACATTTTAGAAAATGTGTTAGAGCCTACAGCCATAGTTTTGTTCCTTTTGTTCTTTAACATTTTTGGGGTGGAGGGGGAAAGAAGGATGCAGAAAGACTCTTTCTGCATAGACATAAGATGTGAATAAACACAATAAAGATGCGACTCTATTAATATATTCAGTTCTTCCCAGATCCCTCCCCCTCCTTTCCAGTGCAGATACTGAAGAAAATGCATCTGCCCCGGCAGAAAGCTCGGTCATTCGGCTCCCTCCAATTCCGTAACGCTGGGTTCCCTTCTCCTGCCAGGGACGCCCCGCTGGCGGCGGCCGGGCCGCTGCACCCACCCTCCGGGGGCTGCCTGTCCCCGCCACCATCAGGGACCGGGGCCAGGGGAGCCCGGCCCGCGGGGACGGCGCATCCCGGCGGCCGAACGCTCCCCTCCGCCCGGCGGGAGCTGCCCTCGGGCGGATGCTCCACCGGCCCCTCCGGAGGACGCTTTATCCTCCGAAGTCGCTCCCTCCACGCGGCGACCCCTCCTCCTCCTCCCCTCCTCGGGGGGAGCAGACATTTTGAGGCAGCNGGCGGCTCCGGCGGGCGGCCCCGCTGTCAGCTGAGCGGGGCGGGGACGGGCGGGACTCCCGGCGCCGCCGGACCGCCCCCGCGGGGCATTTAAACCCTGCGCGGCCGCCCCCGCCCCGGGCGAGCGTTCCCGGGGTGGCGGGAGAGCCCCGGCCGCTTTGTCACCCGTTGTGTCCGCAGCCCTTGGGATACGCGATTAAAGCTTAAAGCTCCCT
>VXBQ01000834.1:71448-84792 GCA_013400175.1 Phainopepla nitens | reverse complement strand
CCCCCCCCCCCTCGGGGGGAGCAGACATTTTGAGGCAGCGCATCCCAAACGCGCGGCCAGCCGCAGCCGCGGGGGCGCGGGCGAGGCCTCCCGGCGGCGCCGCTCACCTGCCAGCTCGTCGGGCTCCAGCCCGCTCTCCGCGTCGATGCCGCACAGCACGAAGTAGTGGGCGAAGCGGNCGATTAAAGCTTAAAGCTCCCTCGCGTGCGAGCCGGCGAGGTTGGCTTTATTTACATAAAGCAGGAGACGGTGCCACTTCCTATCGGGAATGTCTCTCCCGCCGCCCCAGGAGGGAGCTCCCGGAGCCCCGCTGCCGGAACAGGCCGAGCCCCGCCCGGCGCCCGGGCTGCGCTCAGCGCTTCCTGCGGGAATCCTGCCGGGGGAAACGGCTTCTTCTCCTCCCCAGCCCAGTGTGGAAGCACAGCCGCCACCCGCGTTATATGTAAAAACCGCACTCTCCATCCCCGCTCCGTGATGGATGGCACCCGTACCACGTTACGGGAGAGCTATTTCTTGGCTACCCGCGCGCCGTTTCAAAGCAAAAATCAAAAATGTTGCTTCGTTCCTAGTTTATTTAAGATTTACTAGCTATTCTGCCGCGTCCAGAAAGAAATCAGCGTTATTTTACCCTCGCGGCTAGAATCCTTCTCGTTAGGATCACCCGATGCCAAAATACTGGCAGCTCCGTCCGGGAGCGGCACCTACTTTTAAAGGGGCAGAGATTATTCTTCTGAGGTTCTAACTTTTTCTTCTCCAAAGTGATGAGATTTCCCCCATATGTCGATAATTCTGACATCTGGATATCATAAAGAAGTTGTTGGTAGAATTCGGTATTTTCATTTTTATCCTTTTGTGTTTCATCTATTAGTCTTGGTCCATGCCGTCTATAGTAATTACAGTCTTGTCATTTTCTTACTGCGGACTCCTATGACCCCTTTATTTTACCTCTTAGCAGTGTGAATCACATCTTTTCTCTTTATAGTTTACATTTGTCCTTGTTCAACGAGTGCCTTTGATAAGAAAATGCCTACAAGGAAACTGATATTTCATCCAGCATGTGTCATTTTATGGAGGTACATGGAGTAATTGTCTGACTTGGAAGCCACCTAGGTCAGCATCTCTCTTTCTCTTCATCCCGTCAAATTAACACATTTTATGCCCTTTTATTTCTTAGCTTCCTGTAGAGTTCTAATGAAAGCAGACAAGAGCTAAACCAATTTTTTCCCTTCCCAATAACCCCAATCTCCAACCAAAAAAAAAAATCCTCTCTCACAATCCCCCATTCTTGTAGTTGCAGCACTCAGTAACAACCCGAACCCTGCTGGAGCTGCAGAGAAGTTTTTCTGTGAGACCAGTCATTTTCTCGACTTTGCACCAGAGCTATGTTGTTTTATTTAGTTTGGATTGTTTATTAACTTGTACTTGCTTATTCAGCTTTAGGTCAGATGGTAAGAGCTTGACAAGTCAGTCTCTGACTCTCATTCAAAACCAAGTGCTCATATTGTAGGTATCTCTGTTTTTTGAGGCCCAGTGGCATGGATGTCTCCATGAAGTCCAAGTCAGAGGTTTCATCAGCCTCTCTAAAGGATGTATTATTTAAGACTGCTTCTAAAAATAACCCAGAAATTAACACACTGGTTCTGACCTTTTTACCTTAAGGAAAAACCAGCTGCTAGCTGTTTCTAGATTGCTTTGGTTTAGCTGTCTTCTGTACAGGGCAGCATTTTTTGCTTCAATAAAGTTCAGTGCACAGACACTTCAATCTCAATAAAATCAGTAGTGCATATGGCACTAAACAAGGGGGAAAAGCACAACGCATGGGATTGGAAGTGTAAAATTAATAAACCCATTCCTCCTGGGTTAGCTGTGAGGTTGAGCTCCCACTTCTATACATCCAGCTCCCACAGACACTTTTTTGTGGGGGAATTTTGTAGGGGCACTGATTCCTTGTCCTAAGACAACTGATCTTCTGGGCACAAAAGTCATCCTGCTGAGGCCACTCAGATTTTTTGCCAAGCAGTGCCAGGAGACCCCACTTGCCTGGGCTCTGGTAAGCCATGTTATGTCCCTGGGCCTGGATTTTCTCACCTAAACCCCTCCATCTAAGTTGTTCTAGTCTTTCCCTCCAAGCTGATCTAGCTTTAGATACTGCACACTGCCTTTGGGTAACTCTTCTTCACTCTCATGGGTATTTTTCCCCCTCCATCCTGGCTCTCATCCCAAGGAACCTGTAACTTTTATGACATTCTAGCAGAATCTAGCCATTTTGGTTGTCTTTTCACCATCCAAACCCACCCTGAACTGATCACCAGTGCCTCCTTAAAAAGGCTGCCCTGCTTTCAATACTTCTGCTCTACTTGCAACATCGAGTGCTTAAATTTTACAGAAGTCACAGCAGGTCCACAAAGGTGCTATGGAGCTTCTTGCAAGATTAAAAGAAAAACAAAGATGAGGCCTAAAAGCATCACAAAGTGCTGCACATACTAACTAATCAGCCAAATGCCATGAAAAAAACATTTGCACAGCCTGGGAAGCAGCAGTGTCTGACAGGATTGTGCCATGAGGCACATCTAGGATGATCAGAGATAACTGGGTGGCATTATGAGTATTTTTTCCTTTCACCAACAAAAAGTGTTAAGGTTTCACAAGGGATTGGAATAGGATGGGTATCCTCTATTCAAATCATATTAACAATAACCCCAACGAGATAATGTTTGTTCCTGGCACAGCAGAGCACAAAGCAAGGCTCAGAACTTCTTATGTGTTCCTCCAAGGAACAGGGAAAAGGTACAACTGAGGATTTCAGACTGGGACAAGCACAAAAAACTTACTGGCATAGACCAGACCTGTCTCTGCTCTCCCATGGCAGCAGCTTTGTTCCTTCACCAGACAGATTGCCACTGGTACAACAAAGCAAGGGAAGGTTTTTGGCTTGGTAGATTTGTTCTTCTTCCTGAGGTATTTGTATCTCTAGTTGCCATGAATATTTCTCTCAATGTCAATTTGGTTCAGGTTTCCCTCTCGATAACGTCTCAGTGAGTCTTTGTGCCTCAGAACCTGTTAGTTTAAACTGGGTTAAATGCCAACAAGCATGTCAGCTCCCCCTGCCCTTGGGATCTGCCACAAAAGATCAGACCATCAAGCTCTTTGTCCTACTTTTGCAAGGAGCCAATGCCCAGTGCTTCAGAGAGGTGGAAAAACCTGCTATTTAAAGGTTATGTCCCTTCCCCTTGCTGTGACACTGTTGCTTCACTTTCTATTTTCTTCATCATTCTTCCATGAATTTGAAATCATCCTGCTGTGATGGATTGCTCACTCCTCCACACAGCTCTACAGTTCCCTCTCTAAGATCTTTCACAAGCTGCCAAGCCACATTGATTTTCCATTGAAAGCCTCTCCTGTTCTTCTCTAGTATCTATGGGGTCATGAGATCCTGTAGGGTGGAAGGAAGGAAAACCACTAATGCAATATGAACGTTTGTAATGCTCAGAACGTTTCAACCCTTGGCTGATTTTCAGTTGAGCACTGTTGTCAGCTTCTTCACAGGGAGCTGGATGTGAATAGTCACCTGAAAGAAACGAGATATGGGTGGGTTAAGGATGGATTGTAAGACCAGAACACAAGTCATTCTGGCACAAAGTGTGGAAGAGTCTATAGCAGAAGTTGGAAAAACAGCAACAGCAGAACATTTTATACAGAGGCTCATAAAGAATGCAATTTTCATTCTCTGAGCTTATGCAAGAAGACTGCTTCGAGATGAGAAAGCTGTTGGCTGCCTTAGGGTCTAAACTCAAATAAACCAGCTCACTAACCACAAGGCATAAAGTAAAGAAGCTTCCTCCAGCCCAATCCATCCTTGCTTAGAAAGCAAATACTGCAGGCACATATTCTAATATCTTATCAAATCATAATATACCATTAAAGCAAGTGGCTCACCTTCTATACCTGCCTCATATCTGTAAAGATTAAACTTGAATAAAAGCACATGGCTTTCCTCTGTCACATTGTGTAATTATTATTCATACAGCAGACTTACAGATAAAGTAAATATTACTACTTTCCAGCATCTCTGCTATAGGACCTCTGAAGCTCCAGTGATTTAAAATTTTAAGGTTTTATATTTCTAATTCCCTATTGTAGCCCATTGCATTTTATTAATTTTATGTACATTCATCATACATGTCCTTGCATTGCAAACACATACAGATGCATTCCACTCTTATCTGCTTTCTGAGAGGATCTTTGAGGGAGAGGTTTCATGAGGCAACTGAAATTATGCAATAGTTTATTGCACCTTCTTCCCCCCTCCTTCCTGGGACCGGCTCTGTGTTCCCACTGCTTCCTTCACAAACAAATCTGTACCTTCATCTGCCTCTCCTGAGTGCATCCAGTTCACCATCAGCAAACAGATCCCAAAACACAGGCAGGGATGGAAGTGTGTTGTCCATTTTCATTCACATCATCATCATGCTGCAAGCCAGGCTTCTCAGCATGCAGCTCCTCCCTCTGCTGAGGAGGCAGCTCCGCTTCAGGGCTGGTCTCCTCTCTGGCCTTTCAAACCTTCCCCCAGCCTGAATGTGCCTCCTCAAAGGTTTATTCTTGAGGGGGTAAGTGACAACAACCTCCCAGGCAGATAGGGCACACAGACTTCAGACTTCACACACCGCGTCAGAACCACTCCTAGGCAAGTCCTGCAGTTGCCATGCCTGCTTTCTGGAGGTTTGTGTCCTTCACCTGCTCTTTCTCCATGTTCAGTGTCACAGTATGGGAAAAATCTGTGGTGATTCCTACCATTTTCCTCCACTTCTGCCTGTGATTCTATGCTGAGCTTGTGAGATGCACCTTCTCCTGCCAAGGAACCCCTTAGGTGAGGGCTTGCTCCAGTCGCTCACTCCATGAAGTCAGGAGAAAGATCATAGGTAACCATTACCTTTTGTTTGGTTCAGTGCTGAGATTCTTGGGTCAAAGACATTATTTTGCTCTGAGTAAGGTACACTTTCTGCTCTTTGGATGCAGAAGACACACAGACTGTTCCCACTGCTACTGAGATAAAACCTAATGAGCAAAGCACTGCTTGGATAAATCACTAGCTTGTCATGCACTAATGGAAGTGTTGTGCTGGGACCATCAAGCTAAAGCACCCACACAGAGATTTCCATCTATGTCTGACAGCATCACTCACTTGCTGCATGACCTTGGCCAAATTGCTTGTAACCTGACTTGCAGAAGCACCAGACACCCTTTTGCAAATCAGGTCAGTGAACTCCCTGTGTTTCAACTGCCGTCAGGAAAAGAAAGCAAACACTGCCTGAACATCTGCCAGGCATAAAGCTCTATTGTTCCCCAGGCCAGCCCGATGGCGTTGCACCAGGAGGCAGATGCACCTCTACAGGGGCAGCAGCCCCGACGCCGAGTCCCTCCACGCGTCCCAGCACCATCGTCTGCTGACAGATGCCTTCCACACCAGGCCTGAGATGAGGCGGGCAGTCAGTGAGGACAGCAAACCTCATTTTGAACTAATTTCTGCTCTCTGCTGAAGGTGTTTGTTTCCCTGCCTCTAAACTCCAGTTCCTCTGTTTTCAGTGCTCCAGGACTCCAGTCCCTTACAAACTGTTTGGGAAAAACCTGAGAAGGTAGAACAGTCTTGCAACATAATACATCTGCCCATGTAAAGCATGAGAAAAAGGCTATGGGCTTCTTTTTAAAGCACTAGAGCTTCAAAGGCACATATTGTGGCAAGGAGAAAGGCATGAGGGGATCCTGGCAAGCTGCTTGGAGCACATGCCCACAGCAATATTGTCTGCAGTGGCAGGGGTTCAGGCACAGCTGTGTCAGTGGTCTGTGCTCCCAGTTAGATGATCTCTGGCACTGGGAAAGTTTCCAGAGAAGATGCATTCAAGCTGTCACATCTACCTGAGCAACACCGTTGTGTTCAAAGCCTAGTCACAAATATTGCCTGCCTTTATCTCAGTTACAAAAAATCAAGTAATCCCATGTCTGCCAATACCAGGGGAAGCATGAACCAACCCCACCGGTTTTAAGCACTCTGGATAAAATCTGTCCATGAACAGCAGGTAATCTCTTTGTCCAAATGCCTTTGGCCTTATTACAAATGTAATTAGAGTCTGATTTCAACTTCCCTTTGAAGCCTCATTCAGTAAGAAGTGCCAGACACCCTGCATCTACATTACAATGCATCCTAGCACACTTGAAAGCCCAAGGGCATGCTAAAGAAATCCAAAGCCATCGAATCCATAGCCAATATACAACAAGCAATCAAGGACAGATGAAAAGCATTTCCTGCAATGAATATGCATTGTAAATTGTTATGTCATTTAGCAAGGAGTGCCTTTGCTCTGTCCTCTGTGTTCACGTCATTGCAGTGGTGTTATGTTCTGAATCTAGAAGCAGTTCATACTAATCAAAGGTCTATTTCAATTTCCCTATTAGCGCTTTTAGCAAAAATCTAAACATTTACATCCATAGATTCATCCATATCTCTCTGCCACTTATTCCTCATGCTGAAGAACAGCATATCTCCTTGTAGTACTTGCTGCTTAGGAGAGTTACTACTGACAGCAGCTACACTGCAGCTTTTCTGTGCTGGCTGACTGTGCTCATGCTTTACTGGAAATCAGCTCTGAGCTCACACAGAGGAGCTCAACCAGAAGGACAGAGATCAAAGCAGTTTGCTTCTTCCTGAAGATCATATTTCTTAGTGACTTCCTTGCAAAGCAATAGTCACAACTTATTTAAGCTGGATCCATGCTGAGCAATTCCAGCAGTTCTCATCAAGCACATCCTTTGGGGGTGGGAGCATTTGACACTGTCTAATGTGGCAATGGGCTAGCTCAGTACCTCCCTCCAGGCTAAAATTCAGTTGTTACTGGGAAAACCCAGTTAAAAGTATTTATTTTCCCAGCTAAATCAGAGGCACTGGCTTCCTGGTGCTCCACACTACCCAGCAGGGATGAAGGCAAGAGATGATCAGCAACCTTTGGTGCTGGGCACTGTCAGAGCGTCTGGCAGCTCCAACTCTCATGTGAGCCCAAGGGTGACATTGAAGGGAGCCAGACTGGAAACACAAACTTGAGATGGCCAGGGGGAGGGGGATGGTTTGCTGGGGGTCCATGAATGGACTGGGCAGGACTGTGGGGAGCTAGAGACCAGCTCTGCAGTGACATTGCTTGGGCATGGACTGACAGCCCCAGAGGTGCTGAAATAGGGTCCTGTGCTGTGGGCAGGGTGTGGGGAAAGCCAGGCCAGTAAGACCCATTAGTGCCTTCAAGGCCCTGACACTCAGCACACACAGCTGAGATGTGCTGCTTTCAGTGGTGGAAGTGCTTACCTTCTTGTTTGGAAGATAACAGAGCCTGTATGCTCCATTATTCTTGGGCCATTTATTCATATTGAGGATTAGTTCAGCTGCAGGTGCTCCTGCCCTGGCCCCCACAGCACCAGTTCATGGTGCCATAGCTGAAGAGGGTCACAGTGACACTGCTGTCACAGTGACAGAGCTTTAGGGTCACGGTGAACTGCTGCTTCCACTCAATGCAGCTGCTTGCATTGAAGCTTGGTACCCCAGCCTTTAAAACCCAAGATGTGGGATCACACAGCACAAATTGGGTCATATCCAACTTCAGTTTCACCCTGTTTATCATGTGAGGGAGCTGGCTGGTGCTGCAGGGGAGTTGTGTCCATTCCTTTCCTTGCAGTGGTATCTCTTGTTTTCCATGTCCTCTGGATATTAATGCAAAATAACAAATAGCTCAAGTCCTGACATAGCATGACCCTGACTCACAACTAAATTCCTTGAGGACCCTGACACCCTCCCAAGATACAACAGCAAACATCAGCCAAAAGAGGAAGTATATTGTGTCAGGTCCTTGGGAAACAGCTTCCTCTAGATGCCCTAGAGAGTAAGCATCACCTGTCTATCTTGTCTGCCTCAGATCTCGATTGTTTCCTCTGTCCCTGGGTCCAAATTTCTGGCAGACTACCATGTGGAAGATGAAAGGAAAAGTTCTGCTGGTGCCAGGCTCTGAACACCAGTGGAAAACTAGAAAATTTGAATTGCAAAAGGAAACCAGCTCTGTGAACGGATACAGCTCCTTGAAAACTTGATTTGCTTACCTTGCCCCTTGGCACCAACGGCTGTTAGCATGAACCTTAAAATCAGATGACCAAAGGTACTATGGTTTCAGAATTTGTTTCTGGAACAAGATGGAGCAATTAGTCTACCTGGAGTAAAGAGAAGAAATTAGTCAGAAGAAGAATTCATCAAAGATGAATTAGAGGTTTCAACACAGTAGTGAATCCATCCTGCCTGGCAATACAGAGAGCCAAGACTGGGAAGCATCACTTGCATTAGGGCCCCAGCTGGTGGCCATGATCTCATGCTCCAGACTAAGTGTTGGCAGGGCTCTGGTCTTTGACAATTTTTGCCTGTCTGGCAAAAGCTAAGGACTAATACATACACTGAAACAATGAGATTTGCATATCGCCCGTGATATAGCACACATGGAGAGAATGTGGGACAAAGCCACAGGGAAGACAGATGGGACAGGTTTTACTGTCCTGGGAAGTCAGGAGGGATGAGGTCATGAAGAATGCCTTTGTGTCATTCAGGAAAACTCAGCTACCTGTTGTCTGGAGACCAGAACAAAGACACTCCATGGTGCCTAGCAGCATTTTCCCCTGGCTGCCCATATTCACTCAGCTTCCATCATCTTTCAGGGCTTTGCAGGAACACACATGCAAAAAAAATACCTAAAACAATTACAAAACCCCCAAACAAATAAATGCTCTGATGCCAGGCACAACCATTACTCAACTCATTATCACAAAATATTGCTGAGACTTGAAACTCAGGAGCCCAAGGGTCATTACTGCATGAGATATAAGAGAGCCAAAGTCCCAATAGCTCAAGGAGATTTCCACTGTTCAAAAACAGGGCTTGAAAAATGAACCCTCTAGTTTTAAGAGAAAAACAAGTATTGAAAAATACACCAAAGAGAAGCACAAGCCACCTGACTCTGTGCATCTTTCCAATCTCCATTCATGCTAAAAACATACTCTCGTGTCTGACTGCACATGAATAAATCCAGCCAGCTAAGGCCAAGAATACTTCAATCACAGACGTGGACAAAAGACAAAATCAAGAATGAGCTCAGAGATAATAGTTTTCAACTTCCTACTCTTAGCAACAAGGCTCTCACAGAGAGATTTTCTGTGCCAGAAAACTTGAATCTACAGCACCACAGGGGTAAGGTTAATACAGTTTCTCCTCACTTCGTCACCCAACCTGCACTCTGAAAAATAGCTGCACCTTACAAATTCCCCTTCTTGCCTCCTCTGCTACAAGGCACTTGATGCCTTCATCTCTGTTAGCTGCTGCTCCTTCCTGCTTCTAACCTAATGCAGCTGGTGGCAGTGGTGAAAGGTGGAAAGCACATGTAGTGCTTTCAAGACACATCACAGGTAATATGTGATTGTTGTTATGTTAAGATGCCTATTCTTCAACTGTAGAAGATGTACTGTTATTCTAAAATTGGATTGTAGCTGAAGGCATGACAGAATAACTGAATTGCCTCTCCCTTACCTAGCCAGAGCTCTCAGCTTCAATTTTACCTTGGCTACTTGCACCAGCAACATTCTGATAATGACTTGCTTCCACAGCCTCTGGGCAACCACAAATTGATCCTGATGTGCAAAAATCCTGACTGTTCATACTGAGTTGCTGGAATGCTTTTTACAAATCACCAGCATCCTGAATCCATCCATTTTTCCCCTGGTGAATTTCCACCAAGGAAATTCACTGAGGTCTTTTCACCATAGCAAAATGAAGCAGTTGGCCTTGCCACTTGTACCAGCTGGAAGAGGAAGAGTGACCTGTGAAGATCACCTGGCTGCTGAAACACTGGCCTGCCTTCCTTTGAGTTTAACGTTTGTGTCTGTGAAGATTCATGAGTTGTGGGCTTGCTAATGTGAAGGTAGCTTCTCTCTGCCTTGCCCTCCTCTCTGTCCTTGGGCAGCTCAATTTCTTTGTTATTAATTGGCTCGAACAAGATTTCCCCAGACACTTGGGCAGTTGTAGCATCAGCCAGTAATCCCCTAATTCCCTTGGACACCCGGGAGTCCCTTGTGTGCTACTCTACAACTGCATTTTGCAAGTGTTGCACTCCTCCATGATACACCAAATCGATATTACATGGTGATCAAAGACGCCCTTGTCCTCAGAGCAAATTCCAGCACACTTCTGGTAGTTTGCACAGGATACCAGAAATTGTACATGAAATTCTTAAGATGTCACCATCTAAAACAAAAAGCCTTTGGAAATTAAACTCTTTTTCTCATGGATGACAGGCTTTGATACTTTGCTGAAATAATCAGCATGAAGCTTGTCCTGAAAGGTTAAAGGGTTCACCTAGACTCTCACGAGAGGCACGGCAGCTATCACTGGTGTCGGGGTTTTCTGATGTCATGCTAGGAATCTGTACAATCACAACTAACTATTTGTAGCTAAATGAGAAAAAAATAGTGGTTCTAACATCCCTGTTACTGGGAAGCAAAGACTTTACCCCTCCTTTTTCACCTAAGAAATCTCTCAGCTGGGAGCAGCCAGACAACTTCTTTAAGAGGCTGGAACCAGACGATCTTTAAGGTCTCTTCCAACACAAGTCACTCTGTGGTTTTATGATTCTATCCTTTTTACCTGCCTTTTCAAGTGTGATGTTGGTCTGTATTAGACAGCAGTGACTTCACTTAGGTTCACATAGCTGCTAAGTAAAATCATATATTTGAAGTTCAGAAAAACTAGATCTGAGAAGATAGTTGTTAAAAATATCAGTCAAAGAGGCTGGTGATCTAAGTGTAAAAGCTTCCCTGAGAACCATGTCAGGCATAAAATAAAAATGTGCAAGGTGGAACTGTCCACCTGTCAGCATCCTGGGACTATATCTTACATGGCATCCTGAGCTGATGTTGATAACATTACCGAGTTCTTTATTCCTAGCATGGTGGTGAGTATCTAGAGGGCACAAACCCCCATGTTTTATTCACAATTTTTATTTCACAAAATATTGCATGTTTTATTCACAACTTTGGGTGCTAAGAGTGTTTTTAATATCTCCCTTCTTGGAGAGGACCAGCAAGAGCTGCTGAAAGACCTTTGAATCTTCAGAGTTCCCCTAGGGGCTCCAAGAAATAATGTCCTTCCTCGAGCTTAAACCACAAAGGTCCATGTTTATACAATTCGAGGGATCATTTCTAAAAAGACTGAGTGTGGGTCCTGCTTCAGAAGAGTAAAAGGCACGCAAGTATCCCAGTAGTTTAACATGTCGGTGGATTCCAGGCTCCCTCCTGTGGCAGTAGGACACCAGCTTCTGTCCGGGTCCCGGTCCTTCTGCAGCCCAGCATGCAGGGGTCACCTTCTCCCGGGAGACTGCGGATCACCCGCGTTTAAAGGAGAGATCCTGGTTTGCGACCCTGTAGAGTCCATTTTAATTGCAACGAGCTCGCAAGTCACTAGATGGCCTCATAGCCTCAGAGATTTGGGCAGACACAGGCTTGGGCTCAGGAACCGCCAGGTTTAAACCCCTGGTACCCCAAGTGCTGCAGAATCATCTACTCGGGCAATGCACAAGAACCTTTTAACAACGCAGCGCGAGAAATTTGGTACGCTTTGTCCCACTAGGAAGGTAGAGAACCCCACATTTGTCACTCCTGTTAGACGCTGCTTGTATTCCCTAAATCCCAGCACATGGGACTGGAGATGGAGCAGAGACTAGGTGGGAGCTGTTGGGGAGTCACAGGTGTCTCTGAGGGCGGTGAGCCCGTTTGGAGTGTGAAAAACAGAACACACTCCTNTCATCTCTTCTTGTGAATTTATTCTTATTGTTTTACATTCTTCTTGATAAAAAATAATGTGTTTTCTTTGCTTATCTGCATGACATCAATAAATCTCATTTCTTCTCGTGAATTTATTCTTCTTGATAAGATAAAAAAATTATGAGTTTTACTTCCATCTTCTCTGGTGCTCTGTCTTGTGTCACTGTCATTTTATCATTTGGGCTGGTCAATTAATGGATGATCTTATACAGTTCTTTTAGTTACACAAAAGCTTTATCACATCTTATGTTTTGTTAAGGTCTATTCATCCTGTTACTATTTCTACACTACTATTTGTACACTATTTATTACACTGCTATTTGTGTAAGTAATACAATACATACTCGAGCTGAGAAATTATATTATATTAACAAGCAGCTAAAAGGCATTATAATTTATACCATACCTAAATACTTATGGTCAATAACAACATGTAAAAGCTAATACATAAATGCAAAAGCAAACACTATCTGGTCATTTTTAACAGAGGGGATCTCTCTGTGAACCTCAGAAACCAGGTGATTGGAGGAGATGCAGGTGGGTTTGGTTCCTTGTCCCACACCAGTGAGTCACAGTCACTGCCACGTGAAAATGTGGCCACTTCGAGGCCTCGGAGGAAACACCAGTGTTCGTAGGTGTAGGTGTGTCTTACCTGCCACTGAGCTGAGCCCTCCCGAGGGACAGCAACAACACGGTGCTGTGAGGGAAGCCTTCTCCCTCCTGCCCACACCGGAGAGGGTCTGGGGAGAGAAGCAAAGGGATCTTTGGAGCAGCAGAAATACGAACGGGAAGGACGGAGCCCGAGGAACGGGAACACGCAGCGGAGAAGGCAGAGGTCCGCTTGCCCGAGGGGCAGAGCCGGCACCGGGCGCTCTCTCGGCGGCCGCTGCCTGCGGTGGCTGCTGCTGTCTCCAGAACGCTGGAGAGCTTTCCCTGCGCCACGCTGGATTGACAGCGCCCCTTGATCTGATGTGCAAAGGGAAAAAAAAACCCCTCATTTTCCCTGCTGTTCAATTCGGACGCGTGTTATCGCTCCTTTTCCCGCGTGGATTTTTATCAACGTTTTTAAACACAGGGCTAATTCACACTGACGCACGGCTTTCAGAAAAGCCTTTCAAACGCGTTAGGAGCAGAGCAAGCCCGCGGCACCGAGCAGGGGTCCGGGCTCGGAGCGGGGCAGGCGCTGCAGGACGGGAGAGAGAAGCGGCCCGAGCCCGGCGGAGGCCCCGGCGGCNGGGCGGCGCTTGCCCCGCTGAGGAGCGGGCGTGGGCAGGGCTGGCGTCCCCCGAGGGGAAGGTGGGGCGGGGTGGATGGGCTTTGCGCGGCTCCTGCTGCCAAAAATAAATAAATAAATAAATAAATAAATAGGGGTTTAAAAAAAGCCTGGAAATGGGGATTTGGTCTGGGGTTCGGGGTTTTTTGGGGGAGGAGGTGAAGTATTTCTTACGTATTTTG
>VXBQ01000834.1:38175-71313 GCA_013400175.1 Phainopepla nitens | reverse complement strand
CTTCTTGTTCTACTCGCCCACTGATCTGCTGCCTGTCCTATACAGGCAGGCCAGTAGTGTCAAACGCAGGGATATCCACCCTGATTTTATTCCCTGTAAGATGGATGGGCCAGGAGTGTCAAACGCAGGGATATCCACCCTGATTTTATTCCCTGTAAGATGGATGGGCCAGGAGTGTCAAACGCAGGATATCCATCCTGCTGTCCATCCTGATTTTATTCCCTGCAAGACAGACAGGTGAGGCGTGTCAAACGCAGGGATATCCATCCTGCTATCCGTCCTGATTTTATTCCCAGGAAAACAGGCAGGCCAGGAGTCTCAACAGAGGGATGTCTATCCTGATGCCTTCCCTCACTAAGCCCTTAAGCTCAGTTTGGCATCTCAAGTGCTGAGCTCTTGGCAGGTGTTTCTGCACTGACGATTAATTTCAGGACGGTAACCATCGTGACAGGCCCTGCAAAATAAACGCTACAGAATCTCAGCCCTGCTAATTTGCAGTAATTCATGAAGAAAAGCCAGCATAAAGCATTTACTGACAAGATTTATCTTTCCAATTGATTGCAGTTAACATCATGCTTCCCTTAGGCAGATGAGGATTATAGAGCTCTGCCTTCAAGAAGGAAGGCATTTGCTAATTGCATTCATTACTTACATGGACTCTGCTGAATGGCATTCTCCAGTGTGGAAAAATGCAAAATGTTTGATCGTGTGTATTTATATGTAATAGAAACATAAAGCCTTTAGCCAATGATTTAAACAAAGACTTAGTGGGAGTATCAGCCTGAATAGCCAAGTGTGAAGTTCACAGCTTAATGTTTTAGTAAGTGATGAAACTAAAGCCAGTCCTTAAACCAGAGGCCAGCAGACAATAAAAATACCGTAAACACGTATTAATTTTTTGCCAAAGATACAAACAAATAAAGAAAAACTCATCTAATGAATTATAACATGTTATAAACAGTTAAGACTGTTTCATTGGCATATTCTTCCTGTTGTCCTTTTATCTAGTTTTGAGGACCTGCACAGCTATTAGACAATGAAGTTGTCCATGATTCTTCTGTAGTGAAAAATTGTCGGAGCTAGGATGAAAGTTGTTTTTCTTCATGCATCATTCCACTGGTTTGCGAAAACCACTGCAGAAGAGTGAAAACAATTGCAAAACAATGAGTTCAGTTTCTTGTATGTTTGTACTTGCAGTCTTGCTGTTGTGGAAGCACAGGCCTGAAATGCTTCTGCAGTCGTCAGTTTCAGGGGAGGTTCAAAAGCTGTGCCCTGCAGCAAGGAAGTCTGAGTTATTGAAAAGAAATTAGAGAGCAAGGTGAGGAAAGAAAAAGGATACGGAAATAGCAATGGATGGGTGAAGGAGATCTAAGCAGGAAGGCTGGAAAACACTTCCTCTCCCTTCAGGCCACTTCTTGGTGAGTGTACTTGCAGGATCAGCATGGGAAGGGCCCAGGGCCTGCAAGAGAAGGCAGGTGAGGAAAGTTTGGTGATGAAGTGCTGAGAGGCTCTGCCTCTCAGTGCACCGCTGTGGCTCTCCACTCTCCAATCTCTTGATTCTTAAATGAATCTAAACTCTGATATACAAATCTTTCATTCTCCTTCACTGCTTGTGTGAGGTGTACTGCACATCTTGAGTGGTGTTAGAAGGCCGTCCAGTCTGAATGTATCACGTTTTAAAAATTTAATTTAAATGTGTTGGATTCAGTTTCTCTCTTCAGACAGCTTGGAGCATGTTTACATAGTTTGTCAGAGTGGGCAATGGGGATGGAGGTTTGCTTTCTTCTACAGCTGACAGCATCCTATACCATAAGACTAACCAATCCTTTAAAATACAAACTGAAATGCAACTAATTCGGACTTCTCTGGTTAAGATCAGTTTTGGGGTTTTTTTCTATTTTTGTCAATTTTTGAGCTGTCAGATTGATAAATTTTAGGGAGAGAGAGGATATCCTTTAATTGCTTGCCTTTAAAAAGATGCTTTTGAATAAAGAATTCATCACCATTATAAAACTGGTAATTTATGGTATCTCTTCAAACAACCTACTGATAACCATTGCTATGTCTACAGGCCCTGCAATGCCAGAATTTTCCTGCAAAATCTGAAGCTTCAGTGGAAGACCCTTAAATGGGAGTAAATTGCTGTGTGGATATCTTCAGGGAAGAGGGTTGTTAAAAGGTTGCACATCTAAGTTTTAGCTCTATTAGCTGTCTCACTGTTTTTTTCTCAGTGGATAAGTTTAGAGTACTCTTCTGAACGGGTCTCTTAACAGCTTCTTCCTCCAATACCACTTCTTTCAGACTTGAGACTGGGCAGGGGCAAGGCACAAGAGCACAGGGACCTCCTCTTCCTAAAGTCTCTGGTGGTGCAAAGCCTTGAAGTCACTGAAGAAACATCACTTACATAGCATTTTTCTCCTTTCAGGAGTTGTCATCCATCACTATGAAAAACAACATCCTGTGAGTTTGTTTCAAGCTTTGTGCCTCATCACTTGCTTCAGATAAGCTGTGCTTCAAGCTCTCCTGGGGAAGGCTGGTGTCCTTGGGGAGGCATGGCCTTCCGTGGCTGGAGGTGGCTGCTCCTCTTGGGCAGGCAGAACACCCTTGCCGAGGTGTGGAGAAGCAGGAGGGCAGGCCCCTCTCTGTGCTGGAAGCGCCGCTGCCATTGGAGCGCAGGCAAGTCTCTGGACCCCGAGGTGAGAGCGTTTTTGGAGGAGAACACCGAGGTCACCAACAGCGGGCACCTCACACCAGAGATCCGCCTGCGCCTCCTCACCCCTCGCTGCAGGTTCTGGAGGGAAAAACCTGACCTGTGGCCTTATGGGGACCCCTTCTGGGCCATTTACTGGCCAGGAGGCCAAGCCCTCTCCAGGTATGCAGCACAGTTCACCACAGCTGATAAGTCCAGTGTGCCAGGATGTCAGACCTGGCTCTGTTGGTAGCAATTCCTGGTGATGGATGTGTGTTTGCCTATTATGGGTGCATTATCCATCCTCCTCTCTGCTTATACTGGAGTATCCCAATCTCTGCTGGTTGGCAGCGAGTTCCAGCACCTGCTGTGTAAAATAACTTGCGTCTTTTAAGTAGAAATTTGTTATATTCAGTGGCCATGCATGTGCTGACAATAGGGCTGAATTTGGATCCATGGAAGGGCTGTGCAGTTGCCATCAAAACCTAGTGTATCACTCCAAACAAGAGGATTGCTATTCTGTCATAACGTGTGTGGGTTTTTTGTTAGAGGCAGACAGGAGTGTGGATGTGCCTCTGGTCTGTTGAGAAAAGTAGTTTAATGCTGATGCACTTGCAGTGCTGGTTAGCCTGAATCGCTCTCCTCACCTAGGATTTCAGCAGCCTTATTGTTGTGACTTACTGTGGCTTTGAGTCACATCTGAAGCAACATCTTGATTTTGGCCACTGACTGTCAAAATATCTGTAGTGTTCCTGATTCCCAAGAGCTAGTTAAGAGTTCTTTTATTTTGTAAAATCAAATCTCTCACTTTAAACAGCAGAAAAAAAAAATCTTAATTTTTACAGCAGAGAAAAAGCTGTTAGAGAATCCCCACATAGATGAAAGGGAAGAATCTGAATTGGAGCGTTACTGTTTCTCTGCAAGAAAGCATAAAAAAGAAGGCAGTTTTGACCAGGTAAAAGATGAGTCTTACTGTTAAATTATGAGTTGATTAGCCTGCCATGTAGATGAACTAGAGTGCTCCTAAACATGGGGTATATAAAATAGATTAGTTAATCTCTTAATTTTGTTATCATATGATTAGTGTGCTCAGATATTTGGGTAGCAATAATAATTATCTGGCATTTCATTACTTTATTGTCTTACTGTTTATGCACTGGTTTGATGTATTAAGAAATGTCAGAAATCAGTTGCATAAATTGGAAGAATAAAAAGGGAGCACAAAAACATATGGTTGCCTCCATAACTGTCTTCCTTTTACAGCTGGCATTTCCACAGCATCAGGAGTCTCCTATTTCAAGCTGCTACTCTTGGTGTAATCCAAGATTCCTCGTTAACCCAGGAGGGCAGAGACACTGTGTGCACTGTGCCAGGGGATACAGCAACATCCAGCTGTCCTGAGTCACCACAATCAGCAGCAGTAACTCAGTAACCACTCAGCTGGAAACAAGGCATTGGCAGCATTAGGGCCACATCGTGCCCTACACAAATTACTAATGGAAAGTCATGGCAAATCCAAGCAGAGCCCCTAGAAAGGAGAAACACAGCACTTCTGTGGACATCCCACACCTGTCCTTGGTCCTGGTGGTAAACTAGGGGCTGTCCTTAGGGGACTGATGGCCTTAGGGGAATGCTGTTAAACATGTGAGCTGCTGATCCTCAACACAAATGTCCTGCACTTGTCGAGCTTACTAGGCCTCTTGAGGCCATTCCTGCTGGTGCTTCCAGGCCCAGACATTTCCATCCATCCATTTCAAATGTACACTAGGCTTAACATTTCTGTTACAGTTATCTGCACTGGAATCCCCCTGCAAAAGCTGTGCTTACCTGTAGCTCTCTGTGAAGAGTCAGGCATCACTCTCCCTGTCAGCAGATAACACAAATGTAGAATGCTTTCTTGTTTCTACTTCAAAAGAAGTTATGGAAATTGGTAGTAAAATTATGGCAGTTTGCAGTAGTTCATTTCACCCAGGGCTCTTCTCCCTGACACTTGAGGCTTTCCCCTTTGCAGCCAATTGAATTTCAAGGCAGTTATTAAAGTTCTGAACCCTCTGCAGTGGTTATAATATGATTCATAGTTTTTAACAATAACTGCTGCTTGCCTTCTGTCAGTTCTCCACTTCCAGCCTAAAGGTTTTTCAGGATTTCTCTTGGCAGGTGTCAGCAATTAGATGAAGATACCCTTTCTGCTCACAGGTCTATTATTTTTCTTGTTGCTACTCAGGAACAACACCAAGCAGTCTCAAAGTATTTGCATCTCTATCTGCATGGCTCAGGAAAAGAAAGAGGAGAAATTCCTCTTCTTCCAAGGAGTTGCAAAAGCAGTGTTTCAGATTGATAGGTGGGCACCATATTCACTGTGAATACATCATGTTTGTTCTGTCAGATTGCTTTTAATTTCTACAAATCCTCACTTTACTATTTCTCATACATTCTGATGAATTCTAGTAACCTAGAAGTGTCTGCTGACCAGTTTGTGTCTACTTAACAGATAAGCTCACCCATCAGAGAAGGAGCTGATTGACATAAAATGTTGCTTACTTGGTTCAATTTCTTTTTGTTTGTGGGTGGGGGAGGAGTAAGGGAGAAAAATTATGGTTCTTGATTTTTACACCACCTGAGACAAATAAGGAGTTTCGTGGCAGCTGCAGTTAAGGTATCACACCTCATTACATGTTTGGCAAGAAACTCTAACACAGTGTAATGTAAACCTTAGAAATTTGCATGATCTTGTTCACTGCTTTAACAGCTTTTCTTTTTCAGGTATATTTTAGATAATCCACGTGTGGTTAAAGGGCGATCGGTTCTGGATCTTGGAAGTGGATGTGGAGCAACAGCAATAGCTGCTGTGATGAGCGGTGCAGCCCAAGTCCTTGCCAATGACATTGACCCTAGTAAGGCTTTTTTTTCATCTCTGTGTAAAGATACTTACTAATTTTTAAAGCACTCGTAACACAGAGTTTTCTCTGCTCAATTTGGGAGAAATTCCAGTTCCAAATGGAATCCTAAGAATGCTAAAAAAAGAATGGGTTTTGCCAGTATTGGAAGCTGGGTTGTGCCAGCCTCCCTTGGCCCAGGTATATCTCCATAACCCCTTAGAACAAACAGGAAAGTGTCTGTCAAGTGTTGCCCGTACACCATCACAGCTGGTTTGGATGAGAACTCCAAGCACAAGCAGCAAGTTGGCTTCCCTGTAGGACCATAGCACTTTCCTGTACATCAGGGCCTAGATTTTCCCTTTTTCCTCTAGACTTTCTTTCCATAATTGACTTATGAATATTGTTTATTCATAATTTAATTACTCATTAGTTAGGAAGAAAGTACATCCATAGATTAAGGCAGTTATTATATTCCACTTCAATTCCATTATTGGTTTCCATTGGAATCCATTCTAGGAGTACTTCTTCCCTGTGTCATGGTGTAATGAGGATAAAATTTCATCACTTCATGCTAGATTTTGATTCATAATAAAAACAGTGGAAACCCCCTAGACAGGATGAACAACAACATTTGTGAGATGAAATTGAAAGATGTGTCACAGGAATATGTAAGGGGGCTGAATGGCAGAATCCTAAAAATGTAACTTTAATTTTCCTTTGACTTTTCTTCAGTTGCAGGAATGGCAATGATCTTGAACTGTGAACTGAACCACCTAAATCCCTTCCCCATCACTATTAAGAACATCATCAATTCAGAGGCTGGCAACTGGGACCTCATAGTTCTAGGAGATATGTTTTATGATGAACAGCTTGCTGATGGTCTGCATCACTGGCTGCAGAAGAGCATCAGGATACACCAGACTGAAGTGCTGATTGGTGACCCTGGCAGGCATCAGTTTTTAAGCCACAGCATTCGCAGTCAGCTGCACAAAGTTATAGAATATTCACTGCCTGAGTATACGAGACAAGAAAACTACGGGCTAACATCGAGCATTGTCTGGAGTTATCAGCCCTCAAACAGCTTCGATGACTCTTGAAGCTGCCTTTCTATGGGATTTTGTCTCACTGGGTTGGCTTTCTGCAGCTATCTAAAATTAAAATGGGACTTAGAAAGGGAACATTATCTGTTAAAGTAAAGCAGCTTACTGTACCTTCACTGGACTGATCATACTCACTGAGGCTTTTGCTCAGTTTGAGGTAAAAGCTCCATGCAAACTGTGTTCAAAGGGGCCTGCACTGAAGTGCAGATCTACAGACAACTTACACGTAGGAATTTGCATGCTTGATGTTTCCCATGTATATTTGTGTCTTGTTGACATTACTGTGAAATATTTTGGATGTCCAGCATACTGCTCTGGGGAAAGGGCTGTGGCTGAAGGACTACTGCACTGCTTCCACAGGCTTTTGCAGCTTATTTATAGAAAATTTCTAAATACAGAAAATTACTGCTGTCCTCCGTAAAATTCTCCACTAGATTATTAGCTCAATGTGCTCAACTTGAAGTGCCTTGCTCTTTTTCTGGGTATCTCTTCTGAATGTCACAGTAACTAATTTGAATCTCCCCCTTTCCCTCTATAATAAAAATTTCCTCTTCCTTGAAACTGCCAGAGTCATTATGTAGGAGTGGCACCCAAATCTAAACTGTGCTTCTTGACTGCCAGCCAGTGTAAAAGCTGTAATAAATGAAAAGTGAATAAATAGTACCAGCTATGGGGTAACTTCATCCCCTTGACAGTAGGGTCAAATGATCCACATTCCCTGCATTACCCTTTGCAAGGGCCAACAGGCAATCTATTACCTTGGGAAGCTGCTGAGGGATGAAGAAGTCTTTACTTCTGTGGCAAACAGATGGTAACAAAATAAAAACAGGGAATAAAAGTCTGATATAATTATTTTGCTCTTCTCTTGAGGAGATGCTGGACAAACTCCAGAATCATTCTCAGTTTTATCTGCCAACTAAGAACCAGTTTCATCTGCCAAACATGGTAAAAAAAAAATCTGATCCTCAGGTAAGATGCTGTAACTGTAGCCATTTGAAGAAGAAAATAATGTTTTCAGAGTAGTCTTACAGGAACTGTTAAAATTGATCAAAGGGTTAAAATAATTATTTGAGTTATGAATGTAGCTAGAAGGATAGAAGCAATATATATTGATTAAGAGTTCAACAAGATTAGAAGCAAGGCAGAATGATTAATTATTAGCAGATGGAGTTAGTTAAGGCTAGTTAAAGCTAAGACAATATATAATTTATTTGACTTGGTTGTATTTGTAGAAGCAAGATAGGGAGGACAGGGCATTGTGAAGATCAAGAGACCATAACTGCACCTGGGCCCCAAAACCAGCCAGAACTAGGTTGGGGACCTTGGACTATGGCCAAGTGACCAGAGAGCTTGCCAACAAGACTAAGGTGAAAAGTTTACCATGAGGAAGACGTCCCTGCCTTCATCTCAGGAGACCACTGACCCATTCTGAAACCCACCGACCCATTTTGAGCCAAGGACTGCGCAAGCGTGGAAGGAGCTTGCGAGCTCATTTCAATATGAAGCGGGGGTAGGCAGGGTCAGGTACTGCCTATGTAGAGGCATATTGGATAATTTTATGAATATGTAATATTTTTGTGAATAAATGGGAAGCTATGGGAAGCTGGAGCTTTGTAAATTTTGCACATGTCTTTGTCAGGCTACTCCCCGTGTTGCCCAGTGCTCAATAAACATGCCACTTTCTAACTCTAATTAGTTGGAGAGTCCTTTTCTGCACTTCACTGTCAACTTGAGCAGTCAATTATTGAACAAGCAGTGATGGGGAGCCAATAACTGCACCACAGAACATAGTGCACCCAACAACTCTCTCCCACTGCCAAGTACTGTGGTGGAAGCTTACAAATGTGAAAAAGAGTGTGGTACTCACTCAGAAAACCATGGTATTCATGAAGTAAGAGGTTTAAGAGCACAGTCAGACATACATGGTTCTATAATCCAACAAGTTTTCAGAACTATCCAAACAGCCCAACTTCTAAACTTTAATCTTTAGTACAACATGTGAATATTCTGCAAGGCTCACAACACTGTCCAAACAATAGAGAATATGAAGTGGTAAGCACATCCATAAGGTTCTTCTCCCACTTCACCCAGTGCCTGTAAACATTTGTTGAAAATTATTGTGAACCAAAAAACATTCCAGTAGAGTTATGCCAATACTAAACACTTAAGGGCAGACTCTAAGGGTGAAGGATTTAAAGCAGCTTATATTAAACTTACAAACCTAAAAATACAGTGTTACCTCGTTGCAGTGTCATACAGCTTTTTAAGCACCAGGTGACAATGTACCACTAAGTTACACGTTGAGAAGAGGCTGTGGGAGAAGATGGTAAAATTACAGGCACACTTAAGAACACAGTATAAGCTGCATTTGCCTTCAACATGACGAAGCCAAGGTTATATTAGCATGGAGAAAAAGGACAACTTTATCACTGAGGTTAGCAGTAGCACTGTTTCACAGAGCTGCCTGAACAGCTATACAATTCAATATCAAAAATATTGCAACACAGATTTATTGTCCAAGAGTTCAAAGGAATGATGGGCCCTGATTGATCCTGGGGATTCCACAGGGCATAACAATAAACTTCTCCTCAGCAAAAGAAAAAGGAAATAGAACCTGGTAGATTAGGTTATCAGGCCTCTATCTGGTGCAAGGATTTGCACTGACAGCAGCCCGATGCTGGTGGCTACTGTAGCGAAATCAACTCTTTCTTGCAGCAGTGGTTTGTACTGGTGCAGTTACACCCACAGGGATCATAGGAACACATTCATCACTGGGCTGAGCCATGCAACAAGAGTAAGGGATTTAGGTGCTGATCTTGGAAAAATACGCTTTTACTTACACCTGAGCAACTTTTCTAAACAAACTTGCACTTTCATAAACCATATAATCAATAGAAGAACAAAGATTATTGTCAGACATCATAATATCCTTTAATATTGGCAACAAAAAATGCCTTCCATGCAATTAGACCTGAATTTTAAATAGATTAATGTAAGACTGGTTTATTTCTGCAACACTTAGGTGTGGCTATGACAAGAGTTAAATGGTAAACATATTCCTTATGGTTGCCTAACTCTTTAGAGGTTTACAAATGTCATCAAATCCATGTTAGCTAGCTAACCACCCTAGCTAAACCCTTCTACTTCCAGATCCAGAGGATGAACCCAGTGTGCTCCATGCCCTTACAAAGCTAAAATGGCTGGCATTAAGGAGCTTAATGCAGAAATCATAGAATTGTCACTACAGGTTACGCTGGTTCAAGAAAGCCAAGGAACATGACTAATAATTGTGATGAGAGCACTGCTCCATCATCTAATAAACTCAATCTACTGTTCAAAAATTATTTTTTAATATTACTATAATTGAACAATAAATTTAGTGATATTTTCAGCTTCTGGGGGCCACTGGATATGTAATGAACTGCATACAGCAGAACATGTACTCTACAGTCCTGAGATTTATGTGCTCAGACACTACATTTGGTCCTATTTCGCTCACAGATATGCTTATGAGTACCAGTGTTTTGTTCCCTAAAAGGATTTTCATGTAGAAACACAGGCAAAAGCCAGAGCAAATTAAATATTTGCCCATATATGAAGTCCTTTCCTTAGTCACAACTACTACTCTGAAATTTGTGAAGTCACCATAACAATTCCAAAGCAAGTTTATGTTTACCCATTCACAAGCTGTACTTTTGGATGTGTAAAAATCCAGCAAGTATTTGATGGTAAATAAGAACTGAAATCTGCATCATCAGTAACATCAGAAGAAAGGTACCTACATATTTTATTCCAAACCTAGCAGAAGTCCACGGTGAAAGGAGATTCTTTGTTACTATTGAAAGCACATTTGTATTGCTGTTAATGAAACCTCCATTCTCCAGTTCTGTCTGTTGATTTTTGTTAAACTCCCAACTTTACAAACATTTCTGTGTGTCAATGTTACGTTTGGGCTCGGTACTTTCAGTTGCAAGTACCATTGCAGAATACACAACTCAGAACACAGACTTACCTACACTGGGTTTGTACATATAGATAAATTGCTAAAGGATACTAAGTAGCAGCCAAATCCAGCACTTCAGGAAGCCTGAGCAACGGCTCTGTAATATTAATTATAGTTTAACTTTCTTCTTAATGAAGTATGATCAATGGAAAGACAGACAGGGCTCCAAGGAGGGACAATGGGCAAGCCCAGGCTCACAGGCAAGGACGGGAATGGCAACGGAGACCTCCAGTGGGAAGCAGGAGGGATACAAGCTGGTGGCACAGAAGTCACCAGCTAGTTCTCCAAGGTGCTTGTTTGCTGAAGGAGCTCTCCCACCTGTAAACATGACACTCACATGTACAGGATAAACAATCAGTAAACAGTCCATGTTAGTTGCTTGATTTTGTTTGATACGATGAGTTGCTCTAATGCATCTCGGGAACGATCTGAAAAAGAACAAAGGAATTCCATTCTGAATATAGAGATGGTGTTTGGGATAGGTACACAGCACAGTAAAGGAATTCTGTATCTGCTTTATGCTTCTTTTGCTATCACAATATCACACTTCAGATACATCTGTAGTAATCTAAACCCTCTTGGGGCTGCTGCCACATTTCAAAGCAAAACTCTTGCTTTGAACATCTCAGTGTAAAATGATTATTTTATCCAGTAAGTTATTATTTGTTTTGGATTACTTATGGAGTACAGAGAGCAAGAAGGTATAATCAGCAAATAATTATCTTCTTGTGATTAGACCTACCTGTTATCAGTGGGCATCCATGGAACAGAAAAATGTGTATCTTGGGACAAGAAGTAAGGACGGCTTCCACAGAGATGTCCGTCAGATTCACGCAGCGCTCCATGTGGATCTCCTGTTAGGAAAACAGGAATGGCAACAGCCTGTCAGAGCACCTAGAGCTTTACAGGCAAAGATTTCCTTTGCCCAACTGGTTCCAGAGATCCCCAACCAGAAGAAATTATGACCTCTGTGCATTGACCTCATATGTGGTCCTGTACAGAGCAGGAAAATACCCTAAAGAAAAATAAGACAGCTTTTCTGTAAAGAGTCTAAACTAAAAACATAAAGCTGAGTTTTCTCAACACACACATAGCATTCAAGACATCTGAGTAACTCTTCAATGAGATTCCATGGTGTTTGAATCCCATCACTTTGCCTATGATATTCTCCTACCAATAGGTTGTTCCAGGAGAACAGAACTCAAACTAAATTCTAGTGTTTACCAAAATTTCCCAAAATAGCCTCTGTTGAAGTTCCTGGTATTTCTATTTATTTACAGGGTTCCTAAAAGAAATCAAAGAACTTCTTCAAGATTAGAATAAACCCTCCTCTTTTCTTCATTTCTCTGCAGCTGTACAACTATTGCCTCTTGTACATGCTAGGAAAAGATGAAAAGCAGAATAAAGAAAGAGATTATTATCAACTTTTTTTCCTCTCCTCTAAATTGCCTTGCCTATCTATACATATAACATATAAGAAGAAATGCAGAAAAAAGACCATGAAATCGAGTGAAATTAGCATTTGGTAAAATATATTTTGAAGATCGTAGGGTAAAAGTAAAAAAAACTATTGTCTTATTGGAAAGTCTTTTCAATTTATAAACTCCTAGGATCTTGAAAGAGGACAGAAACAAAAGTCAGTCAGTAAAAACCCTCTCTCAGAAGTAATGCTGCTGATAATAGTAATTATAATTTAAAACTGCAGGCATTTTCTTTTGTTCATCCCTTTGTTATTAGGTAAAGTCAGTTACCTTTAAATTCTTTGAACATGTTCCACTCACTAATGCTACAACGCCATCATCTGTTACCTGAAGAAAAAAACCACAATGGATTAAAGCTCAATTTTTTCAAACAGAGCTATCTGGATGGGAAAATCATATTAATTTATTCACTCCTTGCAGTCAGTGACTATATTTAACAGTACAGTATTTTCTCACCAGCTAAACTAGTAGAGAAAAATATCCAAGATGGGTTTTTTTCACTCTGTTAAATACTGTTTCATTTTCCTGCCATGTGATCCTGCCTGGATTTTTGCAAGGATGCTTCCAACTGTGTAACTGCTATTTCTGCAGCTTCCTTGTCTCATTTAACAGTGGGTACACTAATAGGGTCAGAACACAGCACTTTTAATTTACAGGTTTAAAGAGCATTTCTGCTCTACCTAGACCAATTTGGGTTAGGGAAAAAAGTAATCATAGCAGAAAAGTAAAAAAAAATGTGTAAACATGTAGTTACTCAAGAAGCTTTTACCTCATTTAAAATACACACAGGGAAACAGCTATTTTCTATAAAGGAAGAGAGGCAAGAAAATAAAAAAAGCATGAAGTAAGTCCGGAGAAATAAGAGTTAAATGGCAATAAATAAAAACTACCAAACGAAATATTAAGACTCTTTTGATACCCTACTTCTGCAAAAATCAAAAGAAGAATAGCATCCAAAATAAGAACCTCCTACATGATTTCCAGAGCTGACATTTCCTTGTGAATGCTCAGTACTGGACTCACATTCAACATAATTGCTCACCATCAGTGTCAATTGAATGCTACACTTACTGCAAAAAACCTTTCCCTCCTTCATTATCTCACTGTAATTATGAAATATGTTACAGGGTTGCTTTTGCAGCTCATCTCCCCTTTCTCATGGTAAATACTGTTGTTAAATCCTCTTCCCTGCCATTTCTGACATTTAAAATGTCATTCTTTCAGTGTTGACTCTGTAACATACCCCTGACAAGCACAATCACTCCTAAAATATCATTTAATTGTGGAGTGTTTACTGCTACTAGAGGCTTGTATTGTTTGACATCCTAGATTATTACCCACATCAGTTTGTCCTAACTGAAAGCAGGCAATAATCTGCCCAAGATTCTACCTTCTTTAGATGGAAAATTTTGGATTACTTTACAACATAAAAAAAATTATTGCACTAAATAAATATACTAAAAAAAATCCCTAGGTAGATTCTAACAAAAGTTTATCTTTGGTTCACCATACATGCTCTAATACCAAAATGTGTACTTTTCCAACCATCAATAAGCAAAATATACCTTTCCTTTTCCTTAAGAGGCAGAAATTAGAAGTAAACTATGGTCCTAAATCTTGTCACAGGTAGAGCAAAAATGATCCCCCTTTGAACTTTATCATGACAATCTTCAAAAAGCAACAAACAACAGTCAATTGGCCAATTGTCACTGTAGCTACCTGAGTAGATGAGAAGTCCACACTGTGAAGAAACTTGCAGTTTTCTCCTAGTGCCTGCAGAGATGCATCCATGATGCCTGAGCAGCTGCCCAAGTTCACGATTTGTAGGAATTGGCAGTTGACTGCAAGAGCCAGAATCCCACTGTCAGTTATATCACAGCACCTTTTGAAAGATGCTTCACGCAGCTGAGGACAGGATAAGGCCAGTGCTATGACTCCTGCCAAAGAAACAACACTAGAAGGAGTTATTCATTCTTTAACACAACCACTATGCTGAGTCCAAAGGCTCTGGAACAACTTTTGAGGAAGGAATAATTAAGACAAAGTGGAAAACATGTTGACCATTGCATGGTTTTACCAAGAATCTAGGAGAGTAACCTAATAGCTCTCTCCTAAGATAATTAAGCCTGAAGTTTATACCACTGGGGAGACTTTTAATTAGTACTGGGGTGGCATTGGGGATTTCTTTTAAGCAATATTTACCCTGGATATTTTCTTTGCAGTTTATTCCTATCTAACAAGAAAAATAAGCCAGAAATAAGATCCCAGTTATCTGTGCACAGATAACACACCTTCTGAAGTAATTCCAAATCTGTTCTCCTTGCAAGAATTTAAGTTGATTTTTTTCAGGTGCTTGCAGTTATAAAGCTGCAATAATGCATTATCTGAAATATCACAGTCTCGGAGGTCCAGAGACTCCACAGCAGGGTGCAATACCTGTAATGAAAACCCACCATTTCAGTCAAACTCTGCTATGCCATCAAACATGTGCATTTTTATATAAAATACTTGTAATATCAGACATCACACAGAAGTTTGCAGTGGGGGGGGGTTTACCAGTCCTAGGAACCAAAAACCAAAGAAAATCCAGTTTATTTGTGCAACAGTTCAGCTCCTACAGCATGAACTGTTTCTGTGCCATACAGAGTAGGAGCACGTTAATACTGCTACCTAAACAGTGGAAATACAATACTGGTAGCTCACTTGCTCCATGTGTACCCAGGACAATGCCCTCACACTTGCTAGCACAACTCTGGGGGCAGAAATCTGCAGTAAAAAAAAAAAAAACAACAAACCAAAAAAAACCAAACCAAAAACTGACTGTGATCAAAACTTCACAAACTTCAACCTGCATAACAGATAAGAGTGGTATTTGGAAAGTGTTTTCCCCCAAAGTATTTTTCTCACCCACACACACTCTTTTGCTCATAAACAAGCACTCTCATTACCGTATCATGAAGAGGTACCAAATCCTCATTAAATGGGATCTTTCACTCCCACAAGACCCAGATTGGAATTTTTGTGCAATCTTTCCCAAGAGAACATTTATGAAAGTTGGACCCAAAGAAGTGGAAGGCCTCAGATTTTAGTAACAGTAGCCATATACTCCCTTCAGCTTGTCACTCCCTTCCTTAACTCCCAGGGACAGAAATGTAAATTTCCATAAACTAGCAAAGATAACAGCACAGCTGACAGGCTTCTCAAAGGCCTGTTCCTCCTGTTGTTCTCTCTAACAAGATCCTACAAGGCAAACTGGGTGTTTTGCAAATATGTAAGATTTTTAGATAGACAAAAAGAGTTGTCTGGATGCAGCACTCAAAAAAAGACATTTTAAAATACAGGCTTATAGTCTGTGGACACATGCTGAATGGCTTTATAAAACTTTATGGTAAAAGGGATTTAGAATAAGGAGTTTGGCATGCATGTGAATGGCTGCTCCAAGCAAAAAGCAGGGTAAGGAGGAAAAACATGCATGATAGAACAAATTTGGACAAAAATAGGGAGGTAAAAGATTAAACAGAAGTTTACACAAAAGTTCAGATTAACTGAATTTCAGCTGAAATTTAGCTTTAAGAAAAATTCTTAAAAAAACCCCTGAAAACCAGAAAAGACAGGAAGGATATATATAAAAAACAAATGGGGAACTGCCAGCAAAGAAAGCTAAGGTATAACATGCCCAAGGAAAATGATGACAACTAAGGACAGAATTGCAGGAAATTGCAGGAACAGAGAAAGGAAAAGCACATGAAAAAAGAACCAGAGCAGAATTTCACAGAGTCACATGGAAAACAGGCTCCAAGAGAAGGCACTGATCAATTGCTGAATGAAGACAAATACAGAGGAGACTTTAGAAAGAGACAGCAGCAAAGTCTGTAAATTAAGGTCTCCAGTTTATTTCCAGACTAAAAATATCCTAATGGATTTTGTGCATTCATACATACATACTCACATGGCTTTAATTATATAATCTCTCAGGATGTTTTGAAATTATTCCTCAAAGAAAAGCTAGCCTAAACTAGATTCTGTCCAATCAATTTTTCCAAAATAAGATAAATCAATAAAAATTTGATTTTTACTCAAACACTTACTTTGAGTAAGCACAAAATCATTTTATCTAAAGCTCAATTGTTTTATTTGTAAGCTTTCCACAGTGTTTCTGCCTCTAGTCTTGGCTCCACTATCCTGACTCTGAAAAACTGGTAATATTTGTCTCTTGAGTTACAGGTCAAAGCAGGAATGCACAGGGAGTCATTCATTTTCTGTTTCACCAAGGCCAACCTTTAGCTTCCCTCAATTCTCACGCCTCCCATTGAGGCTGAACAAGATAACAGTAAACAGACAGCAAAACAGAGAGCAAAACAGATGTGCCCCTGAATTTATGGCTGAAGAAATGTCATTAACTGGTGTTATACTGAAACACCGACACACATCAGTGTGCAAAAGGGAGGGGAGAACTTCAACTATTCATTTCTAGCTCTGCCACAATTGTATTTCAAGTAAATTATATGGAGATTGTGTGCTTAATGTCAGTGGAATTCTACCAACAGAATTCTAACAAGCTGCTGAACTCCTTCATATAATATATACATATATAATAAATTATGCATGAGCATCTTGAAACACACCACACCCAGGAACAGACTGGTGTGCAAGAGAGGCTACTTCCCCTCCTGAAACAGACAGTATAGCTTTGAATGGATTCTTACCTCACTGATATTTGCATCAGTTATTTGCCCTTGCCTACTCATTAATCTAATCAGTTTATCCTTTATATTGGGTGGCAATGACTTAATATCTGCAGAGTATCTGGAAAGGTTCTTTGTAAAACACTGAAGGCATCTGAAATAAAGGAAAGTTACAATACAGTCAAAAAGAGGCATTACATAGTAGAACTAGAACAATCAAGCCATAAATTGTCATCTTCTACATGCAGCTATGGTTCCCTCAGACCTTATCAGTTTCAGCTGTTCCATGTTAGCACTAATTCAGCTGTTGCCCTTTGGAGTCAAGCTGACCCTTCTGTGAAACTGTTCCCTAAGCAGCTGAAGGCAAAAATCAGCCCCTCAACCACTTTTTTGTGTGCCTTCCTCAAGCTGTCTCTGAAATTCGCAGTTGCAGTGTGAGCTGCTCAGCATCTGATCTGAGTGAAAATTCCCTTGACTGAAACTCTGAGGACACAGAAACACTGCCAGGACAAGTGGCTGAGTGCAGGGGGCAGCAGCAGCCTGGAGTAATGCCAAGTTAAATTTAGCATATAACCACAGCTCTGAGGTCCCTATGGGCAACTGGTTTTGCAATGAAACCTTGTCTGGCATCAGAATGCCACCAAACTGCAGGAAATTAAACTCACACCAAATAAAAACTTTAAAGAGGTCAAAATATTAATGTTTTATAATGTAAAGGGTAGCACAGACTTAAGGCAGGAAAGAAGCAAGATTTCCAGCATGGAAGCCAATCTTCAAAAAGCAACAAACACAAAACCCACTGAAGTTCATACAGTGCAGGAAGAGCACCTCTAGCAGGTCATGGCAGAGGACACATTTCAAGCAGAACCCGGGCAGTTAAACCCAGGCCTTGCCTGCAGAGACCCTTATATACCCAAGCACACACCAGGATGACCTTTAACTCACTTCTGCAGACATGTGCAAGAATTCTATGCCTTCACAGAACCTCAATGACTGCTGGATGAACTTGGCTGACTGACCAACAGAGAAGCCCGTACCAAGCTCTGTCTCAGTACACAGAGGTTACACCATCCACATTCTTCATTTTGAGATTAAACAGCTTATCTATATACAACATTCCTCTACCTGACTGCAGAAATTAAGAATAGTCGTTTACCTCTAAAAAAAATTAATCTTATCAAAGATAATAAACACACCATTTATTATCATCTCTGAAGACCACAAATGTGAACCTGCTCACAGGCAGGATCTGTGCAACATGGTGAGCAGAAAGCAGGGGCTTGTCTCACTAATGCAGCTTCAAAAGGGGGCCCTAAATGTAAACCAACTACTTCGTTCAAATTTGCAGAAAATACTCCAAACCCAACGCAGCCACATGGAAATGAATGTAAGCTATGCCAACCATCTCTTACCACTGGCATATTAAATTTAGCTTGAATGGTTATTAAGATTAATCATGTTCTTCTCAAAAAGCTAGTTAATGTCCTCATAGCACAATACTGATCTGCAGTTTAAACAATTAATCATTTAAATTATAAACATTTTCACAGTAATTCTACTTTATAGGAAACTATAAAACACTTACTGGCTACACCATGGCAACTATAATCTTATCTTCAGTGCTTTAAGGTACAAATAACAATCTAACAGTACTCTTTGCTAGCTATTTTTCTTTTATTTTTCAAATGAAATATTTGATTCCTCTACTGTTTCTAACTTCTTCTGGAACACAAAGGAATTTGACATTGACAGATAATGCAGAGAACAGAAATTTTCAGTTCCCCTTAGAGCTGCAAGATAGAGCTTAAAGACTAACTAGCAAATCAGATAAAAAAATAAAAAAGTAGACACACTGGATGCTAAATGTAGCTGGAACCAGTGGATGAACAGATAATGGGGAATATAGAGGCTTTTGTGCCGAAGTTATGTAACAGGAAGCAGCAGCGCATGCCCTCAGAGAAGTTCAAGGCAATGTCTTGAGGGCACTTGGTGACCACCAGAGACCCCTTCAGACGACCCTCTAGGACCACAAAAGGATCTCCAGTAAGACGTGGATGCACGCAAATTAGTTCTAGGAAAGTGAGAATTATGTATTAGCCAGCAAGACCCTCTAAAGAATACATATGAGCACTCTGGAATAAACATCTTGTAAAGTGTCAAGATATACTGCTTAGAGGAAAAATCCTCCAGATGTGTCCAGCTATGCAATACAGAATGCCTGTTTTCTAGTACTTCAAATCGTGTTAGAAAATTTATTTTCTAGCCAATTTCGGTATCAACATGGGGAAAATTTCAGAGCAAAACACCATTCACTGGATTCTCCGGGGCCAGGCGAAGCCAGGGATCCTCAGCCGGATCCGTCAAGGATCATCCTGTCACCTCCCTGCCAGACCTCGTCACCCCCGTCACTCCCCGTCACCTGCCCCGTAACTCCTCCCAAAGGGGCACCTCTGACAAACCCTGCCACCTCTCCTGCAGCTCCTGAACGCTGCCGAACCCTGCCGGCACCCACACTCGCCGCACCCGCTCCGGCGCCGCCGCCAAAGGCCTGCCGAGCCCGTCCCGCTCCCTGCGCCCCGGCCCGGCCCCCTCGCAGGGCGGGCAGGCGGCAGGTGGCGGGGCGGCACTCACAGGTCCAGGAGGAGCCGGACTTCCTCGCCGGCGCCGTCCCAGCTCATGGCGGGGAGCGGGGAATGCGGCAGGGCCCGAGGAACACGGCGGGGAGCGGGGAATGCGGGGACGCCGGCCCGGGCCGGCGGTCGGTGCCGAGATGGCGGCGGCGCCCGGCGGGATGACGGGAGATGTAGTCCCGCTCCCGGCCCGCATCGCCTCGGCGCTGCTGAGGGAGCGCCGCCTGAGGCGGCCTGCAGCGCTGAAACACCCCGCGGCCGCCAAAACGGGGCTCTCATCCCCATTTCCACAGCTTAATAGTTAGGAGAAAGTGTTCTGCCGAGCCTGAAATAAGTACAGGGAGGCTAGGAGCCTTCAGGCAAGGGCCACAGTGGTTTTAAGGGCCCTTTCCCCTCCTTGCTGCCATCGGTGGAGGTATTCCACAGCACCGTGTTCCCTTTTACCGCCATCCATCAGCAGCGATAAGAGCCTGCTGTATGCAAGCACTTTCGTTCTGCAATTAATTTTGTCTTTGATGTTGTGGTTTTGTTTTTTTTTCCTTTCCTTCTTACATTTCTGACTAGATGATGTGGTATAAATTGAGACTACACAGTCCTTAGAAGCTAGCAGCGCTATGAGTATATAAATACTGCATCATTACCTTCAGAGCCAAGACACACCATCTACCCCTACTAAACAGAACACGTGATTGACTGACAGAAGTGTTAGGAATATGATTCTATCTGTCCAACTTAACAAACAACAAAATTCAATTTAGCAGCAATTTTTAATTCAGTAATTTTATATAAATGAATACTATCAAGTATATTATATATATACAAAATTTGGCAATGAGTGATTAAGTATAATTAAGGTTCGTATAAAGCATAAGCAAAACTGACCGGGGTGCAGGGAGGACTTCTCACCCTGCCTCATGTACAAAACAAATTAAGCCAAAACCCTCACTTGTATACTATTTGCCAATACATATTCATCAATATTTCCTGTAAATCTCCTCCTATTTTCAATTCCTTAAATCTATCTCACTATATTGCGTTGTGCACGCTCTTCTGGTAGTTAGGGGTCTTTCAACCTTTTCGGGGGTCTTCTTTCTGATGAAGGCTCTTATAATGATCTGCTGGGTAACCCTACAGGTGGCACATGCACACTAAGCTTTGTGTTATATAACTAAGCATATGCTTCAAAAATAAGCCTTATTATTTATAAAAAGAAAAAAACCCAGCTCAAATTCCATACCTGGAATTGTCCCAAACTGGCTCATCCCAAGGCCGAAGTCTTTCATTGAGACCCTGCTTATCTCAATCCTACATCCTGCATTCTACTCCTCCCGTGTAACATCTGCAGGAAGGGTCCATCTGTTTTGTCTCACTAATTATTCCCTTTATTGTTTTGTTTATTTATATGTTTACATATATGTTTACAATTTTGTTAATATAGTTACAATTTAGTTAGCATGAATCATATTAATTTATCACAGAAGGAACCGCCTGTTCTCACAAAATTGCCTGAAGGATCCATATCTAAGAGAAACACAGGTTGTTGCTGATGCCTGATGTAAGAAACGAAGTCCACTCTTCAAAATTTTAGGAGTTTAATAATGGATAAGGCACAGATCACTAAAGCAAAAGTAACAGTGCTGGGTGCGTGGCAGCAGCCAGAATTGCACCCAATTCTTTAGCAAGCTGTCCTTTATACTGTTGCAGTTGCATTACTTCCCCATATGACTTAGCATCTTTTCAGAGCCCCTTTACCACAACTCTGCCTCAGGCTGCCACAGCATTGCATAAGTCCATGGCAGTTTGGGGACATTTTCTGACTTCGTATACATATATACATACATATATATTGTGTACATATATTGATATCAAAGTACATATATTGATATATTTTATGGTATCTTGTTCTCTGCCTGTGCTAGCTTGGTTACAGGTTTGCAAAAGCAGTCATATCTCGTGATACATCTTTTGCAAGCACGCTCACACCTTGTGATAGCCTTGCTTCACGCACAGTTTTAGTTATACTGTTCACAAAAGCACTTATGATTTGCACCATATCTATAGAAGTGGACAATTTATAATAATTTGCAAAAACAAATACATAATAGCAAAAGTCAACAGTTACATAGCAGATTGTAACACCTGATAACTTCGTTAAGTCAACAGCTGAAACATCTGGATTAACAAATAAACCACAAGGATGCTGATGTATGATGATGCTGCAAGGCCTACAAAAGACATTTTGTGATTGGATAATTAGAAATATCCATTAGTAGGTAAGTGGATGATTCAAATAGTACCATTATGGTGAAAGCTATAAAAACCCCTAAAAAAAAATTGCTTGCATGTGACCAGTTTGGCTGTGACACCTCATGCACATAATTAAATATTTATCCTTGCAGTGCTATTCAGTCATCATGAGCCAGTTATTGAAACCAAGGTCAACAGACAAACAATTTTCATTGGCTAAAAATGCATTTATTAAGCTGGCTGAGAGAAAGCATTAGAGCCTGTGCTCTCTGAAATGCTTCTGTAGAAGCATTTCTGTTCTATATAGATTTAAGTGGGTTTGTATAGCATTTTTACTACATTTCCCTCTTTCCTTTTTTGGTTAGTATTCAATAAGCAAGTGGTTAGGTATACATTCCATCAAGCTACAGTATTTTTAACCTATTGTTGATGCTTCCAGCCAGTCTTCCTTATCTCTACCCTGCACAAGGATATAGCTCTATATTACATCCAGCTGCTTGTCTTCCTGTTTTACCAGTTTTGCTTACTAAATTTCTTTCCCATTTTTAGCTATTCTGTTGTACTGAAATTAAAGCCTTTATTTTGTTAAGTTATAGTCATGTCAATTCTTTAATTCCCATGTGTTAATTACAAGCTCCTGGTTTTGCTGGCAGGCCTCCCCGGAGATCCCTTTCTTGAGGTCAGGAAACATGATAAAGCTGTAGCAAACTGTGTGGTACTGACATATTCTGTGTGCCTGAGTGACAAAGCTAAACAGCACACAGGCCTGGCTGATGAGCAACCAATTATTTTCCTATTTTTCACAAGATCCAGTTCACCACTTTCTCCATCAGTGAGTCTGGAAGTGGATAATAATATGGCTAGGGTTGTACTGAGGGCAGGTTTACTGTTCCTCAGCTGGAAGTAATTAAATAATTACTAGCCCAGTGGCCTTAACTGCCTAACTTTAGGAGCTGCTTTTGAAGCAGCTCATGAAATGCCAAACTTCACACACCTATGCTCTATCTCAAACCGGCATCAGATTATCCCAAGGAACAGACACATGCTGCTCTTACACTGGTTTGACTGCAGGCAGCTGCAGGAAGGACTTCAGCCACATCCACCCGAACATGTGGAGAAACTGTACTGATAAAGCACCAGGCTACAAAGAGTGACTCAGGAAGTGCTCGAACATAGATCCTCTGCAAAGAGAGAGTCACCCTCAGCTTGTGCAGATGTGTGGGGTTATTCCTCCCAGGTGCAGAAGAGCACTTGCCTTGGCTGAGCTTCATCAGGTTCCTCTCTGCTGATTTCTCTGACTTGTCAGTTGTCCCTGTTCAGAGGGACATAATGATGTTACCAGATGAAAAATCATCAGCATGTGATGATTTTTCATCAGCACGTGAAAAATCATCAGCTAACACAATGCTTATTCTTCAAAATCCACTGGCCCATGGAACTGCACAATTTCCATTCTGCAAGAAGACCTGGAAAACAACCAGCCCATGTGCCAACTTCTACCACTTCACCAGGCAATGAGGTATCACTTTGGGGTCACCCACTAGGGACCACCTAAGAGACCCCCAGGATAGAAGAATATGTGCATAAAGGGGTGGGAAAATATGTAATGATTTCAGGGAAATTATTACCATATGTATGTTTATTCTGGAAAATCAATGAATATGCATGTAAAACACAGTATTTAAAACTGTATTGTACATGCATATTCATTGTCACTTTGAAGCTTTTCTTTTTCAGCATGCACAATATTTCAGAGGAGACATCCCCTCGTGCATCCAGTGTTGAAGAAAGAATAGCTGCTTCTTAATACTACATTGATATTAAGGGTGGGTTTTTTTATTTTTACCCATTTTTGAGAACAATCAGTAACATAATCGCTATTCCCAGTTTTGAATCATCTCCAAACTTGTGAGCATTCACTTTTCATGTCACATTGTCAAGGTCATTAAGGAAGATGTTGAGTGATATGACCTTAGCATTGACACAAGGGACTCCAGCTCATCTTTGTATTGCTGATCCTTTGGACTCAGAAGTTGAAACTGTTTCCAATCTACCTCACTATATAACTATCCAGTCGGCACTCGGCTGAATAGAAACCTGATCTAGTTAAACATGTCCCTGCTCATTGCACAGATGTGGCACTAGATGACCTTTAAAGGTCCCTTTTAACCCAAATTGCGTTATAAAGACTAAGGCAAACAAGGCATTGAGAATGTAAATCTTTCTATGCCTGCTTTGTAGTGTGAAGTTCTGGTTCTGATGGATCTCAAAAGGAAAAAAAAATACAAGATGCTTAAGAGAAAAAGGTGTTTTTAAAAGTTAGTCTTACATGTCTCCTGCAATGCTGGGGAACATGCAATGCAGCAGACCAGGTCAGTCATTTCTGGTGGAACTACTGCTGCACAGAGTTCTGTGGCAAGGTTCAATGGCCTCATTGTTCCTCACATCTTCACGGTATTCTTCCAAGTAAAACAAATCCATCCATCTCTTACTGTACAATACCGAATGTTCTAGAGGGTACACACTGAGGTTTGCTGAAAATTACATTTGCACACATTCCCGTGGGAAGAAGCCCTTACAAAGAACACATACAGACTGCATTGTTAGCAGCAGCACATGTTGTATGCTCAGGTTCAGCAATCCCTCATGCTAACACGTACATCTCTGCAACCAAAACCTAGCATTAAATTCTGCCTAAATTCTACCTGAAATCACCCACCTTTACAGTACCTTTCATGATGGCCCACTGCAGCATTGTTTTTTACCAGGTCCCAGTCACATTCGGGGCAGGCACACATTTTCTGTTGTAGAAATAGTTGTTATGCCTTTCATAGCCCTTGACCAGATTGATTTGGTTTTCCAAATTCATCCTTGCAGAGTTAGACAGTTCCTTCTGAGTCACCTGTGCTTATGTCCACCTCTTGTATGCTTTCTTTTCATGCCTGAGTTCAATCAAGTTCTCCTCGCACATCCATGCAAACCCTCCTGCCATCCTTGCAGGTCCTCCTGCACAACAGAATGGACCATTCTTGAGCTTGCATAAAGTGAATTCCTTGTGAGATACAAAAAAATCCAACCAATCAAAAACATTCTTTTTGGACTGGTTCTCCTTTCAGGATCATTTCAAGTGGATTCACCCAAGTAGATCCCTTAATATGCTGAAGACTTTTGAAGTCCAGGACAGCAGTCCTAGCTTTTGTCTTTTTTCCTCCTTTCACAATCCTCAACTCCATTTCAATAGAGTTAATTTCCAGTAAAAACACTGCTTTTAGTGTTGAAGAATGCTGAGATCAGCCTGACCAACAATCCTTGATAAAGCCTATCACAGAGATGTGGAAGATAGATGTTTCCTGACAAAGACTGGTACAGACAAGGATGTGAAAGACAGATGTTTACAGGAGAAAAACAAACAAGTGACAACATCTTATTTAAAAATAAAGCTGGCATGGCAGTGACTAGCCTAGCAACATATGACTGACAACCAATCACTTTGTGCTGTAAAGGCATAGTCCCATCTTCCAGCAGGGAGGATTTGTGGGAGTGTGTGTGAAGATTCCTCCCTTGAGTGGGGAGCCCCCTCAAGGTTAATCATTGAGCCTGAGCAAAAAATACTTGCCCATGGTCATCAGTACGGGTAACAACAACCTACTTGATAGTTATTAAGATTTAGTTTCAAAGTTCAGAAAGCAAGGGAATGCTTTCTGAACCTTGTGTTTATATGCATGTACTTGGGTGACACCCAAGTTGATGGTAAAGTCCCCTCTGTTTGCATAAGCCCTCATAATTTGCTTGATAACCTCATTCATCACATCTTCATTTGATTGTCATCTTCTCTTCCTCATTATCCTTAGTTTAAAGCTCTTACCAGCTCCACCATCCTGTTGGCAAGGATGCCCCCACACCTTAGTCCAGTGTATCCCAGCTCTTCCAAGCAACATTCAGGCCTCATAGAGCAAACCACCTTCATAGAAACCAAAACCCCATCATAGTTGACCAGCAGGGCTGAGGATACACCAGATGGGCTCTTGTTCCTCTTCACCACCAATCCAGAGCTATATGTATCATATTTGATGCTATCCAGGTCTCTCCAGTAATTAGAGAGCATTTGATGCCCACATAAAAAAGCAGCAGGTATCAATAACCAGAGAGCCAGAGAGGCTTTTGCAGGCTCTCCACAATGAATCAGAGTCCCTCAAAAGCAGCAAAGTTCCCCCAGACAACAGGTCAGCAGACAGGCCTATTGCTTACAGCAGAGGGGTCAGCATTAAGGGATGCTGCCTCAGTGCTTCCTTTTGGTGCTCCTGTAGGAGCAGTTTCCCTGGCAGAGCCCTCAGCCTCTTCTCCAACCACAGCACTGAGCATAATTCATACTTACAAATGTGCAGGCAGAGCATAAGCATTCCTCCTTGCAGCAGGAATGTCAAGCTTCCAGCTTGCACCATCCTGAGAGTTTTTAACATCCCAACCTGGCAGATAGACTCAGCTTGCCCCTCCTTTAGTGCATAACTCTATGGTTTCTGGAAGCTGTAGGGCCTCAGAGAAGATCCATTTTCTTTTACAACCCCTGATGACGCATAGCTCACTAACATCCTCCTGCAGCTCCTTTGCTCACTGAAATATTTCCAAAGGCGTGTCTCTCCCTCTGCTCCATACCAACACCCACCTTCTGAAGGTCTGCCAGGGTTGAGACCTCCAACATCCCAGGACAAGTTTTTCTAAAAGCTGCTGAGGACAACAGCTTGTAGCACACCCTCACCACTGCTGAGGAACTGTGTGCTGCTATGAGATAAGTCACCGGCCCTTGCAACAACAAACACTCCAAAAGGCATGTGTGTTTTAGGCCCAGCTCTTATATAGCCCTCAGGCTGAGGAGGGGGAGAACCAGACCCTCCCTAATCAGTGTCAGCTGAAACAAAACCTCCAAGGGCCTCTTTAATCAAAGAGAACTGACAGACCTCTTTAGCCCTGCTAGCCTTGCTAGAAGTCAAGGTCTCCTGTCTATTCCCAACAGCATTAGGCAACCTCAAGCTTCCCAAAGGCTTTTTAGATGCCCCTTGACAATAATCCCAGAAGGCCCCAGATCTAGAATCATAAGCCCACACACTGCTGCTCTCACTGTTCACTGCCTCTTTTAGCTGTGCTTAACAAGAGAGATTCTTAGTACTATTAAGTTTTGTCAATTCTAGCAATGGTGTTAAATCTTGTTATTCTTCAGTATTAACTTGACTGAGAATTATGTTGGCAAGGAACAAGGTACTGGATTGCATGTTGGCATAGTAATTTTAAAAACTCTAAACAGCTGGAAAGGTATATTGCAATATCACCATGATCTGATCTGACTGGCAGCCTATGCTGACATCTGGATACAAAACAAGGAGTTGGGAGGGGACACAGCTAGGACAGCTGATCCCAACTGACCCAGGGGATTTTCCACACCATATGGCATCATGCTCAACAATAAAACTGGGGGGAGTTGGCTGGGGGATGGTGGCCCACTGCTCAGGACAGGCCTCAGGAACTGGATACTTGATCCTATACAGGCATTCCTGGTTTGTTTTCTTTAATGATAGCAAGAAAACACTTGCAAACAAAGCATTAAAGAATGCCAGATGGATTCTGCATACCTAGTTGTGAGACAATGGCACACACATAACTAGTTCATTTTGGAACATAAAGATCATGCTGTTTCCAATGGTTGTTATACAATTCTTGACCAAAAGTTACATAACTGATATTCCAACAGGCAGTGCCTTTCTGTCCTAGGCATCCTTCAAGATACAGTTTTCTAATAACATGGACAGTGTTTTGCAGATGTGGTATCTTGACAATCTTTGCTCAAGATACTTAAGCATAACAGACATTCTTGATTTAGGGTCAGTGAATAGATTGTGCACGCATTCTTGTCCAAGGTTTAATTTTTTTTGAGACTATACACACACACACAGACACACAGCTTTTGCATTACAGTTACTACTACTTGTTTAATTATGGCAATGTTACTGTGACAGTGATGAATCCAGTTTACTTAAACGTACTTGATTCCCTTCAGGTTCTGACACTAGAAGGACCTATGATGAAGTAAGAAATCGTAAATCTTACTAGATTTGCAATTGAGAGCTCTGTTTACTGCTTAAGGAGCCAGGAGGTCACTGAGCTGTTAAAAAAAAAAAAAAAAGAACCACCAATTTTATCGTTTCTACTCAGTCTTGTTTGACAGCTTTTTTTTTTTTTTTTTCACTTACACAATGATGGCTTGGTTCTCCAGGCACAGGAGATTATGGGATTCACTCAGTGAATTTCCATGATTTTGAACCCATGTATTGTGTGGGGTCTTGAAAGCTTTAGCCAGCCCAGCTCAGCTGCAGAGTTTCAGAATGACAGCCACAGTGAGGGATCCTACAGGCATCCCTGTGTGGGAGACTGCAGCTCTCAGACATAGTTAATGCATCACATATACAGAGTGCCTGGAATGCCTCATTGTAAAGGGTGAAATTTTCCTGTCTTGGAATAAGATACACTGATAAGGACATCTGCCTAAATAGCCTCCTAGCAAAGAAGGGACATTTAGTCGCCCCAAAGTAATTTTCAATTGCTTATTTACAACTGGCAGACTTTTATTATACTACAGATTAAATCTTAGTCATCTATCATGCTCAGCTTGAAACCTTCAGAATGGCTTCCATTTTTTTAATACTACAAATCTTGTGACTGTTAACTATCTACATATGACAGTATTTTTGTCATATAGTGCCTTTTTGCCCATAGCATGTATTAAGGAGTTTCTAATTACTCATGAAAGTTCTGGTTTTCTTGGACTACCCCATATAAAACCACTCTGAGTTCTGCAGAGTGATGTAGGAAGTGTAACATTCTTTGAGGTCAGCAAGAGTGATCTCACTGCATAATTTTATTTTGAAAATAATATTTATGATACTTCTGTGGATAGTTCATATGGTATGAAGAGTGAAAAAAAGGTAATTTGAAAATGTCCTTTCCAAAAGTACCTGCTTTTTTATTGTTGCAATATCCAATTATCCAGAGATAGCATTAGACTGCTAGAACAATTTACCAGAGACAATGACAGTTCATGGGGATTTTAAAAGATATTCCATCTTACATTAACTTAGAGAAGCTAAACAGACATAGAGGTTTATTGCTTTGGCTTCCCAACAGAGACTTATAGTAAGAGTACTGCAGTTACTCTGAATGGATTACAAATGTAACATTTGTATGTGAAAGGAGCAGGAAAAACAATAGAGGAAGGGTTAAAAGAATGCCTTGTGTTGGTCTCTAAGTAGGAAGATGACTAAGAGCAGTAAAACTGGTAAGCGCCAAGGAACACGCTGTTCAAGGGTATAGCATGTACCTTATCTCTGATGCCAGAATGTTTCTTTGCCTAGCAGTCACAAACTCCTGCTGCTTTCTGGTTCATTAGCCTGTATGAATTCTAAGATGCTCTTTCCATGCTAACAAGCACAATATTTTTCTTAGGGAAAGTGTCTCATGTTCTTACCCAGTGTAACTTGTGTCTGATCAGTGGTCTCTGCTACTTTAAACTGGACTTGCTGCATAGTAGTAGGAGAGCAGACCTTGTATCCTGCTTTTGTCCCTTCAAAAGGTGACTGTAAGTCAGTGATGGTGGGCTCAAATCACAGGTAATGGGCAGATAAGGGGAAGGTAGTTTGTACACTCCTCATTTCAGAGCTGGAGCTGAGGTTGTATTTGTGTAGGAGACTAAAAGCTGTGCCGGGGTACAGTCAATTCTATAGTAGGTGAAGTAAAATCAGGTTTTGTCTCCAACAATTCCAGAAATGGCCTAACCTAAAGAGATAAAGTAATCTAATGTGTTACCTAACCCTGGATTGCTTAGTTTTAAGAGTTCAGGTATGCACAAGTTAGGGCCAGAATAGTTCAGGAAGCCAAAGAGCAGAAGCTGGCCTGGAGAAGCCCAGCAGCACAGGGAAATGTGGCACTAGATGCATCCTGGGCAGCTCTCGTGAGAGAAGGCTTTGCTTGGGCAGAAGCTGATCATCCACTCTAAGGCAGCTAGTGGTGTCATTGTGGTGAAATATTTTAGAGGAGGTGGAGCTGAGTCTCTTGGAGTAGCTTTTTTCTCTTGTTTCTTTTCACTCACTCTCCCATTGCTACTTGGGAGATGGGCTTCACTTGAGCTCCTTTCTGCTCTCCTCAGTGCTATGTTTTGCCTAATCTCCTTATAATGGTCCAATCAACATTTATTCACCTTGTGCATCTTCTTAACAGACATTTTCAGCTGTTCTTGTTGCCTTTTATTTTGCAGGTGTTTGAATTGCTCATGCTGTAGCCCTTGCTTAAAATGCTCTGTCAACCTCAAGTGCTTATGTTAGGTTAATTCACAAAAAATAGCTAGAAGTGCTCAATTGCCTTGTCCTGGTAGGAATGAGTCATTGACTTCATTTCCATGAGCCCCACTAATTCACAGGCCTCTTGATTGTTTTGTGTCTATTCAATTAAGCTATCTCTGAAATGAGGGGAAAATGACAACTATAATTATCTTAGTGATGGCCTGAATTGCAAATGTTTAGATTTACTTTGGACCTCTCTTTTGGGAGTTGATCTCTACCATCACTCTTCAATCCTATGAATTCTAATGGGGGGGGAGGGGTAGGAAATAGGGCTTTACCACTGAGAATAATAATGAATTTGACTGTAATGTAAAAGGAGAACAAACTTAAAACAAAATGGTGTAAATGGGACAGGTGTGAGAGGGGATATAATGGGAAGATGAATATCCATGAACTACAGAAAATTTGTGGTGTCCAGTGAGGGCTTGGAGCTGGCTGATGTTTCTCCTTCCCTCTGTGTGATGATGAGAATGCTGGGGCTGCAGTGTGATACTGGAATCAGCTAGAAAAGAGGCTTTCCAACACAATTTTGAGTAGTAAACAAAATTATGTGCACTAAACTGTGGTCTAGATGTGCTGAGGCACTACCTAATTTTTCCAGGCCTGTTACAATCCGTACCTAAGTGCTCGTTGTTTTTGATGAGACTGGTAACTTAAGCTGAACAAGATGCCCGTGTTGCTCAGGAGTTTGTGGATGACAACAGGCAACAATAAAGAAACTATTTGTGAGGCAAATGTAGATTGACTGTCTGGTTTGCAAGTCTCAAACAGAAGCAAGGCAATGCTGCTCATACTGTGTGCAAAATAAATATCTCTTGGGAAATAACATCAGTTACTGCTAGGAATTATGTAAGCACAAGTTAGAGGTAATTGAATATTTGGCAGACTGCAAAGGCTCTCAAATGAAGTAAAACTTAAAGGGCATACCATGTAGATATGTGAAGGAAGTGGAGAGTAATTGGAGTAATGCAGGTCTTTTAAGAGGTGCAGTTGGAGAACAACAGGAAAAACTATGCCTAAGAATATTTGAGGACTTGATATTGGTTGCAGGTGAGTTATTTTGATAAAAATCTTCACAAGTTTTTTTGTTTTGTTTGTTTGTTTGCTCTTTCTGCTTAGCTTGGAAACTCTCAAAGATGACAAAGCTTGAAAATTCCCATAAATAAAGTTCTGTTCTTTAATTAAACTTACATATAACACAAACTGAACTTTCACAGACCACCCTGGAGTTTTCAGGTGATTGCAGGAAAATGCCTGGCAAATTCTGTTGGCCGACCAAGCAGTATGGATGGATCAATATTGGCTGCACATATGAAGGAAAGAAACATGTTTTTCAACTTCACTGCTTCTCTGAGGATGGCATCCATCAGGAATTTCTGCACTTGTCTAGGCTCCCCTGTTCTCTGCTCTGCATTTATTTAGCTTTAGCTTAAACCTTTGAAACTGTCAGCCTGGCTATCAGTGTCCTTGCCCTTCCCCTTTTAAATCCAATTAGCTCACATATGTTGTGTAATTGAGAGAAACTTTATATAAGTCATACTTCCAGACTGAGTTGTTTCTGTTAAATTGGCACAAAACTTGTGCTGCTTCTGAGGAAATAACATACCAGCAAGATAGGGAAAGGTGGATGATGCTGCCTGTTCATGCCATACAGAAATGTGTATTCTGTGCCAGATGTTAATACAAACATTTCTGGGATATTCTGTTTAAAGTAAAAGAAAAGCTTGCAGAAACAGCTTCTTTGGAATGTTTAGGTAATGGTTGCTGTAAGAAAAGCTGTTGGGACGTAGCTGTCAATAATCATGTGCTAGACAGGAGACAACAGGAAAGTGTGTCATGGGAAGGAAACCACAGGACAGAGATTTGAGGATGAAGGTCAGAGAACATATGCTTTTGGCTCTTTGGACATCTGTGGGATCTGTAAGAACTACCTAATCTATTTTAGCCTTAATAAGGAGAAGCTTCCTCTAAACCACATAGTTACATAACAGTGAAACTTCAAAATATTTTTCAACTGTCTTCCTCTTTGGTGGTGGCAGGAAGGAAAGAAAGAAAAATAAGAAACTAAATGTATTTTACAAAAACTAACCACAAAAAAACAATGGGAAAAGGCTACTTCTCCTTGAACATAGATTGAGTAACTCTCATTTTTGAAAAGTCTAGTCTTATGACTCTTGACCAACCACAGAGTTGCTCACACTCTATCTATTGCCTAGTTTTGTCTTGTGCAAAGCCACATTACCTGTTACAATGCTTTGTGTCTAAAAATTACCAGAAATATTGTACTGTTAAGTTACAGAGCATAGAGGTTGAGGAGTACACCTAGTGCAGGTAGGTGGGGTTGCAAGCTGCAGGTTGAGCTCTGGGGGCTGGGAGCCCCAGGCAATGAGAGTGACCTGCCTCCAACCTTTGCACAACAAAGGGCGCCATGGGGACGTGAGGGTCAGCTGGGTAACTGGACACCCAGAGGCACACCAGGAGCCCAGGATTCAAAACCCCAGACTATAACAGGCTTAGACTGTGGGAGTACAGAGGCCCAGGGATTCTTTTGTTTGCAGTCTCTTCTCGGAGGCACCATCTCAAGCTGTTACTTTAGCTGTTACTCAACTTAATTGTTGCTGCACTACAATTTAGTTGTTTGAAGGAAGCAGACATCCGAGACTGTGAAAGGGCCTCAGTCTCAACAGTGAAAGCCTCTAGTGGTGGGAGTGTGACTGCCAGAGTGGCTCCTGCATGGTCAGACAGGAAAGTTTCCTCAATGGTAGAGCAGACTTGTGTATTCTGAGGCTTACCCTGCAGGCATGGGGTAATCTGATGGACACACTTGACCCCTACCTGTCCTTTGGTTCAGACTCACAAAGAAACAGCAGGCCTCAAGTCCTTGGGATGCACCTGTGTGAGAAACCAGGTTCACTCTCCTGGTAATATTTAAAAGTTTAAAAAGGGACAATAGGAGACAAAGACAATAAAGCAAAGTTTTTAACAGCTGGGTTCTTGGCATTCAGCCAAGAGCACAACTGCTTGTTGTAAGTGCATATTA
>VXBQ01000834.1:11163-29324 GCA_013400175.1 Phainopepla nitens | reverse complement strand
AAAAAACCCAGCTCAAATTCCATACCTGGAATTGTCCCAGACTGGCTCATCCCAAGGCCGAAGTCTTTCATTGAGACCCTGCTTATCTCAATCCTACATCCTGCATTCTACTCCTCCCGTGTAACATCTGCAGGAAGGGTCCATCTGTTTTGTCTCACTAATTATTCCCTTTATTGTTTTGTTTATTTATATGTTTACATATATGTTTACAATTTTGTTAATATAGTTACAATTTAGTTAGCATGAATCATATTAATTTACCACAGTACCGACATGCTAGAGATCACCAAAGTCATGGGTAGCAAGCTTGCAGGCTTAATGTCGAAATTCCCAGTGAGACACACAAACCATGATGGTCCAAATCAGAGTATTACTTGACGGAATCAAATACAGTAATATGAATGTACAAGCTTACACATTTTGCTGCAGGGCTTCTTAAAAAATCATTGCTGGTTGTATAGGTTAAGAGTTGCTGCTCAGTGTACATGGAAAATTGCTAGGTTACCCCAGAAGGTTAAGATGACCTAAAGAATCAGTAAAGGATTAAAAAGCATAGCTGGGAATAATGACTTTGAAGGCCAGCCTATATATCTTGGCTTCAAGGCCCATCTTAAATCAAGAATGCGAGAAACGACGCTCACCTTTTAAAATTTCAAAGGTTTATTAAACCTTAACAAAATACAACAGGACTTAATAAGGAAAAATCACAGCGCTGGGAGTCCCCATGACCAGCAGCCACATGCTTGACTACAATATGGATGCTCTGCCATTCATACCCTTGGCCCCTCCCAAAGTCCTGTCAGTCAGCTCCTTCTCTGCCCTCCACTGCTGGAGATGACTCTCTTCCAGCTTGACTGGAGGTCAGGTGTTGCCATGCTGCTCCTCCCAGCAGCAAGCCTGCCCTGCCCCCAAATGCCCCGGCTGTCCAGTGACGGCAACGTAAGGGGGAGGGGAAAGAGATTATGGGGAGAACATATCACAATAACATAACTGTACATCAATAAAACTTCCTAACATACATATAATATCCATCCCTTAAGTTGTGAGAGCCAACCATTGCATTACACATCTATAACTAAGAATATGAACTGTGTAATTGAGTGCTTTGGGTCAAAGCCAGCGTCCTTAAAGGAGAAGTAATTCCAGCAGTGGGAGATGGTGACCACCGACTCACAGCCCACCAACTCAAGAAATCCCCTGACTCAAAAGATGAGCAGTAATTATGTTGTCTGCAGGACTAGCTAGCAAACAATGAAAGGCTGTTAGATAGGGAGAAAGAAGCAGATCCAAAGCATACAGTTAGGCATATATTCTTCAGATGGTGTGGTAGCTTTGTGGAATTACCTCCTAGCACCCAACCTGAGTCTTCAGTCATGGAACTGACGCTCCTGCTCCTGTTTGATAGGGACCTGTTTGTCTTCAGGCACACAGCTGAGGCCACCAGTTCCCCTCAGATAAGGGCTTGGTGAGCAAGCCCATGCACCCAGAAGCTAGTGTGGTTAACCTCACTTTTAGCTCCTCATTTCATTTCGCAACAACTGGAGTCAAGGTCCATTGCGTGGGATTGGACACACACAGTGCTCTGCTACCTTCTGCTATTTATATTGATTGTTATGGAGCCTTTTTAGGTTTTCTTGCTTTAACAGAAAGGGGCTCTTCATTTGGAAGCAATGTTTGGGGTAGCACCAGCAGAGAATGCAGGTCCTGGGCTGAGTCAGGAGTAGTAGATGGCTGCTTGTCCTGGGAACAAAAGGGAGAATCATTCCCTTGAAAGGCCACTCAGGGCAGAGGCATCAGCAGCTAACAGCACTCTCAGCAAGCTGAAAGCTCTTTCTAGCTCCAGGCACTTGTGGTATCATGCCTGGAAGAGGAATTGCAGTGTCTAGAAAATTAGACCAATGATGATGTTCAAGGGGGAGTGAGGTCAAGATTTACACTGCTGCTTAAAAAGTAATAGATTTGTGAGAATGAGAGGATTTTCTTAGAAGTGGTGGATTTGCTTTTGATTCAGGAACAGGATTGTTAAGATCCACCAGAATGATGTTAGGATCCCACTTCTGGAATAATGTTAGGGTCCGATTATTAAAAGATGCCTCTGCCTGAATTAAGGTGCAAACAAGATCATATGCCAAAGTCAATGGCATCAATTTTACCTAGCAATAAAGGTGAGGTAGAGAGAGAGATAGAAATAGGAAGAGACGTGGGGAAGAAAGAGAGAGGGGGACAGAGAAAGATTAGTCACAATCACATGGGTTCTCTCATGCAAACTTCTTGCATGGCAAGAGATATAAAATACCTTTCCACACCCTCCACACAAACCTCTACTTGCTCATCTACTCAGAATTTTGTGTCTAAATCTATTCAAGTTGTGTGGTGAAAACAGGTACTTTTTGGCTAAATTTACCTGTGACAAACACCATTAGATTAGTCAAATGATATAAAAGAACACATCACAAATGTTCTGTATGACATAATATATGTTCACATGGTTCTAAAACCCCACAGAAGTGCAGGGAATTTACAGAAGCAGAAAGCTGGTTGTACTGGTCATAGCAGATAGGAGTTAATCCAATAGTCCTGAAAATCCTCCAAACAAGCACTAAATATGTACACTCAGGGAAAAAAAAAAAAAAAAAAGGGCCCAAAAGAAACCAGCAGAAAAAATCGAAGCTAAATGAAAAAAAAAAAAACCCACAAAAAACTCCAGTGCCCTAAGTATTAATTAATTAGAAAAGCCACAGCTTTAACGAGCCAAAGGAGAATAAAGATTCAGTACCACAAAGCCCAGGGTCTTCACTATGACTTTTGTATCACTCATGCAGTATTCCTGCAAACTACAGCAAGGAGAAATAACTATTTGCTTGTCTTTGTTGATATCATTAACCAATTAGATTAAAACTCTTCTATAAAAGGACTGCAGGGAGGTTTATGCCCTTCCATACCTGACAGTATACATGGTTTCCAGAGGAGGCCCTTTCATAAAATCCACTCACACTTAAGGGAATTAGTTAAACTGATTTGTAAAAAATAAAGTTATAAAACAGACTTTCGTGGTACTAGAAAATCCTCAAGTTAATAGAGAAGCAGAAAAATCAAATCAAACCATGAGAAAAACCTGAAAGGAAACAGTAACTGCAACATTTAAACTACCCCAGATGCCAGAGGCTGATGCTCTACAAAAGCTTCAGCCAAGCTGTCTGAATCAATGGGTAAATGGCAAAGGTATCCCCTTCAGAGCTGGGGTAATCCGGGCAACCTCAGACTCTTCTCTCAAGAGACCAATTTGTAAATAAACAAGGCTGCAAACTGGCCCTGGAAAGGCAGCATTCTGTTTAGCATTCAGGTAGAAGAGGAAGTGTGTTTATAGAGGGTTTGTAGTCAGCAAAGAGACAGATCTCTGAATTACATCTGAACCTAGGCCTGAATAGGCAAGGCATTACCAGTCTAGCTTTGGGATGAAATATTTCCATCAGACTGAGACTCCTGTGAAAATTATTAAAACTCAAGAGAGGAGCTGAACAAATGGTGGCTGATGTTGTAATAAACCCTATCTCTGCAAGATAACCATCAGAACCCAAGAATCAAGGCCCCACTTTGGAGAAGTGAGAACAAGATGACACCATAAATCTGCCAAACAAGGAGATAACACTGGAACAAACTGTTGATAAGGCCAAAGAAGAATTTTGGTTGAACTTTTGTGCTAACCTTTAGCTATTTGCATAGTAAAATATACATGCATAAGCTGTAGTATCCCCTTACTCAAATAAGCCCTTTCCCCACAAAGCATGCAGGGTAAAATAAATGGTGCTGTGCCTTTACACAAAGGTGGGAAGATATGCTCTCAATGAAGTTGGGTTTAGACTGTTGTGTGTACAGGAAATGTTTCTCTTTCATAGTCTGAAGTGTGTAAAAGCGGGTAGCTGGACTACTGAGTGGGTGCTAACTTTGAATTTACCATGCTGTGTCCATCTCTGAGCAGACATGAAATAAATATCTCAGCTCTGTGGGAACTGGCTTCTTGCATGCTCACATATGTGGTGCTGCACTGGGACTGTTTTAGCTGGCAGTCACTTGCTTGGTTTTGCTCTTGTTTTGTCACAAAATCCTCTGTAAGATCTGAAGTACTCTGCAGTGTTGTGCATGACACACATATCCTCCAGAGAGATGAGCCAAGAAAACTGTAAGACTACTTTTAGATCATTTGATGAGCTTTTGTTCTTAAGACACTACACAATCCTGGATTGCTAGGTCCACAAGTACTGAATATGCCTTAGCAACTTTTAAAACAATGTATGAACCTATCCTGAAAACATCCTTACTAAAAAGATCCAGAAGAACTGGAAAGCACAACAGACAATACACCTCAGAAGCAAAAAGCTTTCCTATGGTGAGTCCAGCTAGAACTTCTTTGACAACAGACCAGACAAATACAACTAGAAATTTAACTTATATACATAATGTTAGTGATTGATGGCATTCAAATAGAAAGCAACTTGAAATCCTAATCTGCAAAGGAACCCCAAAATTTTATTTGGAACTTATGCAGACATTTGTGTCATGAAAACTCAGGTTGTTCTAGAAGTGAGAGTGGAAATGTGCTTGAGCAAGTGGAAGCATAAGAAGAAACAGTAGAACAAGAACTAAAATAATGGCATATATTGTTACCTAAGGTCAGAAGTTCACCTGGATCACAGTACAATGGTTTCATTCAATGACCAGAGAACAAGAAAATGAAACCATGAGATAAGATGACAGGAGGATAAAGGAACTGGTCTGGAACCAGAATGGAATTAGAAAAGGAAAACAAAAGCAAAACAATGACCCAGCAGTGTTTTCTGAGACTCACGTGCAGTGAACGAAATACCAAGATCACAGTAACTGTTGACTCTCAAGGGCTAACCAAAACCAGTTTGTTTTTAGCAGTGAAGAGGAACTTAGGAAATGGAGATAGGATTCAGTACTGGCATGTCCTGTCCAACATGTTGTGCACAAACTGTCCTGGACAGATTACCTGGACAAACACATACTGATACTTCTGCTGGTGAAAATATGAGTAAACAGAGTCAGACGATTTATGAAGTAGAAATCACTTTCCTTATCTGTTGGGTCTTGAAGTGAGTTTTGTTTCATTGACTGCCATATAAGTTGGCAGAGAATCCAAAGTGAGAAAGCAAGAGATCTTTCCACCAATTCACTGTGGAAGCAAGGCATTCCACTCATTCACTGGAAAACAAAGAAAAGGTGGGAACCGTTCACATTGACTGGTAATTTAGACAGCATAAAAAAGCTGATTTCTATATAGCTGCTGGGTCTATTGATGCAGAGATTTGTGGTAGGAACACTAATGTGGGCAAATACAAAATGTGTCTGAAAGCACAACCAGAAACAGTTAAAACAGAAGAGTTAAAAGAATTGTGGCTGTTGGCATCATAGAAACCAGATTGTTACCAAGACCCCAGAACATCAGTGAGCCTACTGGGAAAATGAAGGACAGAACTGAAGATGTGGAGAGTGACAGGAAGATAAAGAACAGTATTTGATCCATAAAATCTCCAAAGGGAGACACATGGAGGACTGTATCACCAAAGGTAGTTCAGGAAGGTTGGACAGGATGAAAAAAGTTTACAGCCACTGCCAACTCCAGAAGTAGCTTGAAGAGTGAAAGACACATTCAAAAACCACTTGTTTTTCCCCAGTCAAAAGAGTCATGATGACCACTCTTCAGCTGATATTCCCTTAATATATCCAAGTCATGTTAAATTATTCACAAATTCTCTTCGTGATCTGGCCGAGTCAAATGAAATATGACAGGTATTCTTAGTGGTTGTGTGTTTGATGCTGTAAGACCACAAATGTAAGTTAAATCAGTATTGTTTAAAACAAAAAGCACCCTATCATTCTCATTTTGCTACACTAGCAGCAACACAGACTGAGGAGTGGCTTATTGAATAAGGAAAATAAAAGCTTTGAGCAGATGAGTTATAGGTGTTGGCTGATAATAAATAGGCTTAGAAATAAAAAAGAGAAAATAGAAGTTGTGTGGTGGAACACTCATCTGAATATAAGTGAAGAACAGGGGCCTAGTCATTGCACTGCTGATGGCATGGCACACTGTACAGGCCCTAACCATGGTGAGGGTGGCCAGCTCTGTGGTCACCTGTGCACTCCTGCAGTGAGTGCTTTGCGCACAATGTCTTCAGTCCCAATAGCAATCAGATTTGGGATGACATAGATTTGGAAACTCCCTTGGCAATACATCCTAATACCCTTATTGCATTAATAATCATACTGTTCCTAGGAAGAATAAATGCAATTGATGAGCAAAGCACATGGTGGTTCCCACGGACAGAAAAATATACTGCACATGTGCTCATGATTAAACACATTGATTAAGTACACAATCTTTAAATTATACATGTTAAGCTCATGAATACCATGTGACTATTGCTCAATCCTAACAGATGCATTTAATGAGTGGGAGTGGAGTCCTGTGGAGGTGCATCCTCATCCCCTCTTCTCTGGCCTGCTTGCATCTGCTCTGTGATCTCCATAATTGTGGCCTTGGCCGTTGTGTAAGGGCTGAGCAGTGAAGCACCCCTTGACTGTTCTGGGAACTCTTGCAAGCCTGGGATGGGGCAGCACTCACTCTACCAGGGACAGGGACTGCTGCTGCCTGGCCAAGGTGGGAGAGTGGGAGAATCTGTCATCCCCTAACAGCCTGGAAACATCCCTTATCTGAACTGTGGCTGGGTGGAACAGTACTACCCTTACTGGAATTTTGAAAATTTCAGTAATTGCCAGTACTGGATTGCAGCCAGAAAATTTACTTGTGGCTGAAGCCAACCACCTCATGACCCTATAAACAGCATTCCTAAGACCCTTTGAGCTCTTCTGAACTGCAGTGGGCTGCACCAGTGTCTCACTCTGAGTGGGACCTCTCAGAGTGTGTGAGCTCCCAAGTTTGTGAAACTTGCAGGACCTTTGGCTGGTAATGGGACCTGGGCTGATATGCCAGCTACTCGAGGTTCAGCCCCTGCATTGAGAAACACCAAAAGGCATTAGATAAGGGTATTTCACTCATTCTTGAAGGAAATTTTTGATAGGTGTGCCTTTGTTCATATTCATATATTTGTGTGTGTGTTATTGACTTGAATATTCTATAGCAAATATAGTATGTGTATTATTATCTTGAATCCATAACTGTCATTGTTTTCAAGATTATAATTGATTATTGGTTAATTTATCATTTAAGGGCTGCTAAATCTTTTAGATGTAAGCCATTGACCAAGTCCAACCCTAAGTTTGTACCTAGCTGCACCCAGACTTCTCTCCGAGAAAGGGTTTAGAGAGGGTCACCCTTACCCTTTTCTGCCTTACCCCTTTTATCTCCCTGCCCTCGATATAAATCACTCTAAATTGGTTCTATTTTGCTTTTTGTTTATATGTATTATGCACGTAGTATGTAGTAGGGTGAACCTTGCCAGAATTTGTGCTTTTGCAAATTCATATTGAAATCTGTTTTCACCAAAACCCTTGATGGTGATCCTTTAAGGAAGTGAAACCACTCATTTTGTGACAGGTCCAAGACAGGAAGAAGATGTAAGACAATTGAAATTGGCAGCTTTTCAAGCTACAAGACTAAAAATGCCAGATTCAACACATCCCTCTTAGCCACCATGCCAACTACATTGCCAAAGGCAATAGCCTTGCCACAAAAAAACGTCAGAAAGGCAAGCTACAACTCCCAGAAAACCAATCAGCTGCAAATCAGGTGATACAGTCCATGTTTGGAAATGCTTAGACAAAACAAATATTCCAGGTATATATGGTCAGAGATCTGAAATCCCCTTTAAGGCATAGCATATCAGATTGACTGGGAGGAAAAAGTTCCTTAGATTTGTATTGCCTGAACAAACAAATACTCCAGAAATTTCATCTCTTGGCCCACACGGTTGCATCCATATTACAATAGGCTTCAAGTGGAAGTAATGAGAGACAACACAAATCTCAGAGGTGTATTTGCCTTTACTAAGGTAAAACTGAAATAGACAGCATGATTCTGAGACAATGGTGCCTGTGCCATCTGTATTCATTATTACATTGCAGTTTTAACTGTTACTGTGCTTGTGGTGTGTGGGCTTTGTTGCTGTTGTTGCCGTCTTAGGTATACATCTAATTGTGGTTCCTGTTCTGATACCAGTCATACATATCCTCAACAGATCCTACACGAGGTCATGTTACAGTTCCCTTGTGCAATGTCTGAATTACAGGCTTTTGGTTTTCTTTGACATTGGGCTGCAACATGTACCATTTTTGTGGATAAAGAAATACGTTCTACTAGTACAATTTATTGTTTGCAGAACTAATGTCTTAACAGCAAAGCATTGCTGTCAGTCTGGTGACAATGTTAGCAACATTAGTAGTTCAAATAATATAATTTTTACAGAAAAAGCCACATTAATTCGCTGTTAAAACAGCTGTATGGAAACTTCCTAGTAGCTGTCCCTGTTCTCTGGTGTTAGAATCACCCTCCCAGCACCCCTCTGGCCCCAAAGGTTGACCATGAAATAGATTCGTTGGTGTCCCTTTTTCTTCATTGGGGGAAATTTGATGCTGATGGTGGAAACTTCCTCACTTTAGGGTCTGTGGTTGGATTTCTTTTTGTATATTTTGTAACACGCACCACATCTTCCTCTTTCTTTATTACTTCACAATTCCTTATTATAGCAAAACTCACTGTCTGTGATTTAGTTTATATTATGTTAGACACTTGCCCTTTGTTCTCTCTCTTTTTTTTTCTTCCCTTAAAACTGGTTTTATCCAGCTCCCAAGGCTACATTCCTTTAGTGACCAGTAACTGAGTACCAGTAATATGTTTATGACCCTGGGGTCTCTGGTATCATCACGTGCCTGGACTTTCAAGGCCTCTGCTATTGTGCACTCCTACTCTTCTAGGCAATTCTAGGTCACAGACACAAAATAATGACCTATTTGCACTAACCATAGGTGCATAAAAAAATTCTATAACAATATAGTGTACAATTGCACAAAGTTAACTAATGTCAATACCAGTTAGATGATATTATATGTAATCTGATTGTTAGGCAACTGCTGTTACAGCTAAACAAACAAATGCAGAGCCCCTTGCAGGCCAAAACAAGTTCCGACAAAGCAAATGTTGGCAAATCTCAGCCTTGAAGCAGAAATAAACTACAGCCTCCTGCCTCTGTACCAGCAAAAACATCAATTTACTTGGGCTTCAAGGCTACACCATCAAAATACAGTGTCCTGACAGCATGTCCATTTGTGACTCCATGGGTTTTACATCTACTGAGATATAATGCCCTGGCACCATGGCTCATGTTTTCTCTGATGTAAGTTGATGCACTTTATTATATTGTATCTTGATAATTTTATCTGGGTTTAGAGTTCTAATAGTCTTAGCACAGTCAACCTTCAAAATTCACTTTATTTATTAATGGTAATACAATAAATGCATACAACACCTTTTTTTTTTTTTCTTTTTTCAACTGCTTTTCCTTAATATCTGTCTCATTATGGCATATTACTGGTCTGAGTTTAAATTTGATTCTGTTCAGGTTATGATTCCATGCCCTTAGTAAGGAAGGATCAAAACAAGAATGCACAGCCACTGCAAAAGAATATCATGTGGGTGGAAGGCTTTGGAGCATAAATTTCTAATTTCAGCACAAGCAAAATGTGGCTGACTGTTTGAAGTTCAGTGTTAAGTGCATTGGATGTGCAGCTGTGAACATCCATGGAGATGAACTCCTGGACAGATAATCCCAGAATGCAGGCCTGTCAGTGATTTTAGAGGTCATGGGGTGATAAAAGAATGAGTGGTTTGAGATTCAGATTACTGAGTGCAGGGATTATGATTCTGGATATTTGCTTGAGCTAAAATGCGGTGGAGAGATGGGAAATGGGAAGATTATTTCAATAAGGATCCCTGTAAAAAGATTGATAAATGGATTAATCCGTCTAGGAACCATTTGTGGATTAGATGTGAAAGCTCATCACAGAAACAAGATTAGGAAACTGAATGAAAGAATGGTGAATATGTCTGTTGGAGAGACTGCCAGCCTGAGGCGTGTGATACTGTCAGTAAAACCAAACATCGGTGCTCAATGGAAACATGAAGATTAAGGAAACAGGAAATACACTCTACATGTGTGACTGTGCAAGTTACTGACTCATCTGGAGGCCTTTGCTTCAAGGGTTTGGTGACCATGACCATGACTCCAAGGTCTGAGGATGAAGCAACAGTTGCAAGCACTGACCTTCAGCAATCCTGACTGCATAAGTGGTGCATGAAAACTGTTAGAGAGTTGGTACGAAGACAGTAGGCAAGAGTGGGAAGAGCTGAAATTACCTGTTATCCCCGATCTTGACAGTTTTAAGAAACTCAGGTTGATTGGCATCAGAGATCTAGTTCTTTGAAACCCTTTTCTGCAATGCAGATGTTGTTCATTATGCACTCAACTTCACTAGAAACTCCTTCAGAGTGAGCTATTTTAACCTGGATAACTGAGCTGCATCAGGAATGGTCAGAGATGCAAAATAAAATAGGAAAATGCATGAGTAGAAATGATGGAAGTGGAGGTGCCCTTTTGAATATATATATATGCAGCTTTGAGTTTGAAGTTTTTGACAGAACACATTTGTGAGGATAAAGGTGAAGATCCTGCTGTGACTATAAATAGGTTGGGTCATCTGTCATATAAAATCAATGAAATGTCATAATGAAAAATGAGTACTTGCACAGCAGTTAAAATGGGTAGATTACTAAAAATATTCTGCTGGCTTATATCCCTTTGACAGCCATGTTATTCACTGCCAGGGGAGGACTTGGAAATATTGGTGAGGAGTCAAGGACAGGGCTTGGTGTGCATGATCCAGCCTTAGTTCACAAATGGAAACATCCTGTGCCTGCTGACAGCCATCAGCTCACAGTGACCCCAGCTTCTAATTACTGCTACATTGAATTGTTTGACGTGCAACTGCATGGGTGTGATAATCTGCTGTCAAAAAGAAAGGAGTGTGTAACTGGTGGCAAGGACAACACTGCGCTGAACCTCAGATGCCTTGCCCAACTGTCTGCTTTTGCCACGGCCAGTGGGGCAGGGCTGGCACCTGGGTCAGACACAGCCTCAGAGTGTCTCAGCAAGGACCAAGGAATGGACCCAAGTAGGGCCATGATGTGGGTCTAGGTAATAAAAAATGGATCCTGTTTGACAGCATCTCCATAACAAGTGAAACGCTGTTTCTTTCAGTGAAAACAGACTTTCCACCTTTTATTAGCGAAGATGATGGAAATAACAAGTGTGGGAGTATGTCTGGGAGCTTCATTATTCTGAGAATTCATGCGTGCCTTCATTGTTCTGAGAAGTATGGAAAGTCAGTGCAATGGATCAGAAATGTTTTTTGTGTTTCAAGATGCAGGGAACAATACTGTTACTGATGGTGGGGTTTTGACTGGAATAAAATTAACTTCGTGTGGACTACAAATCATAGTGACCTGACCAGTTTATTCAGACTCAGTCTTGTCAAAAATCAACATAATGTAGAGCAATTATAAATGGAATCTAGGCAGGTAGATGAGCTGAAACACACGAACGAGACATACCATGGACAGCATGTGAACCCAAGACAGAATGGATATTGAAACCAGGACATGTTTAGGCCATAGTACCTCCATTTTAAAATGCCACCAGAGATAATCACTCCCAGTCCGAGTGCCTAAAGATCCCACCCTTCTTTGGTTTTTACCTCATATTATATCTAATTATTCAATTGTTCTTTTCACTGTCCCTGCACACACCAGCTTGTCTCTGCCCAGATTCCTCCCCAAAAACCCAACACTCTCGATAGTAATTCTTTCTAATTCACCTTAATCTGCTACTCTTGACATTGCTTCTCAACCTGGTGCTTCCAACACTGTCACCTTGGCAATTTGGCCGAATGCAGTGTAATGCATATAATTGCTGGACTGCATCAGCCTTCAAGCAGAGCATCCTGCCACAACCTCCCAATAATTAATTCATGGTGGTTATGTGTCATGGACTCCCTTACCTTTTCAGAGTGCTCTCCTGTCCACAGTTCAGCCACAGCACACACCAGGGCTTAGTACACCTGATCCCTACAGAGTACAAGGCGTAGGTTTCCACAAATCCAGGAGGACAGGGCGGGACAAAAAGTTATTTCTTTTACAAAGTAAAATTCATATGAACCCATTGTAATGCATAGTCTCTGCCTACCTAAAGCATATTTATCAGGGGATGTGATCTTACACAATGCTTGAGTGATTTGGGTGAATCTTATCAGTTAAAACCACCAAAGTTCTTCATTAAGCAACTTCTGTTGTAAAAGTTATCTGACAACATCAGTTATGTTTACAAGAGGTGAGAAAAATCAGCCCGGGGGCAGATAACTTGACTCACAGAATGCTGATCACACCTCACTGTAGGCAGTTCCTGTTTGCACAGGATACTTCACCAAGGAGAGGCTGTGCCTGACAGTGGAGGAAGGGGCAGGGGTGCCACACCAACAGCACCAGGCTGGGAGGCATGCTCTGACAGCTTGGAATCTGGAGAATACAAAGGTTAAGGAACCCCAAAAGATTAGGCATTCGATGGCAAGGAAACCATAAAGCCTTGGGCAACAAGTAAAGCAACACACAATGAGCATCCCAAGTCCATCTGCTGCAACACACTCCTGATTATCTCCACTGTGATGGGAAGTGCCTGTGAGGGTGTGGGTAAGTGTGCAAGGGTAATCAGAAGTGTAGCATGATATTGAGTTTGTTTGAATTCAGAAACAAATTTTAACTCCTCATTTGCACAGACTCTTGAAACCCATTAGGCATGCTGAGGATATTCAACTCTGTAGCAACTGATTTTCAGATCACAGAGTCATAGTATATCTCAATTTGGAAGAGACTCATAAGGATCATCACGTTCAACTCTCTGCTCCTCACAAGGCTTTCTAAAACCAAACCCTATGACAAAGAGTGTTGTTTAGATGCTCCTTGAATTCAGGAAGACTTGCAGCCACAAGCAATTCTTTGAGAAGTTTGTTCATTTACTGGTCATCCTCAGTGAAGAACCTTTTCCTAATGTCCAGTCTGGACTTCCCCTCACACAGCTTCATTCCATTTCATATTACTGGTCACCAGAGAGAAGATCAGCACCTCTTCCTCCACTGGTCCCTTTGGTCCTGTATTCCTCCCCTCCTCAGGCTGCTCTACAGTCTCAGGAATTCTTTTTAGGACTAAGCCTTGAGGAATGCTTAGGCAATGAAGCTCCCCTCAATCTTATCAGAAACTCATGTGTGACTAAGGTGGGAAGGCACTGTCCTTAGCAGAAGCTTCTGTTGCCTAACAAAGGACAAGAGATAATCAGCCATGCCCTGACAACCTCGGGACTTGCCTGAATCATCCTGGAGATTGACAGATGACTGAAGCCAAGCATTTTGCAACCCTGCAGGCAGCAGTCTTAAGTGAGACCCTCAGAGCTCTCCTGGATGTCAGCAGGCTACGTGTCCCAGCCTCTCACTCCAAGCAGGACACCTCTCAGAGCCTGCCAACTCGGCACACTCTGATACTTGGAAGACCATTGCCGAAGGCTGACAAGGGGGCCTGGGTTGATCCACAACTCTTCAAGGCAAGTCTGCTGAGAGATGCAAAGGCATTCCACATGAATTTCACTGACCTTGGAGTAGGGGGAATTTTTAATAGGTACCTTTGTACATGTTGCCTTCTGCCTGTGTGTATGAGTGTCTGAATGGCTTTAGATACCCTAGAGCAAGTACAGTATGAATATTGCCAATTTATATTTATAGTTCAGTTGCTTTCGTTAATAGTAAAATCTATTGAATAATTTTGTAAGTGTTAAAATAATGATTAAGTGCTCCTAAACCCTTTAGACATAAAATCCTTGAGCAAGCCTGAGGCTATTTGGCAAGGGGATCCATTCTGAATATTGTGACCCATGGGAGTGTCTCCCTTACTCTTTACCACTCTCATCCTTTTGTAGTCCAGAGTCATGAAAATTATTTTGAATATGTTCTGATCCAGTTTTTCTTTATATGCTTTGTTCTACGTGGTTTGCAACTGAACTCTGTTAGGCCACACTTTCACAAATATATTAAAACATCCTTTACTAAAAACTTTGATGATGTTTCTTTAAGCAGCCAAAATACTCATTTGTGACAACCCCCTCAAGGAAGTTGTAGGCTGCAATGGGGACACCCCTCAGTCCTCTCTTTTCTAAGCTGAAGAAATTAAGTGGCCTCAGCCACTCTTTGTAAAGGTTACAGTTGAGGCCGTTCACCATCTTGGTCATGCTCTTCTGGTCACTCTGGTAATTTGATGCCATTCTTGTACTGAGGTGCCTAAAACACACACAACTCTCCCTACAGATGCGAGGTTGCACCAGTAGAGAGTAGAGCAGGACAATCACCTCCCTCAAACAGCTCCAAGTGCTGTGGTTTATATCCACCCCAGGATGTGGCTGGCCCTTTAGGCTGCCCGGGATCACTGTTGACTCATACCCAACTTGCAATCAATCCACATCCCCAGATCTCTTTTCATGTTTTCATGGCTGTTTTCAGCCTCACATCCCTGTTACTAGTGAAAGATGCCTCTGCCCGAATTGAGGTGCAAATGAGACTGTATGCTGGAGTCAAGTATATGGATTTTATTTAACAACAAACATGAGGTAGAGAGATAGAAAAGGAACTAGAAAACAGAGAAGAGAGAGGGGGAGAGAGAGAGAGAGACATTCAAGCAGATCCACTATCCATGGATCCAGGGGTGTCCCATTGCTCTTTCCTCACCCTGGGCTTCTCAGTGGTGGGGTGATACTTGTTCTTTTGGTGGTACCACGTTTATACAGACCAAGTTCTGAATGTCAATGGAGGTGTGTTCCTATTTTACATGTGAAACAAGGTCAGGTGAGCCTTCATGGTATGCAAAAGTGAGGGCAGGCAAGATCCTCTTTCTGAGAATGCTTCCTCCAAGGTTTTGAGGAGCTTCTGTTGGTCGCAGGTACTGTCTGTCCATAATATGGGGTGATCTTTGTTTGACCAGTGATATGTGTATGAGTAGTTGCTTCCTTTCACACAGCTTGCCGTGGCAGAAATTTTTGTCTGCATGCATTAACTAGGATGTTGTAACCAGATAAAGCGTCCACCAGACCTAGAACGGGAGCCTTCCTGTTGCAAATTCTTCCTATGTTTATCTTATTGCAAATCCTTCTCTAGCCTTAACAGTGTTTCAGATAGGCAACTGTGCTTTTTAACTCCTTACAGTCCCCAATGTGCACATATAACCAGGATTACCCTATCCCAGGTGATGAATCCAGCACTTGCTCTTGATATATTGATGCAGTCGGATGATTGCCAAAGCTCTCCAGTCAATCTAAATCTCTTTGTAGGACCTCTCTGGAAGTGGGTTGTGGGATTTTGAGGGGTCTTTGGTCATCTCAATCCTTTGGTCAACAGCTCATGTCCACTTCTTGACCTCATCTCCACGCTTGCACTGTCTTTTGTGTGTGTAGTCCCCATGGACCAGAAAAGCGAAGTGGGCCCCAGAAAGGTGCTGCTCTTTGAACATACAGACCCTCTCACCTGCCACATCCTAATTTGGGTTCTAATTTGCCCACTTGCACTGTAGTGGCTACGGCTGTTTGAGACATAGCAGAACATTAACTCCTTGGTGCCCTGGCTTCTACACAGGCCTAGTGAGGAATGGGACATAACAATGTCCAAAGAAAGGAACAGTGTACTGCAAAGAAGCAGATAGCAGAATGTAAAAGCAGACACACAAGATGCCAAATGTAGCTGGAACCAGTCTATAAACAGATAATGAGGGATATAGTGGCTTTTGTGGCAAAGTCATGTAACAAGAAGTAACAGCACATGCCCTAAGAGAAGTTCAAGATGTGGTAACACTGTGAGCTAACACTACTTAGTGAGTAGGACCACCAGAAACCTCTTTTAGATAACCCTCTACAATCATAAGAGGACTTCCAATAAGAAGCATGGGAATTAGTTCTAGGAAAAGTGATGTTTATGTCTCAGGGAAGTACACTGCAATCCATATGTATGAGCTTGATGGAATAAATGCTTTGTTGTAAAGTGTCCTGACACTCCCAGTTAGAAATATTCTCCAGGTGACCAGCAATGCAATAAAAAACGCCTGCTTTCTAATACACCAAAATTGTGAGAGAAAATTTCTTAAAAAAAAAAATAAAAGGGGACTGGGCTTTTATATTATAAAGTTATTGACTGCCAGTCACATCTTTCTAGGCCAGCTGTGTCAGCTTTAGATACCTTATCTGTAGTATCACTTGTTGATTGCTTTATAAGGAAATTTGTCTGCCGTATCCTCATCTGTGCCAGTTTCTGCCATCACAGTCACTGGGTTGGAAGAGACCTTCAAGATCATTGAGTCCAACCCACGCCCAAACTCCTGAACTAAACCAAGGCATTGAGTGCCACACCTAGTCTTTTTTTAAACACATTTTAAGCCAGAAAACATTGTTCTTCACATCCTCGGAATGTTTGACTTCAGTACTGTTGAGTTGTCACCAAAATGCAGGAATAAAACTCCTTAATGCCAATGTACTTTTAAGAAGCAGGCATTACTTTATGATGGTGCAGGATGCATGGGGTAACTCCTGTAAATTTTTATTAATCTCCAGTTGTATGACCAAATGGCACAAAGAAGCTTATCCAGCATCAATTTTATGTTGATAGGAAAAATACATGCTAATGTCTTTACAAATAACTTGGGGGGTGGGGGTCTTCACTGATGGTACGAGAAACAGGCTGTTATTGTCGTCAGAATGACTGAAAGAACCAGTCAGGCTCTGGGAGAATGGCTGTGGGGGCCTTTAGGGGAAATGGGTCTTCATGTCACTATGAACATCAAGCTGAGCAAGTTACAGAACCCAGAGAATTGGACCCAGATAGTTTGATTTTCTGAGCTTTAGAGTAACAGGAGAAAGGGGTCTGCACAAAGTCTATTGTGGAACTCAGGAAGCCTGAACTTTAGGGTGAAATGACCACGCATGTTCAAGAGGGAATATGCAGTAGGTGGTTCAGGAAGTCTGTGCTCTCCTAGTACCTCGGCCAGTGGGGAAAGGAACACAGCAAACTGCGGTCAGGAGTTTAGGATAAAAGGAGGCTGTGCCCTGCAAAACCTTGAGACTCTCCACAGGGGTATGCCCAGTGCACTCTGTCCCTTTATTGGAATAAATTTGCAGGACTCCTCTGTCTCCTTTACAGATACTGGCTTTTCACAGTGCACCTTTTCTGCACAATGTGAATAAGCAGACACTTCTTTATTTCAGTGCCAGGAACACAAGGAATTACTCCTCCAAGCACATTCTTCTTAGTAAGCCAACCCCATCCATTTGATATACTTTTTCTGCTGAGTCGCTGTTACATAAGTTCTTTTAAATTTTATGCATAATATGCCTGCTCTAAAATTTAACCTTAACTGGTTTTCCTAGTTAATAACTTCATCAATATTCCTACCCTAAGACAATTAGGGCATCTCTAGAGCTCTACTGATTAGAATCCTTGATACTAAAACCAAGGTGCGAAGGGCAGGGGATTTCCAAGCACCATAAGTGGTATGCAGGATGGTCACCAGAGTTTCTTAAACAAAACGTAAGACACCCAGCTTCTTGGAGAGGTTTTGCTACGTATTTTAAACACAGCACTCCGGAGATTCCTATACGTTATATAACTTCACAATTTTCTACTTGTAATCATAACATAATGTAATATTTATGTTATTAATTCGATTGTTTTATCAGAATATTTATAAAATTTCTTCTAACTTAAGTCTCAATTGGTACTCAGCTCTTGGCGGAATGTGAAAGGACCACTCTATCTTCCTTAAAAAAATGTGACGCGCTTGAAGCAGGGAGCTGTGGGAGTTCTCTGGAGAGCCGAGAAGGCAGGAAAGGAGGCAGGGAGGAGGGGCTCAGCCTGGAGCGACCCGAGGACCGGGAGCTCAGTGCATCGCCGCTCTCGGCGGGTGAGCCCGCGGGCGCTGTGGGAGCTGTGGCGCTCGCCTTCCCCGGCGGCCCCAGCCCGCACACGCCGCGCCGGGCCGGGCGGGACGCACC